>JACSYO010001738.1:1205000-1255000 GCA_016806645.1 Ophiodon elongatus
AGTTCAAGAAATCTCCCATTAAAACTCCTAAAAACGTAATAAACGTCTTACAACTGTCAGGACAAAGATGATGGAGCCGAAAAAGTGACGGAAAATATTACATACACACATCAAACTATCATAAGGTTGAAATAAATGTGTGTATCTTAGACAAATCATTGAGAGGTGGTCAATCATACCTCACAAAATCCACATTACCGGTTGCTGCTGAGTGTGGACGCATAAATCATGAAGATCCTTGTACTCTGTGGTATCCCTTTGAAAACTTTTTTAAGTTCACAAAAAATGTAATGAGATGTTGGCTCGTACCTGTTCTGCTGTGCTCGAATCCAGTTGTTGCTCAGCTCTCCAAGAAAAGTTTGTCCTCCCACCATCCGAAGCGCTCAAGTCCGAAAAGTGGGACTCTCAGTCCGGCAGAGAAAGTACAGACCAGTCGGTGGTTTTATTGAAAGGGAGCCCCCTTCGGCCGGCTGCAGAGCGCTCACTGTGTGATACAGATACAAATTATTCTAGGTGTCACATTAAATGTCCTTCCTCTCGCTGCTCGATCACCTTCACGGAGAAATGGCACACGAAGGTTCTTGCGGGAGCGTAACGCAGCCGTGGACCTGTCAGTACCCAAAATGTCCGAACTTGTCATATGTAGAGATGTAGAAATACAGGCAGATATCAGTGGCACGCGCTCCCCGTTGTGTACGTCTGTGTGCGCGGTGTCCTCAGCAACAGGTGTCGGAAATAAAGTGAGAATTCTTCACGGCCATCACAAGTTTCCAAACTCTCTCCAACTAATTACGCACCCAGGGAAAAGGAGGCGGAGGGCGGAGGGTGGGAGGGAGCTCTCCAAAGATTTTTTTTTCTTTTACGCATCGAGAAACACGAGCGGAGAAGTTTGAGACAGAGGGAGAGCGCGGAGTGAAACAAAAGAACTTCACTCCGCTGCTCCGTCTGCGCCGTGTGACGACTCTCCTCTGCTCTCAGCCTGCCGGTGGACAAAGACAAAGTCTTTCATGTTGAAACAGGAGGAAAGAAACAACCAGAAAACACGGGGCAAAATTGATGTCAGAAGTGGGATTTGAACCCACGCCTCCATTCGGAGACCAGAAGTCCCCTGGTTTAGGAAGGAATCACACCTTGAGTTGTTTATTTATTATTTAAAGGCACAGTACACCACAAAATCTAAAATACACATTTGTCCTCTGTAGTGCAATTTATCAGCCTATATGTTGTCGGTGTGAGTTGCCTTGTTTTGGAGATATATACCACAGAGATGTCTGCCTGCTCACCAACATAAATAACACTAAAGTAATATGAAAAATAAATATTTTGGAGTCCTTTTAAGCCATTCTGTGTGTGCTCAGTGTGTATTGTGAAGTAAATGTGGCACCTGAACCTGGAGTCCCTTTACTGAAGAGGGCATTGACCCTTCAATCTGGCAGATTGTACCTCTCGGCCATCCAGACAACTGACGGATGAGGTCAATGTGGACTTTTCAAAACTGGCTTTGGTTGCATTAGACGGTGAAGCCCCTTATAAATCACTGAGAACCCGAATCTATCCGTCCCTATCACTCGTTGGGACATGGCAGCTTGGGGAGACATTTTCTCAGAAAGCAATAAAAGTCACAGGAATGCACAGCCGGAGGAGGAACAGAAGATAAGGAAAATGTCTTCACTGTTGGTGGATGTTTGGACTGTCTGAGGCTAACAGCTTATTTTAGGAGCACCACTCCTCTCACATTGTTTTTATTTCCTCTCAAAAGTTTTTCCTACTGCTCACTGCCTCCTTCTGTCCCTTCCATCTTGTCAGTTCTCTCCATCCACTTCTCCCTCCCTCTTCCCTCCATTCATCCCCCCGACAGGTCAGTAATTCATTTACTTTACAAACCATTTATGAGAGAAAATAAGGTATACAAAGAGCAAACAGCCAAAACTAACAAGCAACACGTTTATGCCTTTAAACCACAACTGAAATCATTAATTATTAAGCTTGAAAACATGTAATATGGACTGAGAGTGTGTGTTTTAAGTTGAGCTGCTGTTTGTTTTGGTCTCGGCTCTCCCTCTCCTCTCTCTGTTTTCTCTTTCTCTCCATCACCCTCTCCTTCTTTTTCTTTGCACTCATGTGTGATGTGATGTGTGATGATTGAAACCACATCTACCCAAAGCCAACGCAAGCCCTCCCCACTTCCTCTGCAGTCACTCAATTTTTATTTCTCCTCTGGTCTCTCATGTGTGTCAGTCCTCTGTAGTACAGTATATACGGAAAGACTGGACGTAGATAGATTTTTAACTACGCACATGCTCAAACGTTATCTCAAGGACATCTGTGTTTTTTTTGTGTTGTGAACCACCAATATCAGCAGGATCTTATCAACGCTCAGTGTCTGCATAGAAAGGTGTGTGTGTGTGTGTGTGTGTGTGTGTGTGTGTGTGTGTGTGTGTGTGTGTGTGTGTGTGTGTGTGTGTGTGTTTGAAACAACTCCAAAAGGGGAAACACATACCAAAATCATTATAATTCCAAAATACACCAGTTTAGTATATAATAATGGCAATGATGCATCAAACACTTAATTTTGTCACTTACAGAAAAGTTGCCCAAGTATTGAAACTTGTGCTGTGTCCCACTTCTCTACATACCAATAGTATACAGGTAGTATTGTATGTTAATTTTTTTATAGTATAAAGCTTTTTTTTTCAGCTACTATGTAAAATAATCTATGTACTTTACATTTTGTGTTTGTATATATTCATTACTATAACTGTAAAGCATGTCAATAATAGACATGTTGGAGAAATTGATACTTTTTGACAGCACAGGTTGTGTTAAAGTAGCATGTTTCATCAAAAATAGAAAATGATTCTAACAAAACTTGGTAAAAGTGAAAGCAAAATGCCTTTCCAAAGATTTCATACTTTATTTTAGTGTTTTGTTTTGTGTTCCTGGAGCGGTTTCATCACCATCCACTATTTGTTTCACAGTAATATTTTGTAGCGCCCTCCGTGTCCTTTGTATAACACACTGTGCAACAGCAGTGTCCATCACAACGGTACATTCAAAACTCGAGGGGATTTAGTCTACATCTTGTTTTGAGGAAATGTATTATCAATATGTCTTCCTCCGACACACATTTTTGGTGTTTAAGTATGTAATATTTAGCAAAATTTCAGTTCTGAAACAAGACACTGAGCTATGAGTTACGGCAGAGACAAGACGGTGAAATGATGTCTGGTGCTCAGAAGGTTGCGTCTCCACTCTTTCCTACCGGTCTCTCCCTCCCTCTCTCTCTTTCTCCATCGCATAAATCAGGCAGTCATACATGCGTAACTCTTCCTCCATTCTCTTCTGTCTCCCTCCACTGGCTTTTATTAGGACAGTAGATGGGGAAAGCAGAACTGATCCTTCTACGCAAACCCAGGTACCGGCACACTGAACGAAGCGTTGCCACATGTGAAGGTAAACATTGGCACACATGTTACGTTTACAGACTGTCAGGGAGTCTTTTATTGTGTGAAAATACGATGGTGTTTCCACTCTGCTTGAAAATTCTTGAAGTCAAATGTCGTGTCAAGGTGAAGGTTCAAGGTCAGTCGAGCCGGGTAGGTCTGTTAAACAGGATTTTCTAGTTGAATGAACGCATTACACTGAGCTGCTACCATATGCAAGATGCAAACATTCAGGACTGGTCGAGTGTGTGTGTGTTGTCCTATGTCGGTATCACTACAGTCACCCCTTATAACACAGACATGCACAACCCCTTTTTTTTTATATATTCAAATCTTTCCTCGTCTTCATTAGTTTTTAGCACCAAACAAATGTTTAAGTAAACAATATATTTATGGGTTTAAAAGGATAGCTCAGATATTTTGAAGTGGGATTGTATTAGGTACTTGTCCATAGTCAGTGTATTACCTACAGTAGATGGCGGTCGGCAGTACGATCACTGGAGCAAGGCAATGTAATGCTGTGCACGGGGGCAGGAGCAAAACATATTTTAGCCACCTAAAAGAGAGGCCCGCCTTAAAAAAGTGCACGCTATATTTAGCATATTTTCACCACTTCATCTTGCTGTCAGACAGCCCTTTCTGATGGGGAACAAAAAGGGCTAAAATAAAATACTAAAATGTACTTCAGCCCGTTGCGCCGCACCGGTCCACAGCAGTACACGGCTTTGCTCCTGTGCTGGTACTCCTGCCTGTTTCTTCAAAGTGAGCTACTGTAGGTAATACACTGACTTTGGATAAATACCTCATACAACCCCACTTCAAAAATCCAAACTATCCCTTTAAGACAATAGTAATGGTATGGCTTGACCGTGTGTGTGTGTGTGTGTGTGTGTGTGTGTGTGTGTGTGTGTGTGTATGTGGTTAAAGAACTGGAACAGGATGAGGCCTGGCCTATGGAACAATGTCATTATTGTGGGAGGATAGGAAAATAATCCACTAGTGACAAGATAAGAAGCACAGTTTAGAGGGAGATAGAGAGAAAGAACGAGAGAGGCAAAAGGAAAGGAGGGGAAGGAGAGGTCAGAAAAAGTAAGGAAATGAAACGACAGGAAAGATGTCTTTATCATTTGTACTTTGTGACCCAAGGCACAACAAATTAGTCATGGCCTCTCTCACATATCTAGCAAACACACACCATTGAGTGAAGGTGTGTGTGAGTGAGGAATAATCGGAGAGGTCACAAGACAATTAAAAGGGATGAGAAATAATATTTCTGTTTATTTTTATGGCCTATTTCTGTTGTCTTCACCTTCCGGTCTATACATATCCTTCAAACAAGGAACAATGTGAGAAAGAAAAAAAATCATCTTTTAGTTAAACTGCTTGTAATTCGTGTGCACACAGGAGCCATACAGCCTGTGGTGAGGAGTCACAAGTAGACGTTGCTCCATTTGAAGTCAAAAAGGTAGTGAACCTCAGGTCTCATCTGGGAAACCTTTAACTGAGAAACATCAAATGACAGACAGAAACCTTCCACAATTAAATAAAGATAAATCCATATTTTATTCCATTCTAGCATTTTCAATCCACAACAAAGTCACGGTGAGTCCCAGTCATCACCGTTCCAAAATATTATCAGTATAAAACAGACAACAAAATACTGGATTTACAACACAAGCTCATATCTGATGGAGTTTCATTCCAAAATAAGAACCCTTTGTCAAACGTTACACAAGCTGTTCATGATCACTGGAGCCTTGGGCAATTTCAAACTGGTAACACTTGAGGCACCTACACCTCATAAAACAGACATGTACTATTATGGAATGAAACTCCTCATTTACACCCATTTGGGCTTTTTTTAATACACATCTTAGGTGCAGAAAATGAAACTTTTTTTTGGGGGCTTCTTCAGAAAGCTTTACGATGGTGTAAAATCTGATTGGAGTGCAGTGTAAATCCCCATCTTTAGGCTTTGTCTCCACCAGGTATTTATTTTAAGGGAGCAGCAACAGTTGCTTGTGGCCAGTCACAGTTTCAGCACTCACTACAGTATTAGACTAAAAACAAACTGTTAGAGGAGCTTTTGAAGTAAAGTTGAAACAATCTAGTGTTTGGTGCCGTTAGCGTTGAAATCATGCTAAGGCTGTCGGCGCTGTGGGAAACATGCATCAGAGTGTCATTTCCACTGCAAACTACTAGAAACTGATTCTGAGAAAGTGTTCCCGGTGGACACAGAGCCTCATGTAGGTGCAATATACGATCCCAATAACAGTCTCCCGCTTACAGAACAAATCTGTTGTTACTTGCAAATCACAAAAAAAAAAAGTTTGACACATTATGTAACATACCAACCAATACATGACAATATTTTCAATTAAACAAGATAAGTGTTTTATATATATTTATATATATTACCAAAAGAAAAGAAAAAAATATAGCAATTATTTTATATTCCCTATCTCCCGTGAAAAACAAGATGCTTCAATAAGGGTAAATTAACTCAGATTTCTCTATGATGACTCTAAAAAGGATTGTCACAAAATGGTAAGTGAGGGATTGTCTGAACACAACCTAATTTCAGCAAGGACACCTTAACTGAACATGTTTCTTAGGTTAAAAAGAAACGCTAAACATCTACACTGGTGTGTTTTAATAAAGGGAGTATTGCGAGATTTATTGTGGTGCGTGTCTTTCATCAATAATGGGGAAAAAAAGATACAAAAGTATCACGATCCCCTGACAAAAGCTGTTAATTAAAGTTCTCTCTTTACAATATACACAACTATCTAGACGTTACTGCTAAAAGAAACTGCAAGTTGGGACATTTCATCAGAAAACCCCCCAGTCCCCCATCCCAACAAGGCATGAAAAAAAAAGAAAAGAAACTAAAAGTTAAAAAGATAGCAGCAAATGATGTAAAGAATCAAAGGCAGCTGAAATAAACACACTTTTGAATCTGAACCAATCAAATAACATTGTGGTAACAGCGTGTAAGTCTGGCATCAGAAACAACCTGGCAAGCTCGACTCACTTTCACCCTTTTTCTACAGTTTGAAAATACACCCCCCCCCTCCCTCCCATGAAATACATCAAGTCACGATAACAAGTCTGCTGATTGCCTGGAAGGACACAAGATGGCCGCTGAAAAGTGTCACAGATGGAGAGAGCGGTGAAGGCTCCTTCTGCTTCTAAGTAGTTAGGAAAATACATGTTCAATGTTTTAAAAACATTAACAATTTCCAATTAACTTGCATGCCAACAAAGCACTAAACACTGGAACATTAACGATATTTCCCTCAGCTGGCACTGTGTGTTAAAAATTATAGAGACTAAAGACACATTGGAAGAATATTTTTCAGTAATGACGTGTTTTTTTCCTAAAATTAGATGAAGAGCAGTTGGAAGAGAAAGTCCTCATCCTGGGATTTAATTTGTGTAGCAGGGGATTATGGGTATTTGCTGGGGACTTCTAATGGTCCTCTGTGTGTTCGCTCGCCTTCTGACTTTACGTGCTAATTAATGCATGTGTAAGCTTATTTGTGTTTCTGTCAGTGTGTGTGCACTCGTTCGTCAGCAGCTGTCCTCAAGAGCGTTGACCACTTGTTCCAAAATGTCAGGGCATC
This sequence comes from Ophiodon elongatus, assembly GCA_016806645.1. Taxonomy (NCBI): domain Eukaryota; kingdom Metazoa; phylum Chordata; class Actinopteri; order Perciformes; family Hexagrammidae; genus Ophiodon; species Ophiodon elongatus. The sequence continues at coordinate 1,212,070 of JACSYO010001738.1, forward strand.
CTTCGGCGATCTGCTGCAGGACCTGATTGGCGTACTCCTGGAGCTCCGCCCCCTCCCTCTCACACAGCACTAACTCCGCCTCCAACTGAAAGAGAGAAAGACACAGAGAGAAAGGGGAGGGAATTAGGATGTTTTTTAAACCAACGTCTTGCAATACAGCCAACATGGAATGTAAAGGAATTGTTGGTCATTTAGGGAAATATGCTTATTTGCTTTCTTGCCGAGGGTTACGATGGATGAGGGGATCGATGCCACTCTGAAGCTGGAGCGAGAAACTGGTTAAATTAGCTTAGCATAAAGACTGGAAAGAGAGATAAACATCTCGTCTAGCTCTGTCTTAAGGTAACAAACTCTGCAAGTTCTCTGCAAGTTCACAAATTATCTCTTTTGTTTAACCCGGACAAAAAACTGTGTTTGAATAAAAATGGGGGTTGTGTGCCAGACTGCTTCTTGGTCTGGCACATAACGTACTCTTACTCCCAATAAAACATCATAATTTTGTTTTTACACATTGCTTTTGACACAATTAAAACACATGTGATATATGAGTAAACTAGTGAGCTTTCAAGGTGTTGGTATAGGTGATTTTGTGACCTTTGTACAGTGCCAGGCTAGCTGTTTCCTCCTTTATTCAACTTTATGCTAAGCTAAGCTAACTGGCAACTGGCTGCAGGTTTATATTTAATGAACAAAAATGAAAACAAATATCAGGGAGGTTTTCATTTTCTCCAGGGCAGGAAAGAAAATAAGCATATTTCCTAAAATGAAGAACTATTCCTTTAAATTCCATGTTTCATGTTGTTCCTTTAAGATGAGAAAGACAAGCAAAACGGACATGAAATAAAAATAAAAAAAAACTTTTAAATCCAATATCACAGGCAGAAAGACCAACTCTCCTTATAGCCCTGTGGATGACAGGGAGCATGTTTAAGGCGACACACACACACACACACACACACACACACACACACGCGCACACATATCAGACTGTAATCTGAAAACACCACAATGTAGTTCTTTCTGACCGTACAGACTGGAACATTTCTGTGAGAGTGCTGATGTTATTTTCTTTGGCTGCAGCCGAGCTGAGACGTCAAACCTAACGGACTTAATGACCAATACATCTGTATCAATAAGAGCACCGCTTAAACAGTCATGTAACACAAGCCCACATTTATGTTGGTGTGTGTGTGCGTGTGTGTGTGTGTGTGCGCGCGCGTGAGAGGCCTGGGTCAGATATTGGCAAAATATTGCCTCGTTAAGTCTTAACCTCTTCCCTCTGCTCTCATCTCTGAGCCAGCAAATCTCAGTGGTATCTTTTATTACAGTGGCTTTATTCATGTGTAAAACTGCTGTAAGTAATAATACTTTTCATGATTAATGAAAAATTTGCCCCATAAATCACACATGAATATAGTACCTTATCCATATATTATGTTGTTACATTATTTTTGGAGAGTATGTAACAATTTATTTTTACAATGTTCTGAATACGATTAGGTCCATTTTCACACATTGCTTTGGCAACACTATATGTAATGTTTATATGTTTGTCACAGATCTGCTACATCAACTTTAATCATTCTTGATAAAAGTCAGCCTCTGAAACATACCCCAACTTAATGGAAGTGGGATACTAAACTGAGGGATATCCCTTTAAATACACGACAATATTTATACACTGATTGACCAATTTGGTCACGTCAACAAAACCTTTTTAAATTCAATTGAATATTGTAGTGTAGAACACAATGTAATCAACACATACACAATAATACGTACACATTTTTTCATGCGATAAAACAGATGTATTTACTGAGTATGTACCTTATTTATGAACGTACATGTTATAATCTCCTTGTAGTCCGTACTGTGCTCACATTTGTGTTAGTCACTGTACGCTGACATGAAGCCTGATAAACAGCAATCAGTCCTGGGAAGTATTTGCAAATACTATTTTGGAAAGACAGGAGGAGAGTGAAGACAGAGGAGAACATTGAGGGAGAAGTGAACAGTGAGTGAGTGAACGAGGAGGTGAAGGAGAGGCAATGAGGATCTACCACTCCGACCCTTCCTCTGTGCAAGTGTGTGAGTTTGCAATACTTTACTATCCCTATCCATATTGCACAAACATCCTCTGGCCAATATCCTCATGTGTGTTTGTGTATAATTCATCTTAATGACTCTGCATTTTAGTTGTAATTCCCCAGAAAAGCACGGCAGTAAAGATTAGATCGTACGACGATTGAGAAGAGATAAATGTTTTCGCATGTGTGTGCCGTCTTCTGCTCTCTGACTCGCGCGGCCTTGACCTACACCAGAGGGAGACGCTTCAAAAGGGCATTGAAAAAAAAAAAAAAAATCAAGATTAAATGGGTCAAACGCAGCGCTGATACTGCCATATACATAAAACGGGATCATATACACTGAAGATACAAGATATTATCAGTTGCAGCGCCAACTTATCAGCCTGCATTATCCATAACTCACAGTTTAAAATCTGTGATCGGTGCAGTTTTAATGAAGGAATCAATAAGGGATGTTGGCATTTATCTGGATTGCTGCTTGTGTCCTTTTAGTAGTACAGTATTACATAAAACGAATGAATCACATTGTGCTATACCATTGTTCACATCAGCATTCGATGGCACTGGCTTTGAGGTTTTAATGAAAATTCAGGAGTTTTAAAACCTAGATATTTATTTTACTTTTTGTTTCAGGTACTGCTGGTTCAGATGATATCTTATTCAATAAATTCAGTGCTGAGATCTCTAAACTTGGCAACACTGTAAGACACAGTTTTAGAAACATTACGAGTAAAACAGTTTTTAGACAAAATATCAGTAAATCCGTGTTTTTAGTTTGTGAGCCCTTAAAATGAACCAGTGCCTTCTAGCGTTCCCTTCTCACACATTTAATATGTCTACAAGCTTTGAGCAGCGCCACCAAAGAAAGCTTTCCCCACAAAACACACACGATTTAATTTGAATAGTTTTTTGGAAAAAGTATCCAAAGCAAAGATTAGAGATAAGTCAGAAAAACGTGTTAACAATTTATATATCTTTTTCAATTTTTCTATTATTCATCTAGCGACAAATCACATTCATCATGTGCCAATGTCCCGACCCACAGCTAGAGAACCACTGATCTAACTTGGGAGGGAAATCAGAGGTGAATATAATTGAGATCTGCATGTGTGCACACTCATGGTGCAGTCAGTGTCTGGACCCCGAGAAGAAGCAGTTCTGCTAAAAGCTCCGTAAAACGTTTTTTTTAGATAATGTGGTTAAACTGAGGACATGCTTAAAACCTGGCTGACCGCTTGCCCTAATGGACTTTATTGCAAAGCTGCGTCTAACAGAGTTTCCACATACTTAAATCACTACAATTAACCTGGTGGGGAAAATGTTCTCATAACTGATTACGGCCAAAACTAGAAAAGTAAGTCACAGTTTTACTCTAAAAGTAATCATAATTTAATCCTCCGTCAGCACGTTGCTAAGCAATACACTTCCTCTCTTGCTACATTCACTCCCTGGCTCATTTGTGACCTGAAGGAATTAAATATAAACAATGTTGCATGATACAGTTTCGAGTTATGAGGTATGCATTTGGATGTTGTGGTCCCTGCCGGATCATGTCTCATGTAATCACAGTGCGTGTGGTCAGAGAGAAATGTGGATGAAATAACGTAAGTGGGCAGCGTGCCAGATTCATGACTTCTGTAAGAGAGTTTGTGTGTGTGTGTTTGATTGTTAGTGTTTGTGGTAAGGTGTGTGTGTGTGTGTGCGTGTGTGTGTGTGTGTGTGTGTGTTTAGGAGATACATTAGTGTAGGTGCCAGTGGTTTGGGTGTTCGACATGATAGGTGTGTGTGTGAGTGCATGGCACAACGCTAAAGTGTAGGTTGCAAGCTCAAGTTCTGATTTAGTGAGTGACAGAGAGGATTGTGGGAAGCAGAGAGATAGACTGAGGGAAGGGATAAGACGTGTGTGTGTGTGTGTGTGTGTGTGTGCAAAGTGAGAGAGAGAGAGAGGGTTTGTTGAAGATGATTTTTACTGCAGCCATTAAAGCTCCATTATCTAAATGGATCATTATCTGCCTTATCAGGGGTCGTGGAGGTACACACACACACACACACACACACACACACACACACACACACACACACACACACACACACACACACACACACACACACACACACACGTTATCAGCTTAAAAATGAGGATGAGGATAATGTGTACGTACACACTGACCCCTGAACACACATTGCAGGGCTTGAACCTCTTTGCAGAGGAATGCTAATGTTTTCGAAAGAAACCATAACTCAGCAGAGAGAGATAGAGTCGGAGAGATTAACAGAGAGAGAGGGTGACAAACGGGTAGCGGTAGAGAACGAGAGAGTGTACAAATATATGATCTAACTGGAGTGCATGAGCCCATCCTGTTGCAGACACACATCTAACAAAGTTACTTGACAAGGTTTTTTTCCATTTACAGATGATTCTGAGTCTAGGTCTGTTTTTATCAGGAAACTGTGTCTGTTGAACAGAAAACTTCCCCTTGTTTTGACTGATTTGGGGGAAATGATGTTCTATGATGATATCATGAGTTCCAGTCCCTTGTCTCCATAGATCAGAGCTGCTTAGTGAGGCCCACTGACCCACTTCCGCAAAAAGATTTAACCAAAGGCTGCACAAATAATGTTGTTAATGTTGGATCACAAATGTAGCAATGGGCTCTGATGGTTTGACCTTCACCTTATTACCTTAATGAAATTACTATTATGAATATTATTATAGATTTATTGGAAAAATTAGGTCAGGGGCCAACAAAGAACTTTTCAGTTTTGGATGTAATTAGAGTGACTATGTGAGAATGCATACATTATATGCTTTAAGTCCTGAACTGTGAGCAACACCATCTACAGGCCCAATTTCCATTTAAATTTTTTTTTTTGCTAAAAACAAAAGCCAAGATCTGCTACATATTTCATCCAATCTTAACCAACTTTGGTATAAATACAATTTGTATGACAATTAATTGTTTAATAGCTTTTAAATATTCCGAAAATGTTTTCCAATAACTCAATGATTGGCTGAACATTAGCACGTAAAAGGTAAAAGAACAAAGTGCAAGTGACAGAGCAACCCTGCTTGGTGGGAAATGTGGAGGGTAGGAAAACAGAAACTGAGGTGAAAAGGTGGAGCACCTTTATGAAAGACTCTTTCTTAAACAAAACCAGCAGGAAGACATAGGGAAAGGAGAGGATGAGGGACACAGAAAAAGACTGGAGGGCAAAGTTTGACCTAATATTCCTCAGCAATAGCACCAAGTTGCACGAGTAAAGATAAGATCAGGAGGTTTAAAAAGGCTCCAGACTCCTCAACAGCAGCCTTGAGCAGTGCTATAGAAACACCATTAGGAATGAGAGCAAAGGGATAACGTATAATAGGCCTATATTGGCTATTATAATCCCTGTACCTCTTCCTGTCTCTATTCAAACCATTAGGCTCTTACAAGCTTACACTGTATGCAGTCTGCTTTATAAGTTGACCGCCCCACCGCGCCAAGCCCAAATGCGCCTGAGCCATGTGACCGAATGTGTGTGAATGAGTGTGTGTGTGTGTGTGTGCTCTGTCGTAGTTCGTTACAGCTGTAGTCCAGGCAGCTCAGCTTAAAATGCAGGCTAACGAGCTGTAGTGGGAATAGAGCTTGAGGACTTGAACCTAAAACTGCTCCTGGAGGACTGAAAAATACTGCACTCCTTTAGCACTAGCAGCTGAAGAAAGAGTGTGAGGCAATAGAACATAACTTGGTAATTTCATTTGGTAGCTCATTCAATCAGCCAAAATGACTGTGGGAACATATTCATATTTATAAGTTTGGCCTCTGTGAGTAGTTAGTTAGGAGGGTAAAGATGATTAAACTACCATCCCGTGCCTTGCTCATGAGCACTTGTAGTAATTGGCAAGGAAGAGAAGTGTACATCTCCCCAAACGACCTTTTATTAAAGTCTGGGAGCTTAAATATATTATTTCTATTCTCCAACATTTACTTCAGCACTTATTAATTCCAGTTAAGCTACAGCTGGAGGTGGGCTTGTACGTGTGCTAACTACAGTGGAACACCTTCATAGAGAACAGAAGATTATAGAGCATATAAAAAAAGACTTAAACCGTAAACTGGCCCTCTAGGAGTAACTACACAAGGCTGGACTTACAACACTAATGGCTGCAGAAATAAACAGCAGAAACAGACTCCAATGTTGACTGTGTATAGGTGTAACCTCCCGGTGGGCCAATCTGAAAAAAACAACAACAACCGATACACTGTGTTAAGGTCGTCTCGGAAATAAAAAGGAAAAAACAGTCTACAGGCGAGACAAAACGAAGCCTAAGGTGCTTCTAAAAACAGCTGTTCCAAAGATAGATATCAGGAGTATCAGTGGTTTATCTTGATCTAAACTAAGCTGCAAAGTATGTGGCCAATAATCACATTTGGAAACATAACTGAGGGAAAGAGATATGAAGTACACTTACAGGCTGCCTACACAAAATGTTCAGCATGTTCAAACCAACACAGATTTCCCCTTCAAACTAACTTTTTGGTGAAAAACAATCAAATAATAAAAAAATAAATAGAAATACCATATTTTCAATAATGTTAAAATTATGTTACTATCCTATAAAAAAGCTCACTTTCTCTAAGATTTGCTCATTCATGGTGACCCAAACATAATCAGAGGCAAACCATAAAGCCACCTCCTAATATATCATTTTAATATCATTTTTAAATGAATGCAAAAGACTGGAGGAAGAGTAGTGAAGAAAAGTGTGTCTTGCATAATATAGCAATCATACAACCTGCCAGTAATTAATGTTATTGTGGTTAAGGGAGCCATAGTCTCCAAAATGATCGTTAAAACACATTTCCGAATACATTAATATTAAGACGGAAAATAAAATGTCTGTTAAAAAGCAAGTCGTAACAAACAAGATGACCAACCACTCAGTTTACACAACCAGTTTCTATTCCACCGTTTTCTTTCAATTCCGCTAATATTCCCATCCTGTTCCCTTCACACAGCGTATGCATGGCATTAGTACATTTTAAAGTGTCTGAACTTCGTTCGGTGTTGGTAAAAATCTCAGTGATTGTATAGCTCGCCATGAAGGAAAAACTGAGGAGAAATACGCGAATGGCTGCAATTGTGAAGATTAAACAGCTTCAGATAGAGACAAGAAAAGTGTGAGAGAAGAGCTTGTTTCTGTGAGTTACCATCACTGGCTTGTCTTTCCATTATAGACAACAGAGGATAGAGAGAAATAAAGGGAGAGGATGGAAAAGCAAGGCAGTGATTGTGAAGTGGAAGCTGAAAGAGTGCGACAGCGAGTCAGAGGGAAAGGGGGAAAGGAGATTGATCAAGAGTGAGTGACAATAGCAAAGGAGAGATGGACTGGGAGAAACCGAGAAAGGAGATGGAAAGATTTAAAAGAATAGAAAAGGAAGAGAGGAAAGAGGGCAGAAATCAAGAGGAGGGGGAGGAAAGAGTGATGACCAGAGACAAAGGGAAAGATCAAGGAGGAAGGACAGAAAAAAGACAAATGCATGTAAAAAGAGGTCATCTGGTAAAGCCATTAAGTCTGGATTCAATAAATCTGCATAAAAACCCAGCAGTCAGTCTGTAATGACCAGCGAAGGCCTGTGTGTGCGTGTGTGTGTGCGCGTGTGTGTATGTATGTGTGCACGTGTGTGTATGTGTGTGTGTGCGTGCGTGCGGTTGTGAAATGGGCACTGAGATTGGACATGTGCGTCTGACTGTCTCTCCTTTTGTCTGTGTTTCTTAGTGTGTGTTCACGGTGTGTGTGCCTAATGGTCGTCGAGGACCTCAGCGTCATATTTAGAGAGAAAACAATCATCCTTGGAGCAGGAAGCAGAGCTGCCTAATGAAAGCCGAGAGACCCCAGACCACATCGCAGCACAAATGGATGGGTCTGACTCTCTGCTCTCGACAACCCCGCAAACCTCTCCACTGCACCTCCTCCACCCTCTGTCTTCCCTCCACTCCACCCTTACAATTTTCACTTAATTTCCGTAATATGGTGGCTGCTTGAATCCAATTCAAAACACGGCTACTTGTCTATCGTGCTGTGAACGGCTCAGGCCCATCCTACATCTCGGACATTGTCAAACTGTACACCTCAGCCCGAGCCAAGCGGCTCTCTACTCCACTAGAAGGAGACCCGGCTATCATTCTACAAAGTCCAAACTGTTTGCTGTCCTGGCTCCTCAATGGTGGAACAAATCCCCTGTTGACATCAGACACTCTACACATTTGCACCTTGGCCCTTAGAATAAAAAGATAGACTTCACTTACTTCTATTGTCTCTACATGTAGCACTTGACGTAACAGCATATTTGCTTATTTTCAAGTTGATAGACTTGAATGATTCTTGCACATTTTGGGAATGTTCCCACAAGGTTGAGTACACTTATTGTGTTGGATAAAACATCAGCTAAATAAATGTAATGTGTTGGGCTAAAAATATCTGTTTTTTTAAGGTTTTTGAGGACAGGAGGAAGTCAAATGTCTTCCAAAGTAAATTGCAAGTCAAAACTGACGATTAAAATGACAGTATTTGAGCATAATCCTTGCAAATGAGTGCTTTTCATCTATCAGAAACCAATTCCTTTCAATGCAGAGGCCTAATCAATAAATATTCAAGCTGTGTGGCCATGCAAGGCCTATCCGGCACTGTCTTAATATTTGTTATTTGTTAGAGGATAATTTTTATTTCAAGTCTTTCAAAGTAATCAAGTCCATGTTCATGCGAGCACGCCTGAAAACAAATATCACATGAGACACTGGGAATGCGGATGCTGGTGTAAACAGGAAGTAGATTGGTTGCTGAGAAAATACGATGAGTATTATAGTACTCTATATTAATAAAAGATTGGGCTTGATACTTAAGATCTTCTTTTATAATCTTCATCTATAAACTCAAACTGATTTTGAGGGAAAGTAAACAAGTTGTATTTTTCAAACTCAGTTACAACGCTGCAGGTCTAGCTCCAGCTCTCTTTCCCAAACACATCAAATTTACTTAAAAAATGAACACTTACAAATCAAAGTTTTACTAGATTATGGGTCAATACATTTGGTCAACACACGTCTCTCACTGGTTTCCTTGGTTTTGTTGTTGTCACACTCGTAACTCTGCCGGGTGGCTGAAGTCCCTGTCGGACTGGAGAGCATTTATGCTTTTGTTCGTTTACAGTTTCTTTGTGGACTTCACAATAGTTGTGCAGAACAAAATAAGCATTAATAAGAAAAGGAAAGTCCTCTGCTTTGTGTCCATCGCCCTCCCCAAAACCGCGAACCGTGACTTCAAATATCGGCTCCATAGGGGTGATAATGATGCTGGACACGCCGCTAGCTAATAACTCCAATAATGTCTTTCTTCCTCCACATGAAGGCAAAAAATGTAACTGCACAACAGTTAGTATAGACAACAAGGTCAGCAATGCCTGTAATCCATTATCCATGTTGAATTAACCACTGGTAGTCGATCAGCAATCAAGGCTGCTGTTTCTTTTCTTCTGGCGGCGTGACGAATCAGTGAGACTCAATCAAGTAGCGAACACGGCTGCATTTCCCCCGGTTCACTATTTAGCTTTTTTTCTCCAGCAGTTGGTTTCAGTGAAACATTCTGTTCAAACATTTGCTAATTAGCACTAAACACAAACAGCTGAGGCTGATCAGTTACAATTCCTCCTTTGGGGTACAAAAATGTGAGTACCAAATTTCATGGCAATGCATCCAATAGATGACGGTAGGCATTTCACTTAAAAACACAAATGTCAACCTGATGGTGGCGCTAGAGGAAACGACAAATGTCTGTATTAAAATCATGGCAAACAGTTGTTGAGATATTTCAGTCTAAACCAAAGTAGTAGGCCGATCGACATTGGCATCCCTACAGCAAAGCTGTTAAAACATCTCTTCAGGTAAAAGCTTTGCTGTTGTAGTTGTTGTTTCACTCTCTTTTTCCTTTTTATGCTTCCATAGTCACAGAAATGTAAACGTTTCAGTGACATTGAAGAGGGTTAGGAAATTACTAAAGAAGATGACCTGCAATAAATAAACCCTGATCATCACATTTAAATGGAACAAATATTAGCACAAAATAAGGGAGGGATCGAACAATATCTTGCATTGTTCAATAAAAGGCTCTAGATTCTCTTCACATGATGAATTAAAACCTGCATTGTTTTCCAAATCTGCTGACTGATGCAGTGTTGTGGTTGATGTGCTGACATGATATCTTCTTTCTTTTTTTCCCCACAACAACTAGGTGGTTTTGTTTGCATTGTAATGTATCTTCTGTTCTGTTACATCTAATGAGAAACATTAGAGACAGAGACGGCAACTCCAGGATTTTTGTTATGCAAAAATGTTCTGGTAAGCACACCTACACACAAGAATAACCAAAATAATAAGCTTTTTTTTTTTCTTTCTTTTTTTTTAAAAAATCACCAGGGTTGTTGAAGTCACAATCACACAGACACACATTCAGCCTATCAGTACAATTGTAATACTGAAGTCGCCCTCCATCTGTGATGTTTACATTTCAGCTCCACCCCTTCCTGTTTCTGTATCTCCTGTCAATCAAAATGTACCCAATCAGTGACCTTGAAGCTGCGAGGGCTTGTCACACACAGACACAGAAACACACAGTTCCTTTGTAGTCTGCCAGTCTGTAGAGGGCATCAGGCTGCGTAGCTGAAACAACAACGATTGAGTATAGGCTAGATTTGAAACCAAAAGAGTTGTATTTTACAAAGCAAGGCAAGACAAGCTTTATTCATATAACATTTCAGAAGTGTGTTTGTAGTTTTAACTAAGTCGTTATGTCACATATTTAGTCAGATATGCAGATGTTACTTTGACCACATACTGTATAAGAATTTCTATTGCACCGATTCCCAGAGCAGCATTTAAAGTCATCAGCAGCATACTGGTGTTGTTTTCCTGCTTTGGAAGTTTGTTATAAAGTCATTTGATTCACTTTAGTTGACTGAACAGCTGCCAGGCCCTGTGAGACACCCTCTCGTATAACTTTTAAAATGCATGTACGGCAAGCCAAAGAGAAAATACGTATTCCCTTCTTCTATTTGGAGATCATGAAACAACAATGGCATTTGACGTCTGTAAATGTGCGGCACTTTCCTTCATTCCAATGACTTACAGAGTTGTAAATATGTGGACTCAATTTTCACTGAGGTTTCTGCAGCTTGAGTTGGCTTAGAGACACATGCAGTCATTCCCGGGGAGCAGTCCTTGCTTTAGCAGATAGAGGGTCATGGGCTGACAATTCATACAGGCTTCATAAGAGCAGCGATATAATGTCCAACTCAGCCAATAACACTTAATATGTTTTTTTTACAATACCAAACTCACGCAAATGTACACGTGCATAGACTCAAATGGACTCACAGTCTCTCACACACACACACACACACACACACACACACACACACACACACACACACACACACACACACACACACACACACACACACACACACGCGCGCGTTCATGCATACAATAAAATTTGATAGCTTTTCACGTACGTATATGCGTATACACACAAACAGGGGATTTCTTATACCTTCACACTTCAGGCCAGGGAGGTAGACATACTGTAGGCCAGAGAGAGAGAGAGACTTCCTATGTGTGTGTGTGTGTGTGTGTGTGTGTGTGTGTGTGTGTGGAATATGATGCCAGTTCTCTTCAGTGCTCATTAGAGACGTCATTGAGCCATAAAGGTTATTATTATGACTATGGCACAGAAAACAGCTCTTTTAGTAAAACCTCACTTTTGGAATCAGTGTTACTTTTGTAGTTCAACTGAGGTTAAATAGAGACATGGAAACAAATACACAGGACCACACGACCGAGCTGGTACGGAGCTGGTACCTTTCGCTACCAGCTCCCTCCTGTGCTTTAGTTCTGGTCAAACCATGCCATGTTAAGACCTACTGAATTTAATGTTTAATTTCTTCACTGATGTCAGTCCGACTAAATATCAGTACAGAACATACACAAGAAAGGAGTCAGACATTCAAATGTCAACTTTAAATCAATATGACATACTGCTTTGGCAGGTCAGAAAAACCTAACTGCGGTAAAACGAGACACAAGGCATCTTCACAAATTAGTAAATCAATCAGCTGCATTTCCCCCGGTTCACCATTTAGCTTTTTTTTCTCCAGCAGTTGGTTTCAGTTAAACATTCTGTTCAAACATTTGCTAATTAGCACGAAACACAAACAGCTGAGGCTGATCAGTTACAATTCATCCTCTGGGGTACAAAGATGTGAGTACCAAATTTAACGGCAATGCATCCAATAGATGACGGTAGGCATTTCACTTAAAAACACAAATGTCAACCTGATGGTGGCGCTAGAGGAAACGACATTAGGACTGATCCTCTGAGGAAAGAGTGTTCAAAGTAGTAGGCCGATCGACATCCCTACAGCATCACTGCTAACAACTCTCAGTTCTCTTGCTGAACTCTTGCTGTTGTAGCTGTTGTTTCACCACAAGTCTCTTTTTCCTTTTTATGCTTCAATAGTCACAGAAATGTAGATGTTTCAGTGACATTGAAGAGGGTTAGGAAATTACTAAACTGGAAGATGACCTGCAATAAATAAACACTGATCATCACATTTAAATGGAACAAACATTAGCATAAATTAAGGAGATCTCGAACAATATGCTGCATTGTTAAAAAAAAAAGGCTCTGGATTCACTTCACATCATGGGTTAAAACATGCATTTTGTTTAAAATCTGTTGAAGGATGTTATGCTGTGGTTAGTGTGCTGACATGACATCTTCTGTTGTTTTTTTTGCATTGTGCATTGTATTGTATCTTCTGTTCTGTTACGTCTAATGAGAAACAACCTGAAACATGTTGAGAAAACCTCTCTCCTTACTTTTTTTTCGGTTTTGAAAATGTGTCAGTTGATAACTTGACTTTCAGTACACTGCATCCTTAAAAACCCAGTATGTGGATACAGTTTGGACTATCTTTTACCAGATTTTGTTGTTGAATACTAGTTTTTAGTAGTTTAATTGTTCAGAACTGTCAAACCTACCCTGTTAATAAAGGCTTACTTGTTCTCTCCCACCACCCTTTCCTCTAACATGTGAGCCATACTACTTTGTCGTCCTTGCACCAGTTTACCAGAAAAGAGGAGTTACTTTAAACACCGTGTTCGTAAAATGTTTGCGCAGACTGTCAGGTACATGAGCCTCCAGTGGTCATTCATGTTAATGCATGTGTGGGCATGGAATATGTAGGTTTCCACGTGTGTATGTGCATGTGTCTGTCCATGTGTGTTTTACATGCTATTTTAGTATGATCCTAATGGCTTTACAGAGTGCCAGGCATTTTAACAGAGCCAGGGAGAGGCTTGTAAAACACACACACACACACACACACACACACACACACACACACACACACACACACACACACACACACACACACACACACACACACACACACTCACCACAAGACAGAGAAGAGAGGCTGGCACACTGGCACATGGCAGTCTGGAGGGAGTCTGTGTGTGCATTAAGAGGGTCAGCCAGGGTGATGGTGACACATGATGAAGGAAAACGAGAAACGCGGGCCTGAATGAAAGACAGGCAGTGTGTGTCTGCGATTGTGTGTAGGCAGGGTCGGGGTCTAAAGCAGACACATGGCGCCGAGTGGCACGGCCTGGGTACAGGCGGGTTTTGACGGAGAGAGGCAGAAAGGGAAACATCTCACCAAAAAAAAAGAAAAACAGAGAATAAAGAACCACTAGCATTTTGAAAACTCTCTCGCTCTTCCACCTACACTGACACGTAGTAAGTGAGATGGTGAGAGTAAAGAGTAATGGTGATGGAGGCACTTTAGAGAAAAAATAAGGGAAAGAGGAATGGTCTTCCTCAGGGGAAGGAAAAACACAAAGGCCTGAAGAAAGAACGAAGCTGAGAGAGTGATGGCAGAAGAGAACGTGATGAAGAGAAGAAAATAAAAGTTGAGTTTTCATCCAAAAACCAAAACCTTAGAATTAAAGTCCTATAGTTGCTCTGCAATCATTAAAATTCAACAAGAATTCACCAAGCGCTCTCTAAAATAACTTTTTGTTGGTTTTATATTATATATATATATATATTAGCATGTATGATTATTTTACAATAATTATACATGCTAAGAACAAGTTTTCATGCCATTCACAATGACTAAAATTCTCAAACCGTAACAAGTAGTTGGCTAATTAACCAGCCCTAAACCAGCAAATCAGAGTAGGAGTCATTCTGTAGCATTTGGAGGACATAATCAATGTTGTCCTTGTCCAATGTTGCAGATATAGTGCAACTCTATACCATGCAATGCTAACTTAACTTAAGGTGTGATGTACTATCAAACTCAAGAACCAGAATCAAATATGCAGAAGGCACCTATGCACACACTGTAGCTAAACATTATTTAGCAGTAATGTCAAGTATAAGTGATTTGTGTCGAACTTTTTTTGCCCCCCGTTGTAAATTGGATGTGGCCATGAGCATAGTTTGGTTTAAATGTTTTTAATATTTTAAAATGTTTTTATAAATATAAGGTAGGAATGAAATACTGCAGGGTAGTTGGTCGGTCGTCTAAAAGCATTTAATCTTGTTAGATAAGCTTTCACAGCAGCCTGCCCACATGATTACTTTTAATCCAGAGTAAGTTTTTCTTTAAAAAATGTGGACCAGCGGCCTCCAGACCACAGATTACGGTCTGCATTTAGGCAGATAATGAAAAATACGTAGAGTAATTGTCTCTCTGTGAAAGTCACCCATACCATTTATCTGTGCCTTTAATGTACACAGTGATTAAATGATCTCTTAATTCAGTGTATTCAAAGTTTATTTAAAGTGACACCATACCATACCGTGCCATATTTGAAGCACTCAGACAAACAGACATTTCCCAGCATTAAGACATACAATAGGGCTTTCATGAGGACTGTAGGAAACTAGTCCTGCTGTACCCCAACCACACACTCTGTCACATTGCTCTGTGAGTATGTGTGTGTGTCTAGAGTTACCGTTTTTCAATGTATACCACATGTAGCGACCATGTATCGCCTGATATGTTTTCAATATGGAGGAAAAAGACGAGCGAAAGAGAGAGAGACATGGGGAAGCCATACCACAACATTTTTAAATTTAATAATACACTGCTTATATTCAATATCTGAAAACACAACGGGTTACCATGACAATGGAGCTACATCAAGGCGAGCAGTCAGGCAAACTTTCCCTAAGCCTCACCTTTCTGTATCCTCACTTCCCTTTCCTTTGCTCTCCTCCCACTCTTAGATGACAACTCTTTCGACAGTCATATAGTAAATAAGCTCCTCTCTCTCCTCCTTGCTCCACATATGAACCAACCTTCCTCCTGCTGCCAAAAGCTTGAAGCAGAGTTTACTCCCTGTAAAATAAAACGTCTGAAACAGTTCCGCGGCCAGGAGCTTGTCGTCAGGTGACCCGCTGGAGTAAATCTTTTCAATAATGTCAAAGGCAGCGCCAAAAACCTGCCAGACCGACCAGTGTGTGCCCTACTCCTTACACATACACATCCACACAGTTACAGGCACACACACACACACACACACACACACACACACACACACACACACACACACACACACACTGATTTTAGGATTTAATAAATTGTGAGCGACAAATTGTCCTCACTTTATTCCATTGCAATATTTTCCCCTCATGTTTCAGAAGTACACACACACAAACGGTCTCACCTGTTCCTGTGTCATGCTGTGCACCTGTGTATGCCAGGAGGCGGCGTCAGAGCGGTGATAGGCGGGGGGCGGGGCGAAGTCCTGCAGTATGGTTGGGTCTCGTTCCTGACACAGTGAGGTGAGGTGGCTGATGTACAGCTTCAGTTTACTGCGATTCTGATTGAGATCCAGGAGAGGAGAGAGAATCTGGAGGAGGAGGAAAGAAGTCAAAGGGGACAAATATGAGAGGGATTCATTTTATTGTTCACAAAATGTAGGTCAATACTGCCTATGATATTTGTTTTAAATATTTTACAAGATTAGAAACACACCTAAAGTCTTACAAGAGATGGAAAGGTGTGGTCTGAGAGCAGTAAATGCTGTCAGTCATTATTTCATTTATTTGATAATCATTAATTATAATGCTGGCCTATGTACAAAAATGTATGCTCTCTATTTAATAACATCATCTTTCAGTCAAATACCTTCTACAGGCATAAAGGGCAGAGAGAATAAAAAAAAGATAGACATTCAACTATTTAATCCTCTTGTAAAACACCTGCTTCTTTGTATTAATGATTGGCTGAAATCACTTACTCACTCATTTACTACTCCCTGCATAACTGTCATTCCATATTTGAGTATTTGAGTTTACTTCATAGAGAGCAGTGAATTCAGATTTTACACTTATGAATCATCATCATTTTGTGTGATCAGGTGTTGGGTCATTTTTTGTGTTCTATAAATTTAACACTCAAAATTAGGTCATTGTGTCTTTCCAGCACCGAGCAAAGTCTGTTCGCCAGGACAGCAGTGTACAGTTTAGCTTATGGCACATACTTTGTGCAAAGCTAAACAAGCATTAGAGTTTGGCTAATTCAAGCATATAGAATAAGGCGGGATGAAAACAGACATGAAAATGGAGAGATGACAGAGGATGGGATGTTTAAAAATAAAAAAAAAGTCACAAAAAGTCAAAAAGAAGCCTGAATACTTTGAGAAGAAGTGCTTAGTCTGATTACTCTTGAAAGCCCTGATGAAGGCACATTTCTTCTATTTTTTATTTGAATGATGTGAAAGCTGCAACTTTAAAAAGTATTCGAAAATAAACCTTTAAGATGCACGGTGAAACATATTCAGCTGTGTTAACTACATATTTCTGTATCTTCTGACTTGGCCTTTTATCAACAGAGACCAACAGAGGTCAACTAACTGCAATGTAGCATTGTCACACAAATTAATTTCTCCAGATATATATCTGTATATAGAGAATTGATTCAGACTACAACACAAAGTTAACAGCTTTGAATCTGATTCCCACGTTTAACAGCAACATTTCTGTGTGTGTGTGTGTGTGTGCGTGTGTGTGTGTGTGTGTGTGTGTGTGTGTGTGTGTGTGTGTGTGTGTGGGAATGAGGGTCAGACGAGCTAAACAGTAACCCCCCTAAGAGACACATACACACAGATAAGACACACAGACAAACTGTCCTCCTTGGGGAATTCAAGGATTTAAGTGCATAGAAAGCATGTTAAGAGGGCTGTCAGTTTGTATGTGTGTGTTGGTAAAGGATATTCAGTCCCAGCGGGGTCTGTCCACACCCTGTGATCCATGCTCATCATCACTCAGCACACACACACACAATCACAAGTTTCACGGCAGGATCCATTTACTCCCTATCTGTTCTCCATCTCGTGTTTAACATCGTCTCTCTTTACCATTTACCGTAGATGCAAGAGTTGCAAATGTGTCATCTGTTTTGACTTTTATTCTTCATGCATTTAATTCAGACAGAATGCAGTCATCCGTCAAAATCCATGTTTGCACTGACTCTCTGTGTTGGGATTTTCAGTCATTTTCAGTCATTTCATGAATTATGTCATGTTTTAAAAAATACTTGATTCAGATTTGTCTGCAGCTATTTGTTAAAACTGTATATCAGAAGCCTCAAGCTTAGTTTAAACAGTGCTCTAAATGACTGTGCAAGGAATATTAAACTGCATGTAACCATAGTAACCATAGTAACCATACGGATGCTCCCTGCCACTTCAGCTCACTGCTCACCGGTTTAACTAAACCAAGCATGGGTTGAACTGACAACAAAAAAGATTACTATTTTAGAGACACCTGTTTTTGCTTTGGTGGCCATTTTGCACAGATGAAATAGTAAAATATAACATGATAAGAAAGACATTAATATATAAAATAATAGAGACCTTGTCGTACATTGTCGCTTACATGCTGTATTAACTGTACTCAATCAAGTGACTCTGATGGTCTCATTTCTTGCATTATGTATTTAAAATGACTGGTGCAAGAAATGTATCTATCCCAGACACACGGCTTTTACATGTTTTCTAAATCTGAAAGCCAGCCTCAACTGTCAAAACAGTGAACAAACAAACTGCAGATTGATCATGTCCGAATATAACATCACAAATAAAACTACACATATATCCAACATTCATTATTCAGTAACGTCATGCGTTTGAGCATCCTGGCAAACAAATAAAAGAACTAGATGTGGGGGTTTTTTGTGAGGGAAAAAAATCTTATTGCACGCTCTTCCCCAGCAGCATTGCTGTGACAATGAAAGCTGACAGTAAATCAAAGTAAATGTCACTTTTGATTCTGAGTCCTTATTTACTGCAAACACAACACACACTCATGCACACATTAGGTGTATTTTTTTGCCCATCTCCTTTGGTGTGTTCATGAGTAGGCACCTTCCTGGCTCACAACGGCTCGTTTTTCACACAAGCAAACCCAGTGCACATACCCACACAGTACGTGCACAAACACAAACACATTGCGACACAGAAAAAGCACACAAACACACACTCACACTCACTCATACAGGGTCTTTATCAAAGTTGTAAATAGCTCTAGTTACAGTATTTTCCAGAGAGGACCTGCCAGTAGGTTACAGTCCATTACGAAATACATTACTGGACATTTCCCTCCGGAGGAGAGAGGGAAACGGAAAGAGAAGCAAAGAGAAAATGATAGAGTTGAAGGCTGCAGGGATCCAACACATTCTGCATTTCACAACACCTCTGTTGCTGTATGTTATGATGTATGCTGACAGCAGTAAAGCAACAAGGACGTTATTGCTGCGAGACTGTCGTGTTATATGCCAATATGTGAACACATCTCTTAAAATCTGGCTTTAAAAACATACTCAACATATGTGCAACAGCTGTTCTCTCACACTTTCTAATCCAGACTACTCTGTCAAAAGGCTTGAAAAAAAAGGACTGTCCACACTTTCCAGACCTGCAGCAAAGCTCTGTGGATCAAATGCAAGACAAATTAGAAACAGACAGAAAGAATGGAAGGAATGATGGCGATATAAGGAAGACATTTAGAGAGAAATAACACCAGTGTTTTCTTTCCCTTTTCCAAGAAATATGTAATGACTCACAGAAACGAATATTTAACAATAAGACTGAATTTATACCAGTAATAATAATGTGAAATACGAAAATAACACTAGCTTCTAAAAGTCTTTGTAGGACTTTAAGCCTTTGGATTTACTGATTTTATTAAGTTGTACAATATATATGTGCCTACATGTTTTCATTGTATTACACAACCTGCAATGGTCAACGTATGCAGTGTGCATGTGTTTAATGAGTCCACAGAGTTTTCCAATGTCTTACTTGTTCTATGAACCAATCCCAGAGGAGCCATCATTTTATACACCGCTGTGTGTGTGTTTGTGCCTCTTTATTAGCCTCCCATGCCTGCCTACCAGACTCTTACTATGCAATGAAACAACTCCAAAGAGGGACATTCAGCTAGCCCCACTCACTGGCCACCTTTTTAAAAAACCTTCCACGGCCACGTTATACGATGATATATATATCATATCATATAACTAATAACCCAAATCTGTAATCTTTTCTCTTTAATCACAAAAAAGGGAATGTTCCTTCAGTTTTCTGACTGTCAAGTAAGTTATGAATAACTAACTACACAAATATTTTAACATCAACAGTAATGTCATGTCAAAATCAAATATTTTTGTTGTCTTCAGTGTAGCACTAATACAAAAAAATTCATACAGATCAACTTTGTGAGATCCTGTTTGATATAACAAGTCAGAGCTTAGCGTCGTTAATAATGAACTCATTTTTTCAAGCATTGAAAAACCTCACAAACTAAAACACTGAACTCCTTTATAGAAAAAAATTTTTCACCTCTTCCCTGTCTTTTTTCACTGGTGCATCTAATACCACTGACGACCATATAAAATGCAATATACCATAAAAAGCTCCTCGACAATGCTGGGTGTGTGTTAAGAGTGCTCTCCTGTGTTTCCGTTGTTTCTGAAGCATTTCATTCTCCAACTGTCGAACAGAATTCCCTTATTGAAAGAGACACAATCACTCACTGTTCTGATGTAATGCGCTATGGCGAATTACCCGCCTTACACACCAAGGAGAAGTGTGTCTGTACTGTAAATGTGAATACTCATGAAGAAATAAAGAAAAAGAGACTGACTGGCCTGCCTTTCTCAGCAGGGAGGTGCTACCGCTAATTAATAACCAGGGTCAAACTTAGATCCGTTGTAGAACTTTTGGGCTTTTAGCATAACAAAGGGAAATCCCACTGGTGGAACTGAGCTGCCCCTAAAACCAGCATGTGCTACTCATATGTGGTGTTGCCTCCATTGTCCTGTCAGTAGATCAAACCTTTTTAATAATGTGAGACCAAGCTTAAAAGATACTTTCAGCATTACATAATTTCAAAACTTTCAAAGCGAATTTCCAAATAACTCGTTGAAAGAATTTTACCAGAACAAGTGACGTTAGATTTTCAGATCGTCCACAAGTATTAACAGCTGTATTATTCGAGACAATTGTTGAAACATAAAGATTTGCATTTGAAAAGCAAGAAGTGAAATATTTTCTCTAAAGAAAGACTTCATTCTACATTATATGTGTTAAGATCGATTTGTAGTATTATGTGTTTTACACCGCAGCCTACAACAAACATCACAAGTTCAACACATCCAAAGGACAGTGATTTTAGAAGTGGACAACTCTTTGTTAAGTCTGTAACACTCCCTAGTATAGACAGGGTAAACTACAACACACTTGTCTCAGCAGTCATTCGAGTCTACAGTCTAAAACATGGCTGCCCAACATGGGGATCAAACCTCATTAAGACTCTTGCTCTACCGACTGAGCTAGCTGGGCTGCAAGCAATGGGAAAAAGGCTCAGATTTCAAGGCATAGTTAACTACCATTGGGCTGAGAACACTCAGAAGGGTGGAGGGTTGGATTTCTGGGTCCACTTCCCTCACAACCCACACCAAAGGTTTACACATAAAGAAGACTATAGTAGGCCATACAGCCTCATGTAATAAAATATAGTATGTGCTGTGTTTATGAGTAACAGCAACAACCACAAATGTTGTAGGTTTATGTGACAGTGGACACCGTATGCTGATATACTTCCACCTACAGTATCTGTGTCCATCCATTATAAGTCCAACATAAAGTAATGGATGAGTGTGCAGACCAAAACATCTTCACCAAACGTGGGACTCGAACCCAGGACCCTGAGATTGACATGTTTTATTATTCAAGAAAATCGTAGAAACATTAAGATTTGCATTAGAAAAGTAACAAGTTAATTTTTTTTGTTTTGTCTAAAGAATGACTTAATTCTAAATAAGATATGTTCAGATTGATTTGAGTGTTTTCAGTTCTTACTCAGCTTGAAGTTTGCATGTGCGATTAATGACCTTTGGGCCTTAAAAATACTAGAAACCCCCACTGTATAATTTAAAAACAGTAATGGGCAGTGTCAAGGGAAATATTCCCCTTTCATCATTCCTAAAAAAAACTTGACTTTATTTAGTATTTTGCCAAAGCAGCAGCTTTCTTAAATCTTCCACTATATGCCACACATAAAGTAGGTCCAGCTGAGAGAAAGCACGTCATAAAAGAAGACAAAGACTGAAACGTGAAGCGTCCAATAAGAAAAGAGGTAGACTATTCAACTATTTTCGACTTACACCCCAGATATTAGGGTACAGATCTGTTTCTTTAAAACATACGGTAAGACAGATCTATTTTGTTTAAAAATGAGGGAGAAAACTTGAAAAGATACATAATTGGCAGTGGGTTCTGCGGGGTCCTCCCCCAGAAAAAAAAGGTAATAAAAAAAAAGAAATCATCAGATGAAGAAGATGACTTGAAATCAAAAGATGAGATGAGATATTGAACAGATAAAGCTTGTAATTCAAGAGTTGATTTGAAAGCATTCCTGTTTAGGTAATAAAACCTGTGAGAAAATCAATTGCGGGTACTCACACAAGAGATCAAGAAAAGACTAACTTTAACCCAAATTACTAGAGAGAAGGAAAGTCTCAGGGAGAAGAAGAGTTTCAAGAGTGAATGTTGAAGAAAGAATGGAAGAAATGAGCATGAAATGATACGACAATATCACAACACCAGAACCCGCTCACAAACTCACGGAAGAAACAAAAGAAAAGCAAGAATGGAAGACGAATGATGAGCACATCCAAACGTGATCTGATCCAGATAAAGAAGACGCTCACCCTTCTGTACAAAATGGCGGACCGAGAGAGAGAAAGAAGGCATGTGGCTCGCTAGGCCCAAATACCCTCCTCATCATCCTATTGGTTAGTTTGGTCCAACCGCAGCGTGAGTTTGGAGAAAGCAGGAAGTTAGTTGGTGAAGCAGAAAATTTGAGTAAAACATCGTAAGCGCAGGAAAAAAACGTTGGCAAGTAATAGTTGAAACAAATAAAGTAAGTTCATGTACTGTTGCACCCAGTTCAAATACGTGAAAGTATGACTTGCTGTCTTTCACTTGAAAAAAGACTTGTTAATGAAAATAATAGCAAGATTTAGAATGTTATTTTAGAGCTTGCTTTCATCCACATAAGAGTGTGGATCGTATTTGGTGGTTTGTGGGGGCTGGGATCATATTTGGAGGTTATTCCCAAGTGAAGTCTCACTCTGGGCAGATATCTTACCTGGTCTGGGGAGGGCTTGTGATTGTTGGGCTGATCTGAGTTTGGAGTGGAGACCTTCAGGTGTTCATCCTCATAGTTGTCTGCCATCAGCTTCATCCGGTTTTGAGTCTACAGAGAGAGAAAGAGTCACAAGCAATTAGATCACACATACACACAAACACACACACACACACACACACACACAAAGACCTGAACATCACTTCATGTGCTGTACATATACACATTTAGAGGAGCACTTTGATGGACAAACACACATCAACATACAGTGTATAGACTTTTGTCTTTTCTATTTCCTCCCCTTTTCTTTCATCTGTCACTCTCATCTCGCCCATCGTGGCTTTTCCTTCATCTCTTCCCTCTTCTCCCTGATGTACTTTATTATCTCCTCCTTTCCTTCCCTATCCTCTCTCTTCCTCTCCTGCTGCTCCATCTGTTTCACATGTTGGACTTATACTTTAAGTTCAACAGTGGCCTGGAAAGAGCGAGGGAGTGAGAGAACCTGAGGGAGGGAGTCAGTCTAAATCTGTCAGTATTGTACAATCTAAATCCCCTTAGCCTCTAACTGAGCCCTGCAAGGAACGGGGGCTTAAGCAGGACAGACTGAGGTTTTGTGTGTGTGAGAGAGAAAAAACGTGAAAGAGAATGTGAATGCAAACTTTCAGAATATATGTTTGTTTGAAAGCTAAATGAAACACTGCATTTTACAGGAGTGTGTGTGTGAGCATTAGATAGTGGTGCTAAAAACATGTTTCTATGTAATAATTCAAGTTGAAAGTGCCTCCCCTGGCGTGCACTCAAACATTATTCATTTCCTTGTTTTCTAAAGATGGCTTTAAAATAAACACACACATATATTTAAAACAAACATGGAGAGTAAACAGTTCATCTTGAAACCACATAAGTACAGGACCTGAAGACCCCGCTGCACTTGTAAACACACACGAAAATGCCCCCCCCCACACACACTCACACACAAACAGCTGTGGAGTGATTATTATTTGTCTCTATCTGTCACTTTCTCTCCTCACCACAACATCCATAAGGATGTAAACTTAAGTCCACAAGTGATCCAAACACCAACTCTTGCTGGATTTTCATTTACTTCCTCTGTAACTTCTGGCAAAGTGAAATATATCTTTTGAACTCATAATTACATCCATGTAGCACACCTTACAGCAATTCCATTTTCTTTGTTCTCTTGATTTCATTGAGTCAATATGGTACCTTTAGAAATTCAAGAAAAACGTATTTTCGACAGAAAATACTGGAGAGATATTTTATTGCCAAACTACAGGGATGAAACCTGCAGGTAAAATGATGTGTCAGAAGTGGGATTTGAACCCACGCCTCCAATTGGAGACCAGAAGCCTCTTTGCTGAGGAAGGAGTCAAACCTTGAGTCTGGCGCCTTAGACCACTCGGCCATCCTGACAGCTAAACTCCAATTTCTGCCTGCGATTCTTCACGATTTACATGTTAATAGACTTCATGGGTGGCTTTGTTCACCATGGTCTGCTCTTGTCCACCTAACGAAAATGTGGCCATCCCCCAAGGTAATGGAGGGTGGGCACGGTCAAATGGAACTCCTGCCAAACAATGTTTTCGCTTATAACTGCTTTCAACTGGACTCAAGAAACATGCACGTCGGTCAGTAAGTTCCATTTATAGTCAAGGTAAACGACTACAATTTCATCTCAGGATGAGTTCTAGACTAAAACACCGTAGCCCAACGTGGGGCTCGAACCCACGACCCTGAGATTAAGAGTCTCATGCTCTGCCGACTGAGCTAGCCGGGCCTGATTAGGTGAAAAAAAGGTCATGAGTTCGAGCGCCATCTTGGCTGACAGTTGTTTGTAATGTGGACGATTGTTCTAAGGGGTTGCCATCAGTCCTGCGACAAATAGCGTCTCCAACAAATCCCCCGGTGTTGACATCATCGGCCTGGGAGAATGCTGAGGGCCCGCTTGATCCAAACACCAACTCTCGCTGGATTTCGTAATGTGGACGACTGTTCTAAGGGGTTGCCATCGGTCCTGTGACAAATAGCGTCTCCAACAAATCCCCCGGTGTTGACATCATCGGCCTGGGAGAATGCTGAGGGCCGCTTGATCCAAACACCAACTCTCGCTGGATTTTGTAATGTGGACGACTGTTCTAAGGGGTTGCCATCGGTCCTGCGACAAATAGAGTCTCCAACCCATCCCCCGGTGTTGACATCATCGGCCTGGGAGAATGCTGAGGGCCCGCTTGATCCAAACACCAACTCTTGCTGGATTTTCATTTACTTCCTCTGTAACTTCTGGCAAAGTGAAATATATCTTTTGAACTCATAATTACATCCATGTAGCACACCTTACAGCAATTCCATTTTCTTTGTTCTCTTGATTTCATTCAGTCAATATGGTAAAAATTCAAGGAAACTACAGGGATGAAACCTGCAGGTACAATGATGTGTCAGAAGTGGGAGTCAAACTTTGAGTCTGGCGCCTTAGACCACTCGGCCATCCTGACAGCTGAACTTCAATTTCTGCCTGCGATTCTTCACGATTTACATGTTAATAGACTTCATGGGTGGCTTTGTTCACCATGGTCTGCTCTTGTCCACCTAACGAAAATGTGGCCATCCCCCAAGGTAATGGAGGGTGGGCACGGTCAAATGGAACTCCTGCCAAACAATGTTTTCGCTTATAACTGCTTTCAACTGGACTCAAGAAACATGCACGTCGGTCAGTAAGTTCCATTTATAGTCAAGGTAAACGACTACAATTTCATCTCAGGATGAGTTCTAGACTAAAACACCGTAGCCCAACGTGGGGCTCGAACCCACGACCCTGAGATTAAGAGTCTCATGCTCTGCCGACTGAGCTAGCCGGGCCTGATTAGGTGAAAAAAAGGTCATGAGTTCGAGCGCCATCTTGGCTGACAGTTGTTTGTAATGTGGACGATTGTTCTAAGGGGTTGCCATCAGTCCTGCGACAAATAGCGTCTCCAACAAATCCCCCGGTGTTGACATCATCGGCCTGGGAGAATGCTGAGGGCCCGCTTGATCCAAACACCAACTCTCGCTGGATTTCGTAATGTGGACGACTGTTCTAAGGGGTTGCCATCGGTCCTGCGACAAATAGCGTCTCCAACCCATCCCCCGGTGTTGACATCATCGGCCTGGGAGAATGCTGAGGGCCCGCTTGATCCAAACACCAACTCTTGCTGGATTTTCATTTACTTCCTCTGTAACTTCTGGCAAAGTGAAATATATCTTTTGAACTCATAATTACATCCATGTAGCACACCTTACAGCAATTCCATTTTCTTTGTTCTCTTGATTTCATTGAGTCAATATGGTACCTTTAGAAATTCAAGAAAAACGTATTTTCGACAGAAAATACTGGAGAGATATTTTATTGCCAAACTACAGGGATGAAACCTGCAGGTAAAATGATGTGTCAGAAGTGGGATTTGAACCCACGCCTCCAATTGGAGACCAGAAGCCTCTTTGCTGAGGAAGGAGTCAAACCTTGAGTCTGGCGCCTTAGACCACTCGGCCATCCTGACAGCTAAACTCCAATTTCTGCCTGCGATTCTTCACGATTTACATGTTAATAGACTTCATGGGTGGCTTTGTTCACCATGGTCTGCTCTTGTCCACCTAACGAAAATGTGGCCATCCCCCAAGGTAATGGAGGGTGGGCACGGTCAAATGGAACTCCTGCCAAACAATGTTTTCGCTTATAACTGCTTTCAACTGGACTCAAGAAACATGCACGTCGGTCAGTAAGTTCCATTTATAGTCAAGGTAAACGACTACAATTTCATCTCAGGATGAGTTCTAGACTAAAACACCGTAGCCCAACGTGGGGCTCGAACCCACGACCCTGAGATTAAGAGTCTCATGCTCTGCCGACTGAGCTAGCCGGGCCTGATTAGGTGAAAAAAAGGTCATGAGTTCGAGCGCCATCTTGGCTGACAGTTGTTTGTAATGTGGACGATTGTTCTAAGGGGTTGCCATCAGTCCTGCGACAAATAGCGTCTCCAACAAATCCCCCGGTGTTGACATCATCGGCCTGGGAGAATGCTGAGGGCCCGCTTGATCCAAACACCAACTCTCGCTGGATTTCGTAATGTGGACGACTGTTCTAAGGGGTTGCCATCGGTCCTGTGACAAATAGCGTCTCCAACAAATCCCCCGGTGTTGACATCATCGGCCTGGGAGAATGCTGAGGGCCGCTTGATCCAAACACCAACTCTCGCTGGATTTTGTAATGTGGACGACTGTTCTAAGGGGTTGCCATCGGTCCTGCGACAAATAGAGTCTCCAACCCATCCCCCGGTGTTGACATCATCGGCCTGGGAGAATGCTGAGGGCCCGCTTGATCCAAACACCAACTCTTGCTGGATTTTCATTTACTTCCTCTGTAACTTCTGGCAAAGTGAAATATATCTTTTGAACTCATAATTACATCCATGTAGCACACCTTACAGCAATTCCATTTTCTTTGTTCTCTTGATTTCATTCAGTCAATATGGTAAAAATTCAAGGAAACTACAGGGATGAAACCTGCAGGTACAATGATGTGTCAGAAGTGGGAGTCAAACTTTGAGTCTGGCGCCTTAGACCACTCGGCCATCCTGACAGCTGAACTTCAATTTCTGCCTGCGATTCTTCACGATTTACATGTTAATAGACTTCATGGGTGGCTTTGTTCACCATGGTCTGCTCTTGTCCACCTAACGAAAATGTGGCCATCCCCCAAGGTAATGGAGGGTGGGCACGGTCAAATGGAACTCCTGCCAAACAATGTTTTCGCTTATAACTGCTTTCAACTGGACTCAAGAAACATGCACGTCGGTCAGTAAGTTCCATTTATAGTCAAGGTAAACGACTACAATTTCATCTCAGGATGAGTTCTAGACTAAAACACCGTAGCCCAACGTGGGGCTCGAACCCACGACCCTGAGATTAAGAGTCTCATGCTCTGCCGACTGAGCTAGCCGGGCCTGATTAGGTGAAAAAAAGGTCATGAGTTCGAGCGCCATCTTGGCTGACAGTTGTTTGTAATGTGGACGATTGTTCTAAGGGGTTGCCATCAGTCCTGCGACAAATAGCGTCTCCAACAAATCCCCCGGTGTTGACATCATCGGCCTGGGAGAATGCTGAGGGCCGCTTGATCCAAACACCAACTCTCGCTGGATTTTGTAATGTGGACGACTGTTCTAAGGGGTTGCCATCGGTCCTGCGACAAATAGCGTCTCCAACCCATCCCCCGGTGTTGACATCATCGGCCTGGGAGAATGCTGAGGGCCCGCTTGATCCAAACACCAACTCTTGCTGGATTTTCATTTACTTCCTCTGTAACTTCTGGCAAAGTGAAATATATCTTTTGAACTCATAATTACATCCATGTAGCACACCTTACAGCAATTCCATTTTCTTTGTTCTCTTGATTTCATTCAGTCAATATGGTAAAAATTCAAGGAAACTACAGGGATGAAACCTGCAGGTACAATGATGTGTCAGAAGTGGGAGTCAAACCTTGAGTCTGGCGCCTTAGACCACTCGGCCATCCTGACAGCTAAACTCCAATTTCTGCCTGCGATTCTTCACGATTTACATGTTAATAGACTTCATGGGTGGCTTTGTTCACCATGGTCTGCTCTTGTCCACCTAACGAAAATGTGGCCATCCCCCAAGGTAATGGAGGGTGGGCACGGTCAAATGGAACTCCTGCCAAACAATGTTTTCGCTTATAACTGCTTTCAACTGGACTCAAGAAACATGCACGTCGGTCAGTAAGTTCCATTTATAGTCAAGGTAAACGACTACAATTTCATCTCAGGATGAGTTCTAGACTAAAACACCGTAGCCCAACGTGGGGCTCGAACCCACGACCCTGAGATTAAGAGTCTCATGCTCTGCCGACTGAGCTAGCCGGGCCTGATTAGGTGAAAAAAAGGTCATGAGTTCGAGCGCCATCTTGGCTGACAGTTGTTTGTAATGTGGACGATTGTTCTAAGGGGTTGCCATCAGTCCTGCGACAAATAGCGTCTCCAACAAATCCCCCGGTGTTGACATCATCGGCCTGGGAGAATGCTGAGGGCTCGCTTGATCCAAACACCAACTCTCGCTGGATTTTGTAATGTGGACGACAGTTCTAAGGGGTTGCCATCGGTCCTGCGACAAATAGCGTCTCCAACCCATCCCCCGGTGTTGACATCATCGGCCTGGGAGAATGCTGAGGGCCCGCTTGATCCAAACACCAACTCTTGCTGGATTTTCATTTACTTCCTCTGTAACTTCTGGCAAAGTGAAATATATCTTTTGAACTCATAATTACATCCATGTAGCACACCTTACAGCAATTCCATTTTCTTTGTTCTCTTGATTTCATTGAGTCAATATGGTACCTTTAGAAATTCAAGAAAAACGTATTTTCGACAGAAAATACTGGAGAGATATTTTATTGCCAAACTACAGGGATGAAACCTGCAGGTAAAATGATGTGTCAGAAGTGGGATTTGAACCCACGCCTCCAATTGGAGACCAGAAGCCTCTTTGCTGAGGAAGGAGTCAAACCTTGAGTCTGGCGCCTTAGACCACTCGGCCATCCTGACAGCTAAACTCCAATTTCTGCCTGCGATTCTTCACGATTTACATGTTAATAGACTTCATGGGTGGCTTTGTTCACCATGGTCTGCTCTTGTCCACCTAACGAAAATGTGGCCATCCCCCAAGGTAATGGAGGGTGGGCACGGTCAAATGGAACTCCTGCCAAACAATGTTTTCGCTTATAACTGCTTTCAACTGGACTCAAGAAACATGCACGTCGGTCAGTAAGTTCCATTTATAGTCAAGGTAAACGACTACAATTTCATCTCAGGATGAGTTCTAGACTAAAACACCGTAGCCCAACGTGGGGCTCGAACCCACGACCCTGAGATTAAGAGTCTCATGCTCTGCCGACTGAGCTAGCCGGGCCTGATTAGGTGAAAAAAAGGTCATGAGTTCGAGCGCCATCTTGGCTGACAGTTGTTTGTAATGTGGACGATTGTTCTAAGGGGTTGCCATCAGTCCTGCGACAAATAGCGTCTCCAACAAATCCCCCGGTGTTGACATCATCGGCCTGGGAGAATGCTGAGGGCCGCTTGATCCAAACACCAACTCTCGCTGGATTTCGTAATGTGGACGACTGTTCTAAGGGGTTGCCATCGGTCCTGCGACAAATAGCGTCTCCAACCCATCCCCCGGTGTTGACATCATCGGCCTGGGAGAATGCTGAGGGCCCGCTTGATCCAAACACCAACTCTTGCTGGATTTTCATTTACTTCCTCTGTAACTTCTGGCAAAGTGAAATATATCTTTTGAACTCATAATTACATCCATGTAGCACACCTTACAGCAATTCCATTTTCTTTGTTCTCTTGATTTCATTGAGTCAATATGGTACCTTTAGAAATTCAAGAAAAACGTATTTTCGACAGAAAATACTGGAGAGATATTTTATTGCCAAACTACAGGGATGAAACCTGCAGGTAAAATGATGTGTCAGAAGTGGGATTTGAACCCACGCCTCCAATTGGAGACCAGAAGCCTCTTTGCTGAGGAAGGAGTCAAACCTTGAGTCTGGCGCCTTAGACCACTCGGCCATCCTGACAGCTAAACTCCAATTTCTGCCTGCGATTCTTCACGATTTACATGTTAATAGACTTCATGGGTGGCTTTGTTCACCATGGTCTGCTCTTGTCCACCTAACGAAAATGTGGCCATCCCCCAAGGTAATGGAGGGTGGGCACGGTCAAATGGAACTCCTGCCAAACAATGTTTTCGCTTATAACTGCTTTCAACTGGACTCAAGAAACATGCACGTCGGTCAGTAAGTTCCATTTATAGTCAAGGTAAACGACTACAATTTCATCTCAGGATGAGTTCTAGACTAAAACACCGTAGCCCAACGTGGGGCTCGAACCCACGACCCTGAGATTAAGAGTCTCATGCTCTGCCGACTGAGCTAGCCGGGCCTGATTAGGTGAAAAAAAGGTCATGAGTTCGAGCGCCATCTTGGCTGACAGTTGTTTGTAATGTGGACGATTGTTCTAAGGGGTTGCCATCAGTCCTGCGACAAATAGCGTCTCCAACAAATCCCCCGGTGTTGACATCATCGGCCTGGGAGAATGCTGAGGGCCCGCTTGATCCAAACACCAACTCTCGCTGGATTTCGTAATGTGGACGACTGTTCTAAGGGGTTGCCATCGGTCCTGCGACAAATAGCGTCTCCAACCCATCCCCCGGTGTTGACATCATCGGCCTGGGAGAATGCTGAGGGCCCGCTTGATCCAAACACCAACTCTTGCTGGATTTTCATTTACTTCCTCTGTAACTTCTGGCAAAGTGAAATATATCTTTTGAACTCATAATTACATCCATGTAGCACACCTTACAGCAATTCCATTTTCTTTGTTCTCTTGATTTCATTGAGTCAATATGGTACCTTTAGAAATTCAAGAAAAACGTATTTTCGACAGAAAACGACTACAATTTCATCTCAGGATGAGTTCTAGACTAAAACACCGTAGCCCAACGTGGGGCTCGAACCCACGACCCTGAGATTAAGAGTCTCATGCTCTGCCGACTGAGCTAGCCGGGCCTGATTAGGTGAAAAAAAGGTCATGAGTTCGAGCGCCATCTTGGCTGACAGTTGTTTGTAATGTGGACGATTGTTCTAAGGGGTTGCCATCAGTCCTGCGACAAATAGCGTCTCCAACAAATCCCCCGGTGTTGACATCATCGGCCTGGGAGAATGCTGAGGGCCCGCTTGATCCAAACACCAACTCTCGCTGGATTTCGTAATGTGGACGACTGTTCTAAGGGGTTGCCATCGGTCCTGCGACAAATAGAGTCTCCAACCCATCCCCCGGTGTTGACATCATCGGCCTGGGAGAATGCTGAGGGCCCGCTTGATCCAAACACCAACTCTTGCTGGATTTTCATTTACTTCCTCTGTAACTTCTGGCAAAGTGAAATATATCTTTTGAACTCATAATTACATCCATGTAGCACACCTTACAGCAATTCCATTTTCTTTGTTCTCTTGATTTCATTCAGTCAATATGGTAAAAATTCAAGGAAACTATAGGGATGAAACCTGCAGGTACAATGATGTGTCAGAAGTGGGAGTCAAACTTTGAGTCTGGCGCCTTAGACCACTCGGCCATCCTGACAGCTGAACTTCAATTTCTGCCTGCGATTCTTCACGATTTACATGTTAATAGACATCATGGGTGGCTTTGTTCACCATGGTTTGCTCGTCCACCTAACGAAAATGTGGCCATCCCCCAAGGTAATGGAGGGTGGGCACGGTCAAATGGAACTCCTGCCAAACAATGTTTTCGCTTATAACTGCTTTCAACTGGACTCAAGAAACATGCACGTCGGTCAGTAAGTTCCATTTATAGTCAAGGTAAACGACTACAATTTCATCTCAGGATGAGTTCTAGACTAAAACACCGTAGCCCAACGTGGGGCTCGAACCCTCTTTGTTCTCTTGATTTCATTCAGTCAATATGGTAGAAATTCAAGGAAACTGGATTTTCATTTACTTCCTCTGTAACTTCTGGCAAAGTGTGGGATTGTACGGGAACTGATCATCTGGCATACCGGGCATTTTTGCCAGTATGCCAGAAGTGCTGGCATAACTGTCTTTTTTTATAAATAAATATACTGCGGCGTTTTTTCTGCATACTCCACAGTCAACACCACTGCAGCCTCAACGCACCACCCTTGTTCAAATGAATGAGAGGACTGTTGTTTTGAGCAAAGGACACAGAGATTTCACTGTGTCATTTTCTGGTGTGACCGGGCCTTTACACTCTTTCCCACTGTCTTTCTCTGTTCTCTCGTCTATCCTCTATCCATATTTAATGCTGCTGAACCCAAAACACAAAGCCCTAAAGCCATTACTTGGAGAAGGAGAGTGAAGACAAGGAGAAGTTGGAGGGAAATAATAGAAGAAAGACACGGAAGAGAAGGCGTGCAAGGAGGAAAGTGGCATCAAGAGAGAACAGTGTGAGCAAAGAAGAGGGAAAAAGAAAAAGGGTAAGAGGAGAAGAAAAAGACTTGAAGGAATGAAGGAGATTCACACATAACACACACACTTTCCTTGCTGGTCTTTCTTTACATCTTCCCCATTTCTCTAATTGTCAGGAATGCTGACCTCAGCGCACTTGCTGTGCCAACTCTCTCTTTCTCACTTAATCTAATCATCACACCATTATTTCTCTCCTCGTCTCATTGTTCCCTTCTTCTTCTCCCCTCCATCTATCCTTCCTGCGGCGCTGCTGTAACCCGCTGACAATTGACAGAATGAGAAACAAATGAACACGGATTGAAGCAAGGGGGATGCTGAGTCATGCTAAAAATAAAATTATTTCATTGTGATAAGACTCAGGGGAATATTAGATCAGATTATTGTTTCATCTTTCCCTCCAGTGGTAAAAGCGAACCTCGTTGATATCTGTGCAATTATCAATAATGAAAAGTTGCTGAGTCATGGCTGGACAAGAACTATTTCATCATGATACAAAATTAGATTAGTTTTTTTCTCGTTTCTTTGTCAAGAAGATAAAGTTGTTGATAAGTGGAAGATTACAAATAACAATGGAAAGGGTCTGTTGAGCAATGAAGGAATTATTTCATTTTCATAAATCCCTAAGGAGTAATGAACTAGATTAGACCCACATGTGTGTGTAAAGAGAGAAACACATTAATAAAATCCCCATCACTCACTCATTCACTCACTCACTGGTTTACTGTTAAACTGGTAATTAATTGAGACTTCTGTCCTGAATTGCAGAAATATCCCTTTTCAACTGCAATTTCTTCTAGATTAAAACCACATTCACACAGTCATCTGTTCACAGGATTCAAGTTTCAGAGGTTCAAAGTGGCTGAAAGCGTTGTCCGCACCACAATGTGTGGTTATGTTTTACTGACTGACGTGGGTTAGGTAAAAAAATATAACAACTAAACAGGAACTTGGAAACTACCAACCAGTGATATGACGAGCCAAAGTCTTAAAAATGTCCATCAACCACACAGGTGCAGAACAATGTCCAAGGCCACGGCCACACATACACCACCTATAAATGTTAACCACATGTGTCTCTTACAAGGGCAGATGGTGGTATATTCCACACCTTCCCCCTCTTCTTCTTCCATTTCGTAAAATATAACAATCACCCCCTCTTCTCTTTGCTTTCACACACTCTTTTCCACAACTCTCTCTCTCTCTCTCTCTCTCTCTCTCTCTCTCTCTCTCTCTCTTTCTCTCTCGGTTTTAGTCTTTGTCTCTCCACCATACTGCTGAAGAAAAAGAAAAATGAAAATAAAAGTGAAGAGGAGGAAGGAGACTGTGAGAAAGACATGCGAAGAGTGAAGAGAGCTGAGGTCACCGTGATCTACAGCCTTCTGCTCACACTATGGCTGGGGGTCAAAGGGCAAAACACAGGAGACACTTTCAGGGACAACCGTATATTCTTGAACACACACAGGTGTGTTTTATGTATGTAGTGTAAGTGCATTCTTCTCTCTCTTGCATCCATCCATTTATCAGTCTAGTTTAAATATATGTTGTTATCTGTGCTATGGCATAAGCAAACTTTACATGAACACAATACTGTATTTAGACGCTGAAGTTTCACTTTCTATAAAGTCTGATGAAAATTAAATGAGTACTTAGTACATATTTGATTATTTCAAAAAATGTGTCAGAGTAATTCTGAAGCACCCCTACATTACGTGCATTTGGTTGATTCAAATGTAGCCTTCTGTTCTGTTTAATACCTGCCATAAATCAATCAAAATGTTTTCCCCAGAGAACTGAAATTGAATTATTGATTTTACACTTTGATCTGATCCTCTGAATTTAATTCAGACCAGACATAAGATGTCAGGGGGCATTTCAGCACTAGCAAAGCGTCCATCCTGGCGAGTGATGGCCTTAAAAAAATACTTCAGAGAAACGTTTAAAAAATGGTGGCGTGGTTCGTCCATCACACAGGTATAAGTCAATTGTGACAATAAGTGACATTTTATTACTTTACAAATCTAAAAATACTGCCTTCTGTTTTCACCGGCCATACATCGCTTGATGGCAACCAGAGTTTACAGCTCACTTTCATCACTGATTTATACTTACCTATAATTTCAAACCGCAACTCTGTCTCTGTCCATCTGTCAGGTTATCAGTGGCAAAGTGTGTGCATATGTCACTCTGAAGGACCGGGCTAAAAATACTTCACCCGCCTCCGCTCACTTGATGGTTACACTGTAAACACACACACACACACCCATGTGCACACACAGACGGGAATACTGAGGAAGTCTCGGCTGTGATCTATCATTGAGGGACTGAAAATTATGATACCAGCGAGAGAGAGAGAGAGAGCGAGCGCGCGAGAGAGAGAGAGAGAGAGAGAGAGAGAGAGAGAGAGAGAGAGAGAGAGAGAGAGAGAGAGAGAGAGAGAGAGAGAGAGAACCACACACACATCGCACCAGACAGTAGAGTCTCTGTGTTGTGAGTAACCACCTTCGAGACCCTGAGGTGTCATAAAATACTTCAAATAGGACAGAGAAAGATGAAGGGATGGAGAGAGGAGAGAGGAGAGAGGAGAGATGCATGTTATAATGACTTCATTTGACACAGCCACTCTCGAACACCTTATGCTCACCCACTCTATGACACACACACCTGCACATGATTTTCCCTCTCCATTGTGCGTCTCTCATATTGAATACTCTGGAGCTTATTCTATCCAATAAGTGGGTTTTTGGCAATATTCAATAACTGGAAATCTTTTGCAACAAAAGAATTGCTATATTTTATCTATATGAGCGGTTTTGAGGATGACATACTCTATTAGTTTTTTTGAACACCAGTTTAGTTTCACAGTTTGTGAGTCAAGGGAAATAAAAGTGAGCCCAAAGCCGCGTCATCTCGGTTGGTTGTGATATGTTAAGTACCATTATTTATTTTTATTTGTGTGTTTGGTGGTTTGTGCGATGTGCAATGTGCAACTGTCGATCCCATGTATGAAGCATATATTTGTGTAGTAGGGAAATGAGAAGGTAATGTGTAGATTACTCTTCATTTCAACATCACAAATCAGCCGTTCTTCAATAGAAACAGGGTCTCTGACAAAAGTTAAGTTCCAAACGGGGCGCATTGTCATGGACATAATGCTCAAAAATGAATATTCAAATATATACGTTTTGTTTTACAAAAAATATTCAAATGACATTTTTGTCCAGTTTTTACAGGCCTAGTATGTAGCCGAGTGCATTAGTGGTTCAACTCACCATCCCATAAGCTCATGTCACAGCAGCTTTGGTTATGGTATAAGGTGAAATCATGAGATAAACAGTAATTGGTGTCAGCAGGATTGAGGTTAAGCACTGGAGTTCTGACTTTGACCTTCTTATTATGTCTCAAATTATTTATTAGTGTTGATCTTGGAAAACCATCTGCTGTTGCACTCTAAGCTATCCTGAATTTGAGCATCAAATAAATGCCTCAGGGGGGAATCAAGTAAGAAACAAAAACAAGGAGAAAGAGATATGGACAGAAAGTGAGAAGACACATGTACAGATGGGAGACCAGTGAAGAAGAAATCCACCAAACTCCCAGTAGGCTCATCCACTAAGGGGTTGGTTAATTTACTAGACCCACGAGAACCTTTACTGTGTGTGAGTGTGTCTCAGAGTGTGTGAATAGACCTCTGTGTGGAACCACAGAGGCATTTGGTCATGTGTTAGGTTGTGTGTGTTAGTGTGTGTGTGTGTATCTGCAGATAGGACATTTAAATAAATACAAATTTCATATGAAAGTGTTGCCACTGGAGATTTGTAGAGCATTTGAACTCTGTGTGTGTTTTGTGTGTGGTGAGTGTGGGAGGGGTAGCTTAATCCTAAATTTACCCTTGGTGGTCGGAGGACTGTGGTCACATCTGGACTCAGCTTCTCTCTGCCTCTCTTGTTTTCTTTGCTCCCCTCATCATTGCCACCTCACCTGTGCTCCCTTTTCCCCCTTCCTCTTCACACTTCCTCTCCATCTCTGCTCCTCTACTTTTAAATAACCGACCAAAAGGTTTTCCAGGTGTCCACTTAGATGCGTAATAATCCTACCTGCTGTTTGAGCTGATGAACCAGACCATCCTTCTCTCTCTTCAGAGCTGCCACCTCCTCCTGGGTTTTCTTCTTCTTGGATGAGGAAAGCTCCAGCAGGGCAATGTTGGCGTCTTTCTCACTTATGGCTGCCAGCAGGGCCTCTTGCCTGTACAGAGAACAATCATACATTTTGTTAGCCGTACTAGAAATTAACTTAATTTGATTTCAATAAAGCCACACATTGTGACGTTGCACATGATGCCATTACTAGCGAACTGCTTGAATTGAAAGACACAGAAATTGCGCGGTGAAAGCAGTTTCAGCTTTTTCTTGCTCAAATATCACTATTAAAGAAACACCATAAAGGGTTTTTCTTGATTTTTTTTGCATTTTGAACAGGAACACAAGATGTCCCTTGTTACATTTTTTTTAAAACTTTATGAGCACCACAAACAAAATTACAGTCACCTCCCTCGAATTGGGTTGGAAACACAACTCAAATCAAAATCCTGAAAACTATGTGCATGACTGGATACTAATTTGCGTGTACTTAAATTTCTATGGTGAACCCTTCTGGTGTCAACAAGTGGAGGAAGGCCTTCTTAAATGGGGAGCCACTTTGTAATTTAGGAGGATAAAATTGGTGTATTTTTGCAAACATATGGGGCTTTCTGGTGGTCAAGTATGATGCATAACATGCAATCAAGATGTTTCCAGTTTGTTTTTTAGTGAGGACCTTTGTGACATGTTCTGTCTTCCTCCCCTGTTGCTTTTCATACGATCAACCAGAACAAATAAGGGATTAATCGCAATGTGTTTAACCACCTTTAACGTAATCTAATTATATGCATGCACACGCACTCACTCTCTGTTTGTGTACAAGTATTACTCTCTAGTCTGTGTCTATCTTTCCAGCCTCTCTTGTCTCTCTCGGTCTCTTCCCCCTGCCTGGATAGTCGGGCTGACAGATAGATAGCATTCCATGTGGTTCAGGAAGCAACAAGCCGCATCCCATCTATCCCATCAGCCACAGATCTGGCCGAGCCGCATCCGAAGACACACAAAGCTCAGAATTCGCGGAATTCTGTCCATTTCCAGAAAGAATCTAAATCACGAGTTTTCCACAACCCCTAAGGGGCTCAGAGATTGGCCACACGCAATCACACATGCACATAAACACACTAAGATGCAAACTTGCATGTGAAGGAATAAACAAATTCTCACTCTGTCTATCTAATTCTACATACACCGTACTCTTGCAATCAGGTAATATATCAAGAGTGATTTGGGCAAACATAAACTTACAATGTGTACGTCAACTAAAAAGGTTCTCAAGAAATAGAGTAAGAGCAAAGGAGGGCACATTTTCCTCTCATGTACCTACATTAAGCATGTATGAAGATATACATACACAAACACACACACACACACACACACACACACACACACACACACACACACACACACATTCAATCATCCAGATACACACATGCAAATCCACACTGACGCAGACCGAGGCATATATTACATTTACATTTTTTTACAATCCTTTTATTGTTCACTTTCTCTCTTTAGTCAGCACACAATTACACCGTTTATCACTCCCTCACGCACAAACCCACACATAAAGATACAGATACAGCGGTGCAGTGAGGAATGCAGTGTTGAGAGTGTCTAAATGAAAACAGATTACATGTTTGGACTGCGTGAACACCCACAGATTCTTTGGCCAACCTCGCTGACCACACTGTCAGTGTACAAGTGTCCCATCATGCATCTGGACTGCAGGGGTGAGGAAGTCGAGACTGGGGATGGTGGAGTGATTCCCTCAGCCAATCTGATCGCTGTCAGCAGCTCAAAGATTTTCCAGATTTGTGAATACGAATGCAACATTTTGAGATACTAATGATACAGTAACTTTATATTATACAATATTGTAATATTATATGTTTCAAGACACCCCTTGTCATTTTTGGGGATTCAAAATGCTCCTTTTCTGCATCATAGTGTTGACCATTTAACCAACATGAGCTCTTGGACTTGGACTACCAGAAAGAACATTTCCTTACTTCCACATTGTGAGACGCTGGAACACTGTCACAGGCTTTCCCGTTCTATTTTCACATAAACAGGACACACACGCGCACACACGCACACACACACACAGGAAGGCTAATGGAACATTAGTCTTGTTAAAGCTAACAGTGCGTCTAGTTTTATACCATATCTGAGAGTTACCTGCCAGCACATGGCGCTTATAAACCCTGGTGATAAAATGATATTTATTCCAGATGCACCGGTCTCATTCTGGGCCTCTCTATAGCTCTCCCTTCATCTCGGTCTGACACACACACACACACACACACACACACACACACACACACACACACACACACACACACACACACACACACACACACACTTACTCTGTGCTTGGCCAGAGCTAAACACATGCTTATGACAAGTGCTGGTTGTGGCTACTGCTGTTACTATGTGATCATTAAAATCTGTTTCAAGTGCAGCTCTCTTTTGCTAAATCTTTAGATAATTCTCCTGTCAGAGGGCTCTTAAAAACATAGTATGCTCTCAGCTCTGCTGGCAATGTGTCCTTACCATTGAAAACAACAAAAAAAAGAAGCCAGCACTGTGTGGAGGAAAGGTTCCCAGTGGATACGAAGCCTTAGATCTGTAACTTTCCTTTCAAGTCTTTCCTTTCTGCAGCAATGTGGTGGGCACAGTAGGATAAAGGAAGGTCTACCAACAGTAAGGAAAAGCTTATTAAAGAGGTATTTGTAAGATCTTCATAGTTCCTTATCTTGGCAACACTTTTTGTTTTAGATGTTATGGCATTTTTGCAAAACACATCCTAGAGATTACTTGTGAATTTGTGCGTGCATGACATGTTTTGCCCTGTATTTTGTTTGGATGTCACTCTGTTCTTTGATTGGTCAGCCATGGCATCTGCTGTTAGCCAACAAGGGCTCCATCAGAAAAAAAACAATATGTCTTTGTACAGCAAAAAAAGTTGAACCTGGCTCAAGAAGAGGGGAAGAACTTTGATATGGTACAATTCTGCATTACCCCAGATTAAGTTCAATGCCAGCAATTTTAATGTTTTCTGTGGATGACAACTATGGTATGAATGAGTTAAGGAAAGGAATGAGTTAAGGAAAGATTGTGTTATGGCAAATAAACTGTTAGACAACTAAGAAACTTAGTTAGGGTTGTAAACAGAGTGTGGCAATCTTAGGACCAGTTTCTGGGAATCCAGTGTGGCTAGTGCTGTTTATTATTTACAGTCCTATTAGCAACTTGAGATGCAAGACTAGAGTTGGAGTTAAGAGACAACGTG
Organism: Ophiodon elongatus; assembly: GCA_016806645.1. Lineage (NCBI taxonomy): Eukaryota > Metazoa > Chordata > Actinopteri > Perciformes > Hexagrammidae > Ophiodon > Ophiodon elongatus. Next base: position 1,252,433 of record JACSYO010001738.1, read on the forward strand.
TACGACCGGATTGTTTCACTAGTAGCCAGTTTACCAACTAATTTTAAACCAATGAAAAGCTAGATCATCATCAGACGACAGCCGGTGGGTTCCCAGAATATATTTCAGTCAATGCGTTCTTCCTCTTTTTCTCTCCACATGGATTGGTCACCTGCATTCAATCAAAGCCTGCTTGAACGTGATTGGTCAATACTACTCAGACAACAAAACTTTTCTGATGCCAAAATCTTGTCCCGCTGCAAAATATTCTGCATATGAATGAAGAATCTGTTTATAGAGATTATATGATTGTGGTAATGGTTAAAAAAAGAAGAAAAGATGACATTAATTGTACATCTTGTATTGGACGCAACTTTTAGTCTTTGCATCAAATTTGTGTATCCACCACTCGAACCTCCTCCAAAACCCTACTTTAGTTGGCACTGAATATTGGCGTTGGATGTACATTATGAGGTGCAGAATCATTCAATGGTTCCTAGGGATGTTTGCCATCGTTTTTTGTTTTTTTACAACAAACCCCCCCAAAAACCTAACAAAAGACATACAAACGCTTTCTGTTCACCAGAAAACCCTGACTTTCGTGAGTGTGTACAAAAACACTGCAAAATAATATAGAAAACTGGCAGCAGGCTGAATGACCATTTTATGCCATACGGTAATGGTGGTGAGTAGTAAAACAGTCATATATTTATATGAACATTTCACAGGTTATTCAATTTAACAAGTTTCCATTTACGTTATATTCTCTTCCCACTTCCTTTCGGGCTCTCTCTCTCTCACCTATTCTCTATCAGTGTCTCTCGCCCACCCTGCATTTCTCATCTCTTTCTCTTCACCTCTCTCCCCTCGTCACTCGTTCTATCTCTCCGTCTGTAAAGAGGGCAGGAGGCATTCTTTCCGTCATTCAGAAGTCGTGTGCCATGATGTCATCGCCATGGCGACAAGGCAGACGGTAAGCAGATACACACAAACGCACCAGGCACCTGACCCCAACCCCAACCCCGACACACAAACACACACACACACACACGGGGGGCTCTCTCCTTCCTAAAACCACTTAAGGCACCTCACTCTATCAGAAACACTAATGCCCGGTCCTAGATCACTCACACACACAAAAGCAGCTTCCCGTGTGTGCTGCGTTATCTCTTTCATGCCGTCGCCCTCTACTGCAATCTACAGTGTGTGTGTGTGTGTGTGTGTGTGTGGTTGTGTGTGTGTGTTCAAGTGACAGTTGTACGTGTGTGTTTATGACAGCATGTCTTTCTGTAGGTGCGTGTGCGCTCATAAGGATGTGCTTATATATATTTCAGTGTGTGTGAATGTTCACAAGTTGTCCGTGTGTATTCAAGGCTTTATAATGTGTGTATGTGTGTGTGTGTGTGTGTGTGTGTGTGTGTGTGTAAGAGTAAAGTGTGTGTGTCCCAGTGTGTGTGTGTGTGTAAAGTAGATCCAGTCCTGTGTGACATTAGCCAGTCTCCGTCTAAGACAAACACAGAGCTATTTTAGAAATAATCCCCTCTCTCCTCTCTCGTTCTGACTGAACAAAGCAGCTCTCCATTGTTTTCAGTGACACTGTCTGCTCTGGTTACACAGGAGGCTGCTTGTAGGACGCCAGAGTTTACTCTTTAACCCCTGTAGGACATGGTGCGTGTCAAGCTCGAGCTCATTTCTGTGTAAGGAGGTTTCCCTCTACAAGCCGGGCTACAGATAACCACATGCAAGACTTGTTCAGACTTTGAGGAATGTTATCCCAAAACCTTCTCCACCGTCATTGACCAAATTTTGAAATCGGCAGATTCACTCGGTGGAATTTGAAAAATGTGATAATCATATTTACTGTAATCATGAGTGCTGTGTGCTTCGGTTTGCTTTGGAGTAGACTTAATGAGTTCAAAAACAGAGAAAAAAATACAACTTCAGCCTATTTCAACCCAGGACTGAAATTAACAATAATTATGGAATACTGCAGCAGGTCATGGCGACTGGATCTGCCCTTCTCTGTGCCATTAAATCTGGACAGTGGAGGTCTGAGATGCCTGATTGGGGGATCAAAGAACCTACTGTCCTGTGACAAAAGGGAAGATGTGACTTTACTGACAAGTGCAGTTAAAGTTCTGAAATACAACATCAATACATTGTACCTCTTTGTTTTGATTTAATGTCTTGTTTATTTCTACTTTGTTTAGCCAGTCCGTCAGGGCAAGAAATGATGCTGGAGAGTGACACGGCAGATGTTGCTTAGAAGAGGACAGCCATGGCGAGTTAGGGGCGTGGTCGTCTGGATACAAGCTGAGGTTAGAGCAGCCTCAGCTGGGTCGCCCGGGGGAAGGTGAAAGACATTTAAAACACCTGATGAGCCTTTAACTTCAACATTGAAGATGTGTGAGGATGAACCTCAAGATGTACAATATTCAGTAAGAACAGTCTATGCTTGATGTATATGCACTTGATTTTGCAGCTGATAATAACATAATGTGTTCCACCGTCATACTTAAAAAGTTGAAAATTGAAAAATGTTATTTCAGCAGGGTGGCAAACCTTTCGTTATGGTAGAACTGTATTAAC
>JACSYO010001738.1:1257500-1260000 GCA_016806645.1 Ophiodon elongatus
AAAACAAATCAAAGAGACGTGAAGGGGGAGAGAGGGAGAGGAATGGAGGGAGGGAGGAAGTCGCGGTGAGGGGAGGCAGAGAGACAAAGGCAGTAAGAGGGAGAGAGAGGAGGGCAGGTGGGACTGCTGCATGACAGAATGAGGATCTGTTCTCGACACATCTCCTCTACTTCTCGCTCCCTTTTTTCTCCTAAAAAAACGCTCTCGCTCCCTCACCTCTCTCTTTCTCTCTCTCTCTCTCTCACACACACACACACACAGACGTTTAAAAACACACACTGTGACTAATAAGAAAGGTGTAAAAATGCATTATCCATGGTCTGCGGGAGCTTGCTCTTTCCATGGGACCACACACACACACACACACACACACACACACACACACACACACACACACACACACACACACACACACACACACACACACACACACACTCGGAGTGTGACCAAAGATGCAGCTTTGTCTCACTGTGGTTCTTTACCGTAAATCCATTTCTACGCTGTGCTACAGAGACCAAGACATCTGCTTACAATCTGTTGGCACAAACTCCCTCCTGTAACACTAACCAGCCGCAGTAACGGACACCTGCAACTCCCGAACGTCTATGAAAGACCATTTAATTTATTTATTTTTTGCTATATTTGACAATGTGAGAGTGACAAATATGTTTCTGTCAATGTGTAGATATACTCCCTGTGTTACAGCTCTACTCTACTGTATGTTGGCCAAAGTGCTGAGAAATGTCTTAAGTGACTTAAAAAGCAACTTCAAACCTTCGTCACACACAGTATGCTCAGGTAAGACTGTCCAGAAGTGTACAGCGGTATCCCCATTCCTACGATTGATGGCATCTTGCCAACTTCTATTGCAGGTTTCCATCCAAATGTAGCGCCAATTCAAACAGAATTAAAAATATATACATATATATATATATATATATATCTGCAAAAGAAAATGCAAATGACTGTGTTTTCATCTGCTGTTGTGTGAATACGAAATTTGTTTCATGTATTAATTTGAGGACGGTTGCAGTCTTCTCATCGGTCCAACCGGATCTGATGTTTTTGTCTGCTGCTCTTTTTTTCTTCTCTCCAGCGGAGCGGACGCCTCAGTGGACGTTGAAGTCACGTGCTTCGTGTACATCATGATTTATTCGCGATGTCTGTTTCCATTTGTTGCATTTTGCTTTTATAGAATAGACCAAACTCCACTTCAGCGAGCTGTTTTACTTCGACTTAATTATCAGAACTTTTTAATGAAACGTAATAATTCTTTTCATTTACTTCATATGTTTATGTGCTCAGTTTCTTTGCTCAGTGCGTGTATCCCCGGACTTGAATGCCTCGCTGTGAGCCAACTCTCCCATTAAGAAGGATGAAGTTTTCAAATGGAAATACATTGTAGTTGTGCAGTAATTTATATCTGTGATTATACGGTTGATGTCAGAGTCGTCAGGTTATAAATATGTCTATTTCTCTCTCCAGCTGATGTCTTTCTTTCTTCTCAGAGTATGTTCAACAAGCCAATCTGTCTTTAGTCTGCCTCCTTCTCCTAATCGGCGTACTACAGTTTTATTATTTCAGGAATATAAACGTAATTGTTTGGCACTCGTAACGTATAATCAGAGGCTTTGAAAAGAAATATGCCCGTTTTGTTTTCTACTTTTTGATAAGTTTTCCCTCTTCATCGCTCCCTGTTCCCTCGTTCATTGCTGTTTAATGATCTGTTTGATGGCCTGGCACTCACAACCTGTAATCCGCGGAGGACAACAGGCGAGTTCAGGTTTTGCCGCATCCTGTTTTCCTTTATCTGTTCTCTCCCGCCTCTTTTTGTTCTGGTGAGTTCGGTTCTCTCCTGTCTTTCGGGACATTTTGCTCTCGTTCTTGGCTCCTTGTGCTTGTTTTAAATCCCCTTCCCTTTACTCTTCTTATTCAGTGTTCTTAATTAGCGTGAGAGTTCTTCAATACGTGAACAGATTACCCATAAAATATGGCAATAAGAATATAAATTACAATACAGACGAGTCAGCACCATAAAAAGGAGACTCTCTTTTTTCTCTGCTGTATATTCAGCTGAAGATCACTGGTTTGCAAGGCTTCAGAGACTTTCAGAAAACCCTGGTATTTGAATAAAACTTCTAACTGAGGCACATCTTTTATTGCTTCTATTTTCCCCGATTCAATCTCTCTCTCTGTCTGTCATAAGGGAGAAGGAAGAATCAAAAAGTAAAGACGAAGACAGCCAGAGTTGGAGAGAAGAGGGCAAGAAAGGCAAGTACAGAGAGCGCAAGAAAAATGGAGAGAAAAGAGTGAGACGGCGGGTGAGGCGTCCTGATTTGAGCTTGTAAGACTGTGTGTCAAAGCGGCGTGCCCCTTTTTGTCATACTAAGCCCTCAACATGTCTGTCATACGCACACACAACGCACAACAAATACACACACACAGACTTGTTTTGGCACACTGTGGATTAATCTCATTTCTGCGGGATCAAAGTGCTTGT
>JACSYO010001738.1:1265000-1295000 GCA_016806645.1 Ophiodon elongatus
GTGCGCCTGTTACATAAATATTCTTCTTGACGCCTGTATTTTCTTTAAAGGAACGTTGGACAAGTCAGACGTCAGTAAATCAATCATGGCGTGCTTGCACACGTGCACACTCACACATGCAAATTCACATACGAAAACAAGGCCACGCATTCTGATGCGCTGATGCTTGTAATAATCACACGGGTCGTTACTACGGCGATAAAACGCCCTATAACTTGCTCACCTGGCCTGTGAATGGACGGGCTGCTGGACACACACACTCTGTGTGTGTCTCTCTCTCTCCCTCTCTCTCTCTCTGTCTCTCTCCCTTCTCTCCCTCGCTCTCGAAAACACAAAGAAATGCAACGTTGGTAGAAAACGCCGAGGACGGACTGCAGGAAAGCTAAATCACAGAGCATGCCCTCATTTTCCCATCATGCCACTGTAAAAGATAGTCCCACAGCGTGTATAAACGGGCAGGACATGCTAACACGGACATTCTCCCTGGCTTCTATTTCAGCCCAGAGCGTCGTTCCACTAAATTAGACCTCGTTGTAAGGTCTCAGTGAGGATGTAAAACAGGGAAAATACAGGGAACCTTCGGACTGCTGGACTCCTCTTGACTGCACTCAAACTGCAAACCCGTCTATTAAAATTACATTAAAATTTACACTGAGTTACAGCGTACGCATGAGTGTGTGTGTGTGTCTGTGTATGTACTCAATCACATGAAGAGCTCGACAGCGGTACATGGTTATTGCATTAACACACTACTTACTTCTATGGCTTTAAAGTGGTGGGCGAACGGGGGAGGAGATAAAAGTAGAAAGGAGAGAGAGAGAGTGAGAGGGGTAAAGACAGGAAGAGGAAAGAGAGAGCTGATGAGGTGTCGGTTGAAGATCATGTCAATGTGACCAGTGACCACCTTCCTGGAACACTGAGGCAGCATGGGAAAGTACTGGCGATATCATAAGAGTTGCTAATTTCAGGAGACGCGTCGAAGGTCAGATTTTATTCTATATATGTTGATTGATATGCCTTCTGGTGCACACAGTCAGCGAGGACGAAACAATACAGGGAAGCAAACACATTGTAAAAGTTGTTGTTTCACATTGTATTTGTTGCCATGATAGCAACGTGGCTCTATGGATAGCAATGTCAGTCACTTGGTCCAGACTGAAATATCTCAACAACTATTGGATGGATTGCCATGGAAGTAAAGATATTCATTGTGCCCAGAGGATCACTCACACCGACTTCATCAACTAACTGTGCCGCTTGTGCCACCATTTTTATTATTTCACGGGATATCTCAACAAACGTTGGATAGATTTCCATTAAATTTAGGACACATTCACTTTCCCCTCCGGATGAATTGTAACTGACTTTTCCCCCTAGTAGATCAAAATCTCAAGCGGCTCAATACTTTGGTTTATAACTAAATACCAGCAATATTAATGACATTCCCGTCAGCCTCAACTCTACTTTGTGTTTTGTGCTAATTACCAAACTAAAATTGTGACCCTTGCTTAGTATTTCCTGCCAAACATCAGCATATTAACACCGTCGTTGTGGGCACATTAGCGTGCTGATGTTGGCAATTTGTTCAAAACAATGCTGTGCAAGTACAGAGCCGTTTCATTTCCATATCACAGAAGTGTTTTTAAAATCAAACACACCTCCGAAAAAAGTGGCGTGTTTGTGTCTTTGGAAACGTGACAAATGGCATTGGCAACGTTCAGCTGTTAAACGTGTTAACATGAATAGAAGTAATAAAATATGTGTCTTACTTCATCTCCAGGACCTCCTCCAGGTGCTTCCGCCTCTCGGCCCGGAGGGCGTTCAGGTGACCTTCCTTCTCGGCCAGTGAGAGTTGAGTTGATGACAGCTTGGCTTTCATCACATCCAGTTCCTGTTTCACCCTCTCCATGGCAACCAGCAGATCCTCCACCTGACACACACACACACACATAAATACATTGTAAGACATTTTAAACATGCCTTTTTCTTTATCCAACTTCTCTCTCAATCTGATATTTTTGTTTCATATTCTCTTACAACTTTTTCATTCGCTATTGCTTTCAACAGATATCCCCATTAATGTTTATGTGTCGTCTCTTCCTCTCTCGGTCTGTCTGTGCGTGTGCATCTGACAGCTACTGTGCTTTTGAAATGATTTAATAATTTCTCTGTTATTACATGAGATGCTCGATTGCAGAACATCAAACATTTTTCCTTCTCCGTGTCTCTTTTCTCTCTGTATGTAGTTTCTCATTCTCTTCTCTTATAGATTTTACCGATGTCTCTCTGGGTGTATATCAGATTGTCAGTTTAATGTCTGTGAGGTCGAAGTGACGAGGTCACTGTATGTCTCACAGCATGGAGACGACCTGGCCTGTCACCAATAAAGCACACACACACACACACACACACACACACACACACACACACACACACACACACACACACACACACACACACACACACTTTCTCTTCTCTTTCTCTCTTGACCAGTTATAAACTCCCTGTTGAAGTAGAAAGAAACGAGAGCTTGAGCGGCAGACTAAAGACAGAAGAATATTCAGACTGAAAGAGAAGGAGCGTCACAAAAATACATTTATTTCCTCCAAAATATAGGTGTGAGTTGAATAAAAACCTCAGGACTTAAGATGCTGGCTTTACATCACCACTATAGGGATTCTCCTATTTCTTCTATCTCCATGGGCCTTTGAAGGTGCTACAGTAGGGTGGAGCTTACTGTCTTTCTCTGTTGCTATCTCAACTCATATTGTTATAAATTTCCATTTGCTTTTTTCACTTTGTTCAGAAAAAGAAAATAAGGCTGACGAGAGATGGAAAATGAGAATGAGAAAGGAATAGAGACAAATAATATGTAATTTTTTTAAGTCATTGCTAGTGGAAGACTTCTGTCTACTGGGTAAAGAAACTGATTAATGAATGAATGAATGAGCAAACAAATTAATTAATTAATTAATAGCTGTACCAGTTTACTGGCCAACACGTGAAAAGTAACAGCGGCAGTAAATTATGATTTGTGTCCCATGCTGCCGTTCACTAAAATGAAAATATGAAAAATGTGTGGATGAATGAATGGTGAAAATGTACAGTGAAGCACTGGTGAGTGAGAATTGTTTTGTTACCTTTGACCACCTAAAGCCGGCTGTGGTGAACTCATGCATTGGAATGTGAGAGAGCTGCATACAAAAAAGAGCAAAGCGAGAGAGAAGAAACAAAGAAAGGGAAGGAGATGGTGAAGGAAAGGAGAAAAAAGGGATACAAAATGGGGCAGAGAGTATGAGACAGAAATATAAGAGAGGGGAGGAGAGAGAATGAGTGCAGAAAAGGAGAAAGAGCAAAGTTGGACATAGGATAGTACAGAAAGGATATAGGCAGAGTGAAGGAGGGAGAAAGAGTATGAAAGTGGGAGAGGTATGTAATAGAGGACAAAATGAAGAGGCAAATAGGGCATAAACAAAGGGGATAAGGATATATGATTAAAACAGACACGCAGGGAGGAAAAGCAGAGAAGAGGAGAGGACAAAGAGAAAAGTTGTAAAAGAGCTCAAGTGACCAGACGAGATAGAGGAAGCAAAGTCGAACAAATGCTAAGCACATGAAAGAGAGAGACAAGCAGATAAAAGAAAGTGCAGACAGAGCGCAAAAATACTGAACAGTCAGAAACATGGGTAGCGTTAAAAATGCAATTCAGACAAGATATGAGGAGGAGAGGAGAGGATAGGAGAGGAGAGGAGAGGAGAGGAGACTAAAATAAGGACAGAGAAAGGAAGACATAGAGGGAAAGGAGGAGAGAACGGCCTTTGGCCGACATCAGAGATGTAGAGATTGAAGGATGGAGGGATACAGGGAGGGGTGAGGAGTGACAAGGCCCGGCTGGGAGAGAAGGAGCTGGAGGGGATGAGGACAGCAACCCCTTTAGTCTTCTGTATGTGTTTGTGCGTGATTGTGATTTCAACTTTATTTTGAGAGGAAGAAATAAAGAAAGAAAGACGAAGGTCATTGAGTTCAAGAATAAAAATTGTCTGGTTAATGAAATGTGGAAAGCTGGAGAAGAGGATGTCTGTCTTTATTTTGGTCTCTGAAGAGACAGATGGAGTGTGTCATACTGTTGACTCATTTCTCTGTCGCACACACACACACACACACACACACACACACACACACACACACACACACACACACACACACACACACACACCTTTCTACAAGGATCAAACAAACGGTAGTGACTCATGTCTAGCAGAAAAGGTTTAGTATATTTTCATGTGGTCGTGGTCAACCGATTTTGCCGGGCAAACCCTATCCATCGAACAGTCCCTCTCACACACACACACACACACGCACGCACGCACGCACACACACACACACACACACACACACACACACACACACACACACACACACACACACACACACACCTTTAATATGCAGCCTGTGTATTGACAACCTGTGTGTGTGTGTGTGTGCGTGTGTGTGTGTGTGTGTGTGCGTGTGTGTGCCAACGCTATAATAAGCAATGTGTGTGCCTTTGAACGGGCCGTCCTCATTAAGGGAGGAAATTGTCCCTCCCCCTGTCATCGTTTTATAAATCATAATGTGAAAGAGTAATTGCAGTGACGCAGTCTTAAAAAACGGGAACACAAAAATATTTATTTACAATTTACTCATGTATATAGAGACACGTTTCCAGCTAGAAAAAACAAAGTCGCGTCCATCTGGCTCCCGCTGAATGCTGTGTTGTGCTGCTGTTTAAATAGCAGTTAGCACTTCTTTCCGCCATGTTTGTGTGTGCGCGTGTGTTTTACGGGTAATGTGTGTATGTACGTGGAACGCCGTCTTGTGCATTACTATCCTGTCTGTTAGTACCACGTGCACACACGCGCATGTGCGCTTGCGCTGAAAGGCTGAGTTACTGTTGTTGATGTTGGGTGAGGACTGCACCGAGTGTTTGGCCGCCATCTACAGTCGTCCACCACACGCTGACGTTTCTACTCCTTCCTCCTCCACTAAAGCATTTTAACACGAGGACACTCTCCAGCACCCTGCCCCGGGCTAAATGGCCTCTGTTCTGTCCGATTAAAGCCACAACTTTATCGTTTTGAAGTATTTCAATATAAATACCAAATTAAATTTGAAACCTCGGCACAATTACTGGAAGCAAATTAAGCCACAGTCAACTTCTTTTACTTGTTCCAATCGTTGCTTTTGTGAAAACACAAAGCTGTAGGCCTGTTTGATCTAATTTAGCCATAGTTTACTACTGGATCAGCTTTTTTGAACAAATTGCTCCAAGACCTACGGAACCACAGGAACTAAACTCAGGAACTTAAAAGTCCCTTTGGCGCATTTTTGTTTACCTTCCCACTGCGTCTGAAGAACCATGAGGATTAGGCAAATTAGTCTGATAATGGATTAAAAAATGATGGCAGCAGCATTTTTTATGCGGAAACAACAACAGACGGATCGTGTTGTTCTTTGTAGTTACTGGGTATCTAATGAAATGATGCAAAGGGGACCTGCAGAGGTGGAAAGGGAGACTGCTCGTCTCCAATCCGATCTTCTGAGTGTTTCACGCTTGTCTATTTCTGCTTTAATAGGCTACATAACAATAATGTAACAAATAGCGCAATCAAGAGTAATCTTGAAGCCGAACCGCATTACTTTGATACCAGTGGCAACCGGTGCTTGTCTACCGTGTGAGCTAAGCTGCAGACAAGTTGTAGCAGCCAGGAGGTTTGTGTTTGGGTGATCAGTGACGATCAGTTCTGCAAAGTCTTCCCAGAGAGTTCATTGTCCATCAGAAAGTACTACTACTGGGACTGTAAACTACAGACATGGACCCTTTCTCCTCCAGTCTAAATGCAGGTTAGGTTCCTGAGTTCATGAAATGGTTCCTGGGCCTCCAGAAAGGTCACTGCGCAGTGGCTACATGAGACTGATCTATCCTCCCAAGAAATGACGGTCATTTCAGCAAATGCCGCAAAAAGACATGTTTATGTAAAAGTAACAAAGTCCTCTCGGAGCTTTGTTCATCAGTAGCGAAGGAGGAAGTCAGGGTGAACTTGTTGTAGAGCTACAAAGTCAGCAAAGTGACAGGTTGGATGGATGTGTCAACAAAACTCAACAGCAAACTAAAGTAAACTAACAAAACACGACAGCAAGTTTGTTTCAAGATTCCTCTTCTTCCCCCAGTCGTTGTCTAGTGTGAATGTTTCCACATACCACAGACTGTACAAACGACATATTTCTTTGTTTAATTTCATGAACTATATATGTGCAGAGAAATGCATGTGACTCTGGATGACCTACCTAATGATACCATATACACATATTCTGTATCTGCTTGTTCAAACCCGTCATTACAGCTGCATAACATTCCCAGGGTCAAATATCCACCTACGAAATGCTATTTCTTTTTGGTTGCATCATTACCTCAAAAGAGAAATCCAAGCTGTCGTTTGCATCATATTAAACATGATTTCCTGTGGCACCTTTGAAACTTCAGGATCTCGACTGGAATTTGAAATAAAGTTCTGTGAGTTTGAGCGGCGAAGGTTCGCACATGTTTCGTACGCCTTGTTACATCTTTGTTAAGAGATCATAATTAACTATTTGCCTGCATCTGTCCATCATTTTCTTGCATCCATCTGCTTCTCTTCGCTCGAGGTCGGTCTTCCCAACATCTGTGTGTCTGGAACTCATTCTGCTGTGGCACCCACGAACATTAGCCATGGCCGAGGGTGTGAGCAGTAAAACGTGTGTTTGCATGCCTGTCTTTATGTGCCTGTCCAGAAGTAGCCTGGTAAGTAAAGGCCAGAGAGGACGGCCAACATTTAGAGGCAATAATAACAATGGAGTCCTGCCATTTTGCCAACAGCTACAGCGGGCCATGTTTTCTCAGGGCAGTTTTCATCCTTACAGCCCACGCTGTTTTTCCCCCCACTTGTCAAAACCCATCCAGGCTCTGAGGAACATTTCCCATCTCTCTGGCCTCGTTAAGTCACTGGTACCCAGGGGAGCAACACACACACACACACTCCCACTGGTCTGAGGTTGAGTCCACTAAACCCTTCCCTTCTGAGCCTCCCTTAACACCGCTAGGAGCTTTCCTACTGTCTCAATATAGATAAAACAGATTACAAATTGGAGCGGTCGGGAGCTTGCGCTCCATTTAAGAAATAGCTGTTTGTGAGCTCTGGCTGAAGCAGACAAAATACAAGCTGTTCTTTAAATAGGGATGTATTTACCTCTCCTCCAAATGAGGAGTGACTGGGCAAACACACACATACACACACACATACACATACACAGCCACACCTGAATGAGCTCAGTTGGCACAGGGCATATGTGTTGCCGCTGCCATTAGCCACTATTGGCATAGCAATGTTTAGCTATGTCAGAAAGAGTTTCTATGTTGCCCAAAGATGTTTGTCTGTCTGTGTGTGTGTGTGTGTGTGTGTGTGTGTGTGTGTGTGTGTGTGTGTGTGTGTGTGTGTGTGTGTGTGTGTGTGTGTGTGTGTGTGTCTGTGTGTGTGTGCTTTTTATGCATCGTCAAATGTCCCAGAAAGACAGAAAAGTGAAGGAAATCCACAGAAGTAAGGACATTTGTGGACTACGTGAACCAGACAAGTTACTAATAGGGGTTGAGTTTAAGGAAAGGATGGGGTCACACATTTACTGGTTGGGGGTAAGTGCTCTCCTAAGACATGCAGCGACACACGTGTGTGAGAGCCGGTACCTGTTTCTCGGAGTGTGTGCGTCCCTGCTCCTCCTGGGCGAGCACCACCTCCCTCTCCGCGGTGATCTGAACGCTTTCCCTCAGCGCCTCCTCCAGCTCCTCAATGCGCTCCTCCTTCTGACGGAGGGAGTCCTACAGAGATGGAGTATGCAATGTAAAGAGATCATAAACTGTTGCAGTGCTGAGACAATCAGGTGATTAATACAGTATTTATCAAGCAACAACACTCAGAGTCCTCAGCCATGCTAGCAGCTCTGTGAGGCTATACCAAGGTCAGCATGTTATGATAGCAATTGAATTACTTTGCAGGTATTTGGTAATAAACCAAAGTGTTGGACAAATTTAACCTGATGTTGTCGTAAGATGAACAATTATTATTACAATTCGGGAGAACGTAAATGTCAAAATGTTATGCCAATGCATCCAAAAGTCCAAAATGTCTGAACAAAGTTTCATGGCAGTCCTTTTAAAAGTTGTAGAAAAATTTCAATCTGGACCGAAGTGGTGGACATCCATGATCCATCCCTAGAGCTGCTCACATGGCTAGAAATTCCGAGCATTTGATGGTTCAAGCTTCTCAAATGTCATGAAAAAGCTTTTTTAGGGATGCTTTTAATTTAAGACTACACTAGCCAGAAAATCAATTGACTTACTCACATACGGTAAACTTTTGATCTGACTTCCTTCATATCTGACAGATCAGTTTTCCCTAACAGCAGCTTCCCCTGTCAAATCCTGCTTAACATCTCCAGAAGGTTAAAACCTTGGACACTCCTCATTCCAGTTTATTGCTCTCAGCGAACTGGAATAAGCTGCAAAAGACTCACAAATTAGACAGACCGATCTCCATCTGGCTCAGAGGAATTGTCAATCACGCACGATGCTCTTTATAAGTAAAAGGACTACATGAACTTCCCACCAATTCCCCATAAAGAGCATTTGTTCTCTTCTTGTCAGGCTTCCTAGTTACTGTGAATTAGAGTTGAATGAATACCTGATGGAGACGGAGCAGCGGAGACATTTACAGTGTGCGATGGACAAACCTGCAGGACATCTGAGTCCTGATCCAGATCCAACATTACTTGGTGTCTAACTATGCAGACTGAGATGGATCTTAATTAGATTAAGTCCTCTTATTGAATTGAATTGAATTTACGGTCTGAATTACACTCATATTCCATTTACAGTCTTCAGTGCTGGTCAAACAACGCAGAATGGCTTACAATTGACAAACACACACACACACACACACACACACACACACACACACACACACACACACACACACACACACACACACACACACACACACTAGTTATGGTTGTAACCGCTGCGGTCTCTTAAGTCTGACTGACTCACATAGCTATCAGATCATCTTCTAACCACATGCATACACATAAATGACAACTTCCATACTCCTTAAACCAAAGATCAGTCATAGCTTGAGGGCGCTTCTTCGCACAAACAGACACCCACACACAGAAAGCGTGTCTTCATCTGCCTCTAATCAGAGAAGCCACTGAGGTTAACGATTACTGGAAGAGGAGCGGGAGGAGGTAAGGCGAGGATGGACGAGGAAAAATAGAAAAAAAAGGAAGGGAGTTGAAGGGAAAAGGTGAAATAAAAACCAGTGAAGAAATACGAGTACAACCGAGTCACGAGTCACGATCATCGCCCCACACATGGCCGTTCATCTTGTGGTCACTTGACACCTCAGCAGACAATTAGGAGATGCTCTCACACCACAGGAAGCATTAAAAACCCACAGCATTCACTACATAGTTTAGTGTGTGCGTCCCTTATTCCCCCTCTAATCACCTCTCCTCCTCTCCTCCTTCCTCCCCTTCCCTTCTCCGACCATTTTTTTTGTTTCCTCTTTTCCTCTCCCCACCATCTTCCATCTGCTCTCCCTGTCAATCATCCTCTTCAGTTACCCCCTCGCACGCTCTCCCTGAGCGAGAGCTGCATCGCGTGTGTGTGTGTGTGCGTGTGTGTGTGTGAGAGACCGTGTGTGTTTGACATTGCCTCAGGCTGCTCGCTGTCACAATTGTCACCTTGTGATGAAGCATTGTTGTGATAGCAGAAAATATTCAAGGTAGGACGGAGAGAAGGAGAGAAACTTTCTCTGTCTCACTTTTTCACCCTCTCCCCCGTCACTCTACCTTTAACGCCCAGCTTCCTCCTCCTCTTCCTCCCTCCGTACCTTTATCTGCAGGGAGCTCTCGTTCAGATTGTCCTCTCTCTTCCTGGCGTCCTCCATCATCTGGGCGTTCCTGCTCTTCTCCACCTGCTCCTTGTGTTTCAGGTTGGCCACCTTCTTCGACTGGTCCTTCATCTGCCTGCACGCGCACACACAAAATACTACGTTAAAGTCATAGAAAAAAAAGATGAATGTGCTCCAAGGATTTTGAATCACTAGCATTACGGCCACAAACATTCAACATCAGAAAGTTGGTTGAAAGATGTAATCTCAACATGAATTCTCCACCGCTGAGAGAATTTCTAAAAAACGTTGCCTTCGCTTAAAAAACTGCAATCTAAATGCAAGAGCTTCAGAGAAAATGTACAAATTGGCCTGTATTCATTTAATCACGGTGCTAAATTAATACATTTATCTCTTCCAAATGTGTTATCGCATTAAAGAACTGCTACGGTGCTATTACATCAAACACCATCTCTGGCTTCAAAAATCTGCCATCCAGACCCCTCATCAACGCACACGAATAGATACGACAGCAACAACCAAACTGACCTGCATTCACAATGCTGGCAGACAGGTCACACGAGTGCAGCTGATATTTCATATGAGAAGTTGAACCGTTTCCCACCGAACGTATTCAGGACCCGCTGTCTGTTACTGCCATTATGATGAAACGGCAAGACACTCTGATGAGCTATTCTGTGCAATACAATGCCATAATGAAATCCCTTAGGGCCAATATAATGCGGAGATCAGTAAAGGAATTCAATAAAAAGCTATGAATCGACGACTGGATGACATTTAAGATTTTTCCACAGTGGGAAGTATTTTCACAGAGGGATTACAGGGTGTCGGGAAGCAAAGTCTAAATCATCATCTGGGGACTGGAGGAGAGATTCCTCGTGGGAGCAGCAGGGTTGGGAGATGGAGAACGGGTTTAATCTCTGTTTTAAGCTGTCTGGAAGCCCTCGTGGCTCTGTCACAGACCTATCGGCTATCACAGCAGCTTGACTTGATCAGGACCTTTCATACCTTTCATACACGAACACACACACACACACACACACACACACACACACGCACAGATGTGGACTAACCCAAGCAAATGCCAACAAGGTTTAACAACGTCTTCTGAATCATGACACAGTGAAAGATAAGTCAAACACAAAGGATGATGTGTAAGCATACACACATACCGACGCATAGCCAACAAAGACACTTTGTAAGACAAAACAAAACTGCTGACTCACATTAGAAACTGATCCAACTCTATAAAAGACATCATTTTCGCATTGTTTAAGTCTGAGTCTTTTCTAGGTTTCCATTCTTTAAATGACTGCTCCACGCAAATGTTTATGCATGTGTGCGCAATCCTGTTAGCATAACTTTTTACAGGCTTGTAGATAAATCCATTTTCTTCACTTCCATCGCCGCAGCTGCCAGTAAAAGGTCTGACCTCCAGTGATGGGAATCCAGGGCAAACCCTGTCACACCAGCAGCAGAGCATGTGCACTCGTGGGAAATCATTTTTTACGAGCCGCACTCTGCACATTTTGTTTCGTAAGGTGTAAACAGGTTCCAACCGTCGACATGACCTCTGACCTTTGCGCTACAAAGTTCTGAGTTTAAATCCATGCGTTTGCACTCCTACGATGTCACAGTATGCTGTTTCGTTTGTTTTATTGCCCCTGCTTTACTCCTTTGAGTGCAATCTTCTGTCTGAAGCCATACGAATATAATGTTTATTTGTTTACATCTAGAGTGATGTGCATATTCTAGTGTCAACATATTTTATAACCTCCCCTCTTCCCCCTTTCATCTTTCCTGTCTATCTAAGCCATAAACTATCTGCTAAACTAACCTAAAATAATGGGAGTAATCCATCAAATGGCTTTTACATCAGTATCAATGCCAGAAAAGTTGAAAAATGATATTGGCACAGGATGGTAACATAAAATCTCGTTTGGGTTTGCTAAAAGGTCCAGGGGGCCCAATTCAAAACCATCCAGAGAAACCTGGGAAGCTGGAAGAAAACTGGGGCCAAAACTGCTCCGCGGCACCTGGGCGTTCACAGCTCACAGAATAATAATCAATGTGTTCGGCTGCCTGTGGAAATGTGTTGCTTTTACTTGTGTTGTTTCTGCATGCATTTCAAAAGCCTACATGAGGACATTATTGCATCACTATCACATCCAAATTTGATTCAAATGTTAAACAGGAAACCAGATGAAGTAAGCATGGAGTCAGACTCATTATGGCGTCGTTGTCTCCCTTTGATCCGTTCTGATTTCAGTTGGCACCCTGAAAGTGGGATGAATTTGAATATTTGGTAGCAAATTTTGCGCTTTACGCCCTGCGTGTGTGTGTAACGGGTCATAAACAGGCAGGAATGTTCCTATTGGAGGATTTCCAGGAAGCTGGAACCATCTGGTTAGCTCTCTGAGGTTTCCCCCCTTCATGCTACATTTACTGCATGTATGTGAGTATATGTGCATGTGGAATAGACTTTTCATTTGCAATGTTTCCTATTGACTCAACACTCAGTTCCCACTTACACTCCCTCTCTTTCCTCTTTTTGCTAATGCTAAACACTCGTTTTGCCCAAACCCCACCTGTTTGCCCGTATCACCTTTCAGCGCGTCGATCCTCTGCTTTGGTAACTGTCACGCATTTGCATCGGACCACAGCCCGCTGCTCCTCCTCCTCTCATTGGAATTTTCCTGCTCACGGAGATCTTTCCCCTCCACGTATTTGCCCTTTTCTGTCTTTTCTTTTGCATGTTGCATTATTTTCATTTGCACGAAAAGCAATCATTTATTTGCATCAGACCACTGTACGAGGACAAATGTACTTCGCCTCACTGCTCCCTTTTCCTGTCAGTTTTCTCCACACTCACTCCCTCTCCAAATGCAACATTACTCTTTCCTCTGGATGAAATATTTTCATCAGACCATGGACCATTTCCTCTCTCCTTTCCTCTCCCTGATTCCTTCCACTCCCTCTTTTGTCACTTCCATCTCCTGTGCTTTACTTTCCCTCTGACTCCTCTTCTTCTCCTCTCTAAAAAAAAAATAAACCATGGAACGAAGGCTACTGCAACGGTCATAAACTGTTTTTCTTTGCCCATTTGGTGTTATTATTAATGGTAATGGTAATAACCACATGCATATGAATCTATTGTAACACGACATCAATCACCTGTGATGCTGAAGTGAAGTGTCTTTTTTATCAAGTAAAGCAAAAGATGACAGGTAATATAACAATGTCAGCACATCCCATAGTATATGATAAATGATATGCATAATACTAAGAGGTAACAACTTTCTTCTAGTCAATTTAAAAGATTCTCATTGTGCACTATGACATTTTTAATCATCTGTATAATGTCATTATATGTGATGTCAGTTACCCCCTCTTGTGAACTTTAACTGATTTTTTTTCTGTAAGTTGGATTGAATTTAGAAAAAGAAAAGTACCACATGAGAATCACATATCTATCATGTGTGTGTGTGTGTGTGTGTGTGTGTGTGTGTGTGTGTGTGTGTGTGTGTGTGTGTGTGTGTGTGTGTGTTTGTTCAAAAGCCTTACCAAAGCCATGTTTATTGGTGCATAATCATATCAAATGGATATATTCTACATGTATTATGCATATTTCCCTATCCTGATCTATCTTGTCATATTTTAATATCTTTAAAAAGACTTTGGGATGTTGACTATATTTAAAGCAAAGCCTGTGGGTTTGCTTTAAAATAAGAACCAAAGGATCTGGTGGGGTTGTGGAAAAGGTAGGAGAAAGGAGAACATTTCTATATTATTATGTAACTGTTATGACATGGGTTTGAATTCTACTGTATGGCATACGTCACATGTCAGCCCAGTCCTTTCTTTCCTCTCCATCCTAATCAACAAACCATATGTGATGGGAATATATTTTTTTTAAAGTTGCAGTTGTGGATCTACACATGTTTAATTAAATAAACACTTCCATTACTCTCGCTGCTTTAAGGAGCAAACGTTGCTCGGTGAACTTGATGGCTCGGCTTAGTGGAGGCAAAGTGCCATTTGAAGCTGTTCTAATATGAAAAATACTTCCTTCACTCTCCCTCTGAAACCGCTGGAGGAGGCGGAATCACACACACACACACACAGAGAACACACGTACACAATTATACACTCATTGGCACACCGTGCGAGTGGTCAAATTTACCAAAACTGTGCTGATAGTGTGAGGCACACACACACACACACACACACACACACACACACACACACACACACACACACACACACACACAGTCGGTGCTGTCAACTGTTCCAAACACAACCTGCTTTGTATTAGAGTCTCTCAGTCGGACCACACACAAATATTTGAAGCGCACACACAGTTGTGCATGTAACTGCGCGTAACATAGCAACGTGCTTCCAACAACGTCCTTTCCAACATTTGCACAGAAAAACACACATGCAAACATTGTGGCACATAGTGAAAACACATGCGAACACAAACACAAACACTAACAGACTTGTTGACAGCACTTTGAACTTCTTAAAGTTTGCAAAACCTCAAAAATACCCTAATGTACTGACTGTACACTCACACTCACAGACACACACACAAACAAACATGTGCTATAAATAAACGCACGCACAAACATATACAGAAATGTACAAACATAGAATAGCCTTCATTAAAACTTAAAGCTGTGGAAAAATAGTGGATAGTGCTGGCAACTGGCAGTAAAAATGAAAAAACACACACAATCTCATAAACTTCAGTAAACCTCAAAGTCTCCAAAGTAAAAACTTTTCAGCCTCCCTCATTAGCATGCTGCTGATATTCAGGGACCCACATTAAGGTAGTATTAATATTACATTTGGAGTCCTGTATAAATATTTGATCAGAAATGCTCGGGGGCCTCATGTATGTTTACTGCACATAGTTCACCCAACATTAACATCAAGGATTTCCTTTTAACCATTCGGAATTCAGTATTTCCCTTGAAAATACAGGAAATATTGGTTTGGTTTACTAAGCCCATAAAGACTATAAAACATAAAAAAGAGAAAATAGATAAAAAACATGATAATCTTGCCCTCTGCCGGTGCGGAAGAAAAACGTACAGTACAAGGAGGGCATTTTGGAGGAATAAAGAATGAAATACTTATGTTGTTGTTTGCAGGATGACTGTAGAAAGTCACCGATGTAGAGACAGAGAGATCTAGAGTTAGCAAATGTGTGAGGTAAATAAGGACGTAAGGCAACTAATACCCATGTGTATGTGTGCAAACTTCCTCTGTGTGGATTACTGGAAACTAGCTGTAAAAACACTATGATACAGCAGCCGACAGAATGAAATGTCTTCTTTAATAGCATGTGTCCTTATGACAATAAATCATGCATATATCCACATCTCAGAACTAACCATACAACTAAAGGGAAAGTGTTTAGATAATGGTAATAGTGTAAGCATGTGACAGAGCGCTGCCGTTGATCTTGGCTGTGTCTTTGTTTTACATGGAGAACAACAAAGTTCCAGCATTAAACACTGACACTCTGTTCTTCAGCCTCATATTTGTCTTTTGATCTGAACTTTAGATTATCATGTAGATGAGTGAACAGAATAAGAAGGTTGCTATTATTATGTCTAAATACCTAGAATATGGTGTTAACTGTACGCATGGAATACATGCACTTTAACTATAGTGTTCTTTTTTGGAGTTCTGGAAACCTGGTCTTTAACAGTCATAGTTTTTTTTATTTTCATTATTGATTAATCTGATTATTTACTTGATAAATTGTTTTGTCTATAAAATGTCAGAAAGTTTCTTATTAGAATTTCATCAGTGTTCATACAGCTTGTTTTATTCAAACAAATATCCAAACCCCAAATATATTCACTATACTATCATGTATGACAACAAAAACATTGAATCCTCATATTTGAGCAGCTGGAACTGGAATTGGTTTCACAGTTTTGCTCAAAAAATGAATAAAACAATTAATACAATTTCAAAATGATTGCTGATTAATTTCATGTCGATCGATTTATTGACTTATCGTTGGCGCTCAAGTGTTGATAGTACTTTCTATGCAGCAATACTACTCTCAAATCCCAAGTGAGTCTATTTGGACTTCTCTTACTGCAGTTTTCTAACAGTTTGTTCACAAGAGGTCTAATTTACTGATCCCAAACACAAGTCACGCCACAACGTACGACAACATAAACAAGATGGTATTTCTTTGTCAGTCAATTACTTTTTGGCAAACGTGTGGTAATGCATCGCCCATTTAACACGCAAAGCATAAAATATTGCGTTATTTGGTAAAATAACAATTTTCTATGGTCATTTATGTATTGTATAACCTTCACCTTATGTGCAAGCTCATTTTGTGGCAGAGTGTTACCAATTCCTGCCAAAACTTCTACGTCTACATATTGAGTTTTTTTAAAAAGGTCAAAAACATATGTATGTAAAGTGAAAAAAAGGTTGATTTGTTTTCTGTGTCTGTGAGATCTCAAACAATGAGGAAATGAAGCAACAAAGCACATGGGTTAATATAATAATGCTACAAAGCATAACATAATAGGATAGGAGAAACAATTTACAGTGAGCAGCCACTGTAAACAGTACTGTAGATTTGTATATTTTCTGAAAACTGAACAAAATTGGAAACAAAACACTGTTTTTCATTTTCCCTCAGTACTGGGAATGTGGTGTGTCTGCAGGTATTTTAATTAGATAATTCTCAGAAGTCATCCCCACTGTAGTGTTGTCAGCTAAAGTCTTTCTTGCATGTGTGTTTGAGTGTGTAAGTCAGAAAAGTGTGTGTGTAGGAGTGCGTGTGCGTGTGTGTGTGTGTGTGTGTGTGTGTGTGTGTGTGTGTGTGTGTGTGTGTGTGTGTGTGTGTCTGCTTGTTGTCACCCATTAGCTGACAAATCCCTGCACCACCTCAATGCTAAGAGTTAGGACCTCAAAGGGATCTCTCTCGCTCACACACACACGCGCACACACACACACACACACACACACACACACACACACACACACACACACACACACACACACACGCGCACACACACACAGACACACACACACACATAGAGAAGCAATGCAATTCCTTTTTAAGATACAGAAACCTTGATGTCAGACATTTGGCAGTGGATGAGGAGTTCCTTAGCTCAAGATCAAAACAACCCAAAAAAAAGACAAGACGAGAGAGGGGAAAAAAAAACACAAAAAAGGACAGAAGAAGGAAAAGAAGTATTCTGTCGTCTACGAGACAGCAAGGGAATGCTGACTTTTTCTTTTGTTTCTATCCCCCTTTAGAGTTAAAACACAAAATACCAGAACAACAGCGATGAAAAAGCTGACAAGACGGCAGGGGCTCTGGAAGTTGAAAAAGACAGAAAGAGCAAAGAAGCAGCTGGCACTGGGGAGACCTTTACAGTCGAGCAAAACACTCAGACCACCAGATTTATGCAGGAAACAGAAGGGAGAAGTGGTCATTATGTGGTCAATCACAATGTGTAGGTCAGAGAAATTTCAATATAACTTTGATATGTCTGTTAAAAAAGACCAAATTCAGACTTTTTGGTTTTGCATGCTGAAATCTCATTACGGAGTCACCTCCTGAGTGCACACAGGGATATTTAAAAGCCAAAAAAGACGAGTAAGGGAGATTTTCAATCTTGGGATATGGACGATGATTGGTGCCATGTACTTGAAGAAATAGTTCACCATTTATATAGATAGCTGTCCGTTAAATATGAAGCTACAGCCAGCAGCCAGTTAGCATAGCGAGCCTCGTATAGCATAAAGCCCGTAAACGGGGAAACAGCTAGCCTGGCTCTGTCAAAAGGTTAACACATTGGCCTACCTGCTCCTGTAAAGCTCACTAATTAATAATGTTATTTCTGGTTTGTTTAATCCGTTCAAAAGTGTAAAAAATAAAAACAATGCAATTTATGGGCGGTTATATTTCTTGGCTAGGAGCAGCGACTTCCTGGAGTCTGCGCTGATTGCCTGGCAACCTGATCAGACCATAAAAGATTGTGAAACCCTGGTTGAAAATTTTAAATAGCAGCTGAACTGTTAGACAGGAACAAAATGTGGAGTGATTTCTCGAGAAAAGCCACAAAGACAGAAAACCAACAGAAGTTAGAAGAACTCTGAGCAAAAGTTCACAGATGTCCAACTTAATGATGGCGATACATTGCTTGAACATTTTTCTTGTTTGCTTTGTTAGCCTCAAATTTGACCTTAGTGCTAGTGTCGTGACAGGACTATAATGGGAAATAAAAGAAACAACAATGTTTCCTCTTCAAAGAGGCAGCGATGTGGCAGGGAGAGAGAGAGAGCGAGCGAGCAGAGTGAAAGTCAAGGTGTCTCCTTCAAAGACAGAGAGACATGATGAGAATGATTAAAAACAGAGTTCATGACAGAGCGAAGGAGAATAGAGAGCGTCTCGATGCAAGGACAAGAAGTATGAAAATGAAGGAGAGCGCGACAGTAACGGAAGAAGAAAAATAGGCATGCCGTACTAACCTTGAGGCAAGACTGGGTCGAGCAGGAGACGGCGTTGCATTGTAGAGATAAAAGAAAGGGAAAGAGAAACAGAGAAGGAGAGGGAAAGGTGAGAGGGGAGACAGGAGATGAGTGCTAGGTTAGCCAGCTTGATCACTCCTCAAAGAGGAGACAGATGAGAGACAGGGGAACTGACAGAGCGACAGCTAGAGGGACATGATTAACCATAGAGATACAGCGGACAGACACGTAGACAGGCATGACCAAGCAAAACAGCTAGGCAGGCGGGCGGGCGGACAGACAGGTTAAAGGAATTCTTCACCCACAAAATTACCATTTGGTTTACTCACCCCATGTCACCTTTAATTTGTGAAGAAAGCTTGTTTTTCTCGCATCGAAATAAAAAAAAAAAACGGTCTTGGTGAATTGAAGTAAATGGAGGCCACGTTTAACAACAGTAAAACTATATCAATACATCCATTTACAAACGCTCACACAACTCGTGCAGTATAATCCAATTTATCCGGTGGTATGCTCACTACTTACCACATGCAGCTTTACTAAAACATTACTATTTAAGTCACACATAAAAACTCAAAACTACTTTTTACTCAGTGTCCCGCAACTGTTTGTATTCTTCGTTGGCCGTGGAGTCACGTTTCCTTCACTCAACACCAGGTGAGTAATTTATATGCAAATTAGTCATTTTGTGAGTGAAATATTCCTTTAGATGCAGGCATTTCTTCTTCTCAAGACAGTATTGAGGGTTATGAGAGGCCTGCTCCACTCACATGACCTCTACAAACATTTAAGGGCACACGGACACACACACAGACACACACACACACACACACACACACACACACACACACACACACACACACACACGACACAGCAATCACAAACCATAGAAAGCGAGCAATTAGCCAATCAAAGCATGAGCTGAGAGCGTGCTAACTATGAATTATTTCTTCTTCAATGGTTTTGATATTGCAGAAAACTAACTTTCGCTTCCCACAGGGCCCACTTCAGCTTGTGGATTTGTGGTCTCCACCATAAGGCATATGGCATGTAATCACTAAGATATGAAATTTGAAGAAAACTCACTTCCCAAATTTGTTGACCCCAAAAGAATTCCACACAATCACTCCTCATGTGTTTGGTTGAACTGGCAAAGCTCAAACTCCGGGGTGAGCTTATGCCTGGGAACGCACACTAACGACAGCATGCCAAAGACAAATTGTCCATTACAGAACAATATAACACGCAATAAACTTCTCTAATTTCCCATTACTCAAGTGTATACTCTACATTGCTCTAAACCTCCTTCATTTTTCTCTCTTTTTTTCCATCTTCCCTTTTCTGTCAATTTCATTTTCTTTTTCCCCTCTCCTCCCAATGTTGTCTCTTCCTCTTTTCTTCGACTCGCTGTCTCCACCCTTCAATTCTGTCTCCTTGTTTTTCTCCCTCCACCACTACCTTCCTTTCCCTCTTTCTTTCCCTCTCTCTGTTTTCCACTTTTCCGTCCAAATCCTTTATTTTGGTCATCAAGGCTGATTTTCAGCTCCATTTCCCCTCAGTGTGAAGTCACTCGGTCTGCTCCAATTACCATCCTAGTTACTGAAATAAATAACCTGGTACCATTACAGCTGGATTTGAACTAGAGGGGGGATAGAGGGGGTTGCGTTTTACCCGTGTTTAACCCACATTTGACCTTTTCATTTGTAATGTTCCCTATGCTCACTCCTTGCCCAGGGATAGCCTTTGTGCCAACATAAGAATTGGCCACGGGCGAATGTACCTTCCTCTGACGTACATGTTAGCTCAAGGTTTAGTCTTATAACTCACAGCAGGCTTAGGTAGCCCTGGGACAAAGTCTGTATTAGTACACTTCATGTTGCAAGGTCAGTGCTTTCAGTGTGTTCAAAACAGCCTAGTTTCTTTCTTTGTTAATGTATGGCTTTCCAAATACTTTTACAGTCACAAACACTGACATCTGTGAACAGCTAGTCAATTGTACCTTGACAGTATTTTTTTGTTTTTTGAGGCATGAGTAACTTGGCATTGAAGATTTATCCAGATGCCAGAGAGTACCACTCTGAGTTTAAAAAGTTAAGGAGGAAGTGGTTCTTTTAGCCTTTCCAAGACAAAAGAGCAAAGTCTAATAAATCTATTTATTTTTATTTGTTTGTTTGTTACAAAGTAAGCAACAATCATTCGTATGTCCGGCTAACTTGCTCAGTAGCTACAGCAGCATATGAAAACAGTTGAATCTTACATTTTTCTTCTATTAAGTGCATTTTTAAGACCCCCTTTCCAAGATTCTAGTTTTAAATGATAGCAACATTAAACAGTCAGTCTGATAAAGTGTTTTCAAGCACTTTTATAACATTAGCTTAATTAGCTAGCTCCTGACAGCTGATGTATTCCAGTGACAGCAGTCATTTCAGCCAGTAAAATTGCCGACTGTCGACTAGAAATGAGAAGCCTGCTTAGTTTGAAATGAAGGACAAAAAACGAATGATACAGTTTGAGTGATAAATCTGCCACCGTTATCGTTGTTGAGGAAGGAAAGCTTGAAAGGCGTAGCAACAGTTAGCAAGGGGAACGGGGCCGAGCAAACAGTTCAGTAAGGCAACCACTAAATGTGAAGATGTAAAAGAATCACACTTCCTGACACCCTCTAACATAACCTCTACAAACCACGTACTTAACAGTAAAGAGTAAGTGTGTGTGCCAGAATGTAAAAGGGAAGTTATTCCCTCATAAAAATCTACTTAATCTTAATTTTGCTATTACTAGATACGGTTCTCAAACATACGGCACTAAGCTGAGATTTAATACCTTTCCTGTTTCCTAAGAGCAGCCGGCGAAGTCCAGATATTAAATATCAGTTGCAGAGAAGCTTTTATTTTATTGTTATCGATGGGGAGAATGAAACATCTTTCAAATACATACGATGTAAGATCTGAAAAAAGCCCACATTTTCACCAATCTGCAATTTTAAATGGTTATTAAGTTACACTACAATGTTACCCACAAAGCTAGTACTGCTTTAAATCTGCATTTGTGGCTACGGGCAGATTGAATTAAACCCACCAGTTCAAAGTCAGCAGGTGCTGAATTATTAATAGTCTGGTATTTCTACTGTCCAGACGGAGACACAGTGAGGAAACATTGAATCTCCCAAAAATCATTAACAATCATTAGTATTACAGTCAAACTACAAAACACCCTGAGACACAAAGAGAGACAGAGGAAGTGGGGTAGAGATCGTTTCCAGGGAAGAAACTGGAGGAAAAGATTAAAGAGATAGAAAGAATATGGTGGTTCAAAAATCCAAATCATCTAGAGGCATATAACCAGACTGACGGACCAGTTTTCATAAGCGCGGACATGTCTGACCTGTCTAACCCTCAAAGACAAAATTCACTCTCACTACTCATAATAAAATATACCCCATGGTACACTTTTAATCGTTTTTTTTAACGTGATTATTTAACCGTTGGCCATGAGATAAAGACACCTGCTTGAGAGGTGGTTTTAGTTCAACTAAACTCAATCTCAAGAGGATCCTTTTTTATGTAGTTCTCCTCATAGAGAAACACTCATAAACAAACACACAGGCAGGACAATAGAATACAGAAAACAAGGAGACAGGTAAACACAGACATGCTGGCAAGCAGACAGACAGATGCAGACAGTAAGAAAAGAAGATCAAGGTTAAGACGAGTTTGTGAGGTAGAATTAGTGTACATAGTGCACGCATAAAGAGTCAAAGGCAGACAGGTTAAACACGATAACACAGACAGGTAGAAAAGTAGTTAGAAACAGACAAACCATTCCTATTAGCATAAAGGAAATACAAAAAAAACTGAGTGAACTGTCCAGACTCCTAATGAAAGAAAAAGAGTGGGTTAAACTCCGCAAGTCAGGCATCCTCGGCTGGAAGTAAAACAAAAGTGAAGCGTGAAAACAGAAGCCACTAAATGAAAGAGTTGCATCATTGACAGGAAGAGCGAGCGGCTCAAAGAGTTTCAGGCTGTACAGCGGAGACTGGTGCCAAACTGTGCCCTCATTTTACAAACTTTTGGGAGCAGTTCACGCTGCAGTGTAACGGATGACAAAAACTTCTGCTGATGCAAAGATGTGCCTACAACTGACCTTTAGGGGGATTTGTTTCGTTTTGCAAACGGTCCAGATAAGCCGTATTAGAGAGGGTTGGCGAACCGATGCAACTCTTTGACTGTGATTATTAGTGAACATACGCAGCTCGGTCTCATGTGGAAAAGGCTTGCGAAACATGAGAAATCTCTCGTCAAATCACAAATGTATGCATTTCATATTTAATGTGCTGCAATTAGTGGCCATTAAAAATAAATCTGCTAAGAAATCTGCTGATAAATAATAGTTTCTTTATTTAGTTACTTGTGTTGTCTATAAAATGTCAGAAAGCTAGGAAAAACATCCATCATCATTATACACAGTCCAATATGATGTATTCAAATTGTCTGTTTTATCTGAATTCAAAGATATTTAGTTTGATATTACATACGACAAAAGAAATTCTCACACATTTTTGGTATTTTTGCCGGGAAAATTATCGAAATGTATAATAAGTATACATCAAATGCTGCTTTTAATCTCAATGGAAGAACCTTTGACCTATCAATGTGTATGAATCATCTCGGATCGTAACTTGTGGTCCTGTGGTGGTTAGAGGTGCGATTCCCAATGGGAAAAAATTGAGGCGCGAATACATTTTAGATTCACATAACATAACTTTTCCACATGGGACTAGTTGCTTTCATAGTGCTCTCACATCCCATCATCCGACAAGCAAAGTGAGTTTTGTCGTGCATCTGTCTAATTGACCAACAGGGCCACCAGCCACTCACGTGCCCAGGTAGTCCCACATCAGCCCCCCCATTGGCTGCTGAGAGGCAGCGGGGGGAGGGGCCTGTTTTCGCGATTGCTGAGAACGCCACAGATGAGAGGCAGAGGGATTTCTGGGGTTTGATGTGCGCACACACACACAAACAAACAAACATAAACCCACTCACGCAGATGCAGAATCACATGAATGTATACATATTTATGCATACACACGTGTGAATAAGGTACAATGACAGAAGAAGGAAAAGATGAGTGATGACGGAAGAAATAAAGCCGAAATGGAAGGAGAAAAGGGGAAGAAAGAAGGGAGAGAAGGGGGCGAGAAAAAGGGACTAGTGGATTAGTACTGCAGGAAAGATTACCATAGACTCCAACAGTATGTAGCTTGAAACTGAATGGAGTCCAAACTAAAATTAACGGATCAATTCATCAAGGCAATCTTGGTTGTTTTCTACTGATTTATGTTAAAAGAGGAAAGAGAAAGATGCAGTAATATTCATCGCTCTCCATAAACGCCTCTCTCACCTCTCCAGTTCGTTGATCTTTTTCTCCTTGTCGTTCTTTTCATTCTCCATCTCCCTCAGGATCTCCAGAAGTCGTTCCACCTCGGACTGGGCCTTCTCAGCATCATCTTTGTGCCGGGTCACTTCCTGCTCCAGGCAGGAGATGCGTTCGGAGAGTTCAGTGTTGGCCTGGGAATCTGCCGCTGCACCCTGGGCCTGGAAGAGAAAGTAATTATCATAAATAAACCGAGCTAAAAAGGATATGGCAATAACAACATGTGTCTTGCGGATGTGTTGGATGACACGTGCCTCTGTAAACTGTTTAACAGTAATTGGTCTATAATTGGTCTTTTATTAACAAAATCACTTTCACAGACAGGTCTTAAAGGGACCAGACACACTTGCATATACCAGACCTCTTTAATCTAGAGATATTCCATCCAGCCAGTCAGGTAGATTGTGTACCATGTTTGAAACAGAGATGCTTTAACATACAAGGCCTCATCAGTTGTCATAAAATCTAAAGTAATTTAGTGGAGCGATACCAAGCCTGGCTAGTACCAAACATGAAGAATAACATTTATTAAATTAAGGGTAAATGTTACTATGTCATAAATGTGTGTGTTATTGAGTTACACTATGTTATTAATAAGTCAAAGTATTTTAGTCTGGCTCACTGATGGTGTCTGGGGTTTGAGATGGATTCCACACACGCAACAGGCAAACGGACATGATGCTGATTTATTAGCATGAGCATGAAAAGGTGAGTAAAGCAAAAAGCAAATGAAGCTGAGCTGCAGTGGCTTTCTCTGTTCTGTTTCTCTGCTCTGCTCCACAGAATATGGTGAAAATGAGAAAAAGAAACAAATGAAATTAAACAAAGAAGAAAAAATCAAGTTAGAACCAGTGTAGAGGTTAGAACAGCTGTGTGTGTTTCCCAGAAGCAAATGTTGCTCTTGGGACCGATTGACTTTGTGTGTGTGTGTGTGTGTGTGTGTGTGTGTGTGTGTGTGTGTGTGTGTGTGTGTGTGTGTGTGTGTGTGTGTGTGTGTCTTGGTCACACAACACATAAACCCTATTAGTTTTGGAAGCAGACAGCAGTTTTTACAGGTCTTTATGCGGAGAGGAAATGTTTGGGTGTCTGACGGTATTATAAGAAGATCTGGGCGGAGGGAAGAAAGAGAGGGAGAGAGAGAAAAAGACAAATAAGAAAGGAAAAAAGAAACATCACACACAATGTCACATGAACAATGTCAATCAATTCACACACACATACACACAGACGTGTTTTCAGTCTCCATCCATGGTAACAGAAAGAGACTGAGAAATAAACTCTGATGAGAGAAACCCCAGAGATCCACTGACACCTTCATACACATTCTCTCTCTCTCTCTCTCTCTCTCTCTCTCTCTCTCTCTCTCTCTCTCTCTATCTCTCTCTCTCTGTCTCACACTCTCACAAACACACACATGCACACAGAGACCTACACACACAGACCTACACACACAATCAGGGTGTGGTGGTGGTGCTGTCTTCTCCACTCTGTGAAAATGACTGTAAGACTGTCAGCAAGCCATCACACACACCATTTTATGGGCTGCTTTGTTGGAGAGAATATGTAATATGCAAACACACACACACACACACACACACACACACAGACACAGACACACACACACAGACACAGACACAGACACACACACAGACACAGACACACACACACACACACACAGAGACAGACACAGACAGACACACAGTCATTTCTCTTGGAAAACAGTAAGGGAAAACAACGAAGGGGAGAAAGAGACGAGGGGCTCTTTAGTTTAAAATCCTCCTTTTGTTGTGTTTCTGTCTGAAGTGTGTGTATTTATTCCCCACTGTGGTTCATATAATTGATGGTTTCGATTGGTAATTGTTGTCGAATGTCCTTCCCTAACTCTCAAAAAGCACTCACAAAAAAACCCGAACACAGAACAGTATCCACGAGTGGAAAACATCGTTCCCCTGCGCGTTCACAAATGAGAGCACAGGGCCGTGGTGAGCACCTCGCTCGTCTAGTTGGCTATTGAGACTTTGGATGCGGGGATGGAATAGACAGTGGCAGATGCCTCCGTCTCCTTTTATTGGTCAATTTCAACAACCACAACCGGCTTTGTATTGTTGCAATGTGGTATGTGCAAATGAAGGATGTTCGGCTTCCCTTTGTGTTGTCACCCTCACCCGGAACATTTAATTTGTAGTCCACCTGTTTTGGTCCACGTGTAGTCTAAGACGGTGGCCAAACTTGGGCAACATATGCAAACTGCACCATCTGATTCCCCATGCTTTTATAATGCCATTAATAATTCCTTATTTCCCACACTCAGTTAAAACTGAATGTATACTCGAAGACAAATTTCTGATGAAGCTCATTCTTGTCTTGTTTTACTTCGAGGCAATAGTATGCTCGTATTGCGCTGCCAGACTGCTAACCTTCTTGAATTGGTTCTCTAGTTTGATGCACTCCTCTCTCTTCTGCTCCAGGCTGATCTCCAGAGTCTTCAGCCTGTTGTCCTTCTTCAGAGTGGAGGAAGCCAGAGAGGAAGCCTTCTCCTTCAGATCCAACACTGAAGTCTGAAAGGAAATAAAAAGATAACAGAGACAGAGAGTGATAAGGCATGAAGTCAACACAATAACTTCTTAGTGCGAGACACTGAGCAGCTCTACGGAACTGCCTCGCTTTATTGTGCATAGTGCTGTATTGACATTAACCCACATTTAACGGAAACGTCCACTTATTACAACTTGGGTCTTGTTTTTGTGTATTTATCTTTTCTACCCGATATGATAACATTGTAGAACTGAAAGAGCGCTCACATGAAATGTTGATAAGGATCCCCATTGCACAGCAAAATTATGCGTGCAGCACAACTACAGCAAAAAACATGGGATTTATAATTTTCCAAACTTGGGGGTTTGTTTAAAACATGGGTGATCATCTGGCCGCTCTTGTCTCGCCCCCCTTTTCTTTTTTTTTTTTTGCAATGTCGCTGAGTTCCCAGATCTCAGCAATTAACTTGGTGACTACAATCCTATGGCTAATATTACAAATATAAAATCCAAGTTGTATGAAACTTGAATGATCCTTTACGGCCTTCCTACAGTTGCAACTCTGCCCCTTGTTCTTCGAAACCTTTTCCCATGACCTGTCTCTTTTCTCACTCTTCCAGCTCAATCTCTCCATCCGTGAAGTCTCTCTCTCTCCCTTTCCTTTCTGGTCTTTTCCTCTTTTGGTCGGGCCAGTCAAACAGAAACCGACGGACCAGAAGGGGAGACACTCAGACGTGTAATTTTACCCTTGACTGACAATACCAACGCCAGACTACAGATCATCATGTTTGACTGGGCTTTGGTCAGAGAAACCTTGCTGCTTACTTAGATTATATTTAGGTACATATATAGATACAGTATATTGCTGTTGTCGGACAAAACCCCACATCTGTGTTTAGCAGTGGAGAGAGGAATGCCTGTTTTCTCCTTGAGTTTTCCCATGTATATCTCAAATTATATAATGGGACTGTAATAGGTTTTTACGACCCCACAATCACTCAAATTACTGGAGAGAAAACATCAAAAAAAGGCAAAAAGGATTTTTCACTACAACATATGTGTATTTGATTTTAGGGTGTATATTGTGCTCATTTTCAGGTTCATACTTGTATTTTGGGTTTCTACTTGAAAATGTTTACGTGCTTTAATGTTCAAGAAACTCTTTTCTCCTACTGTCTGTCTGAATATACTTGTGTTCCCCCTCTGAATACGGGCTGCGTGTATTTCTCTCTGGATTGAGCCTTTTGATACTTTCACAGTATTTATATAGCGTCTAGACCTGCTGTACAACCAAAAAAAGATATGGAAATCTCACTTCCTACCATAGGGACATTTAAAGGAATATTTCTGACAGTAACCTAAATATGAAGCTGGAGCCGGCAGGCAGTTAGCTTAGCTTAGCATAAAGACTGGAAGAAGGGGGAAACAGCTAGCCTTTCTATGTCCCAAAAGTAAAAAAAAAAAAAGAAGTCGGTTTTCCAGCACCTCTGAAGCTCAATAATTAACACTGCATCTTGTTTGTTTAATCTGAAAAAGTAAAATGTAAAAATATAAATTTGGACCTCCTGCTGGCTCTTGCTTCATATTTAGCGAACGAACATAACAGTGGTATCTTCTAATCTACTTCTCCACAACAAAGCTAATTAAGTGCACGTCACAAAATGTGAAACTATTTCTGCAAGACTTAGAAGATAAAATGTTTTCAGTTTTTTTTCAACGTACTACATTTGTTTTTGTCTGGTTCTGGTTTGACATCTGGCCCATTTTTTGTCCACAAATTATAATTTTTTTGTGACACTATTATTATAAAAAATACATTCAGACGTTCCTGAAGTGGTTAATTGTAACTGTCCAACCACTGCGAGATGACGAAAGCACAGCCGGTGCTTAAAAATGCTCTGTCATCCTGTCTCTCCCCTCTGCGTCTCTGCTGTGGTGTTTTGCATTAATCACACAGGTCGAAGCAAGAAGCATCCAGCTCCAATCACTGTTTTCATTGGTCGTGAAGCATATCGTTGTCAAGGAAATGTGACTGTTTTATCATTGTTGTCCTTCAGCACGAGGACCTTGGGAGGATCCGGGGTCTGTTCTACAGTGATAGATCAAACATGTTTCCTTGGCAGGGACATAGAGAGTGTGTTTTTCTGACTTATAGCACAGATATGGTTGAGCGTGTCTCCATGTGTCTGTCTTCTACCTCACGGTCAGCCAGGTCAGCCTGCAGATGGGAGACTTTCTCCCTCAACTCCTTCAACTCCTTCTTGCTGGACTCCATCTCGTCCCCCTTTTCTCTCTCCTCCCTCTCCCGCTGCTCCTTCAGCCGCTCGATGATCCGCTCCTGCACATCAAGGAGGAAGAGGAGGATGGAAGTTAGAAGAATAGAGAACAGAAAGAGTCGAGGGAGGGAAAGAGGAGGCGAGAGAAAGGTATCCGACGCTCCAACAGTTATTCAAGAGTCCCTCAATATCAAGTTTCTATACTAATAACGGTCGCATTAAACTTTATGTACATGGCAGCTTTGACAGGACCTAACAGCCAACAGTGATTTTAGACACGTAATACGTTCTGGCACCAGATGTAATATTCACAAGCACTAAAACACTATCGACACTCTCCAGCTATAGAACAACGCAGCGGCTAGTTCAAGCTAAAGTATTAAAGTTCACACACACACAAAAGCAGCACAAAAAGCCTGGAAGGTGTGACCTGACTGTGCTGTGTGTGTGTGTGTGTGTGTGTGTGTGTGTGTTATTGTACCATAGTTCTATCTTCATGAGGACCGATTTAAGGTTTCAGCCTTGAGAGTGAAACATTTTTTTTTGGGGAAAGTGAGGATATTTTGGCCGGTCTTCACTTCTTTAAAAAGCCCTTTCAGATGATGTTTCCATAAATTAATGTATGCACCCATCACAGGGTTAAAACCTGATATTTGAGAGGCTGGTGCCAGTGAATGTTTCACTTAAAGGACTTTAACGATTCACAGATTATTAAAATAGTAATATTGAATAATTATTTGGGACAAATTGACTAAACAAGTCATTGTTTTTAGCTCTATTTAAAATTAAGTTTGGGTTAAGATTAAGATAAGGGTAAGACTTAGGGATGAAGTTTTGATGGTTCACATTTGGGTTAGGGGATAGTACGAGCATTACGTCAATGAGGGTCCTCCCAAGTATAGATATACAAACAGGGGATTGTGTATATTCAATATTAGGGTTATCTGTACTGTTTGCCAAGACAAAACTACTGGCATTAAACAAAGCTTGACACACGGTAAAAACACTTTGCTTTGAAACATAACACAGCACAGAGCAGCAAGTAACAGAGAAAAGGAACAATAACAAAGAAAGCAAGAGGGGGATGAAAAAATGGAAAAATAGAAAGGAAGAAAGGAAAGATATCCAAAAGCACCAAAACAATGAAAATGTAGGAAGAAAAGCCTGTGAAAGTCGTTTTGAGTGAAGTTAGCGTCGTCGACCACCTCCGCCTGCCAACACTCACACGTCTATCTGACACCCTGGATATTAGTC
>JACSYO010001738.1:1300000-1405000 GCA_016806645.1 Ophiodon elongatus
AGGGGCTATAAAAGCTCTCCTTATCCACATTAAATTGAATAAAATGTGAATAAAGTGTATTGTGAGTGGCTACAGTGTCAGTTTATGCTCAGGAATCTGTGAGTTCCATCAAGTATAATCGACACATTAAGGACTTTAGAGTTTCCTAATTTCTCACCTGGAATCCAAACAAGACGCACAAGTCAGTGCAGTATAATGAACCTAGTAAAACATATGCTGGGCTCCCCAACTACTTATCTGTACTGTACAAGCTGGTCAGGGTCGATTCTTTCAGTTATCCCAAAATGATGTAAAGAACAAAAAACATGAAAGATGTTTAATATCTAAAGTTCCTTCAATCTCAATGAGGCGATTGGGAGTGAATTTAACATGACAGGAAAAAAGAATGGACCCTAGCCACACAGTAAAATTAGTCATATTAACACCACAGCAAACTAACTCAAGTCACTATTTGAGAGAAACCTCATGCGAGAAGAAAGAGAAGCAGGTTAGAGTTATGCATATTGCGGATTATCAGCCTGTTATTGTGCAGTCCAGACTGCTCGAAACAACCATCACTGTCAACAGCCGTTGGTCATAGATACAATGGGAAGTAAAGACCTCCTAACCTGTTCCTATGATCAAAACAGCACGCAGAAAATGACTTGTTTTGAGTTATAGTTGCTTATAGCTGTCTGAACACACAGTCACACTACTGGGATTCTACCGAGTCTATTCGAGCAGCAGCCATTGACCAGTCAACCTGGGGGACAGAAAGCACCAGAGAGGTGGAGAAGTAAGGACAGAAAGAGCAAACAGACACAGAGGTGTGTCTCTTACTGCGGGCGCCTCCCACTGGAGCTCATTGGCTCGCTGCCTTAGCTCCTCCTTCTCTGATTGGCTGAGAGTCAGCTCCTCCTTCAGCTGCTCAACCTGGCAGGAGAGGAGGGACGTCACCATGACCACAACGAATCAGCCGCCACGTTCACAGACCCACACTGGCCACACACGGCATATACAAAACCTCACATGCGGAAACAATGCATGAACAACACCTGCTGCACATCCTGCGAGTCAGTGAGCAGAGCAGTTTTAATGTCGGGCACCGTGAATCAACTGACATGTGAAAAGCTATGACACTGTTACGAGCCGTTCATTGATATGCACCTGTAAAAATGGTCTTCAGGAATAAATAATGCTGTCTGTGAGAATAATGTTTTTCATAGACGGCCCTGAATTTCTTGATAGTCTTCGGTTTCCGGAGCCCAAGAGTCACGTTACAGGTTTTCTCACACAAAAAAGTATTACACCATAAAGTAAAGGTATAGAAAAAAAAACAAGAAAAAAATTCCCGTACCATCATTTTCTAATACATTACTTAATTGACAATGACATGCAATAATGTAAACCCAAACTCAAGATCTAGGATGTTGATGCTGTAGTTTTAATCAGAATACACTCAAATTAACCATTTGGATTTTCCTTGCATTTTAAGACTGCAAACATGCTGATGATGTATGTGTTTAAAAAAAAAATTATGTAAGCCATTTGGTGTATTACTATAACTATCTAAGAATGCATGCTAACAATGATGAAATCAAAGAAAGAAAAGGGTGATGTAATAAAAAGGAGCTCTGAATTACTTCCTTCCACGAAAAAAAACCCGGGACAAAAACAAACACATTTCAGCTTAAACAAGCAAGAGAAGGAAACAGAGCAAAAACATCGACTGAATTCCCAAACTGTCTCGTCTCCCCACATGACAGAAGACACTGGTTTGTTTTAATGAGCGTGGCTCCCGCGGTAACCCTTCCTGTTCCTGACACTAAAGTTGTATCCATCAAGTGTAAAGAACTCGAGTTATTTCCCAGCAAGCAAAATCCTGCAATCTTTTCCCAACATGAAAGGGGAAAAAATGGGGAAACAAGAAGGAAAAGTCTGTGTGTGTGTGTGTGTGTGAATCTGTCACCTTATTCTTCATGAACTTGGAGTGGGATCTGTAGACCTCCATCTGTTTGATCTCCTCCTCCCTCTCCTCGCTGCTCAGAGCCCCGTTGGACTTGAGCATGTTCACCTCCTCCTCCAGCTCTCTCATGCCGCGCTCCATCGAGCTGATCTTCGCATCCTGGCAGGACATCAACATGCTCACGTTAGAGGCAAAGAAACAGGTGTGATTTACTGTGCCCGGGCCATAAATATCATCAGGTAATGACATATATCCCTTTCGGTATTTCTGACAGAGAGCTGGAAAGCCAATCAAAGAAAGTCATTATGAAAGGTTTGATTGAGGAACTGAGGAAAAGAACATACGCACATATTTTTGAAGGCAGGCAAGACTAATACTGAGTTACTAACAGATTTCACTGCCTTGATCTTTAGCATTTGCAATATTTAGCTGGTTTGGAGATGCAGTGTCAACATAACCAATATGAAATAGCTAACAATGAACAAAAACTGTACAGATGTCATTATGCCGTATGCACCCTTCGATCCTTTATAGGTATATCCTGTAATTTGTCAGATTTCTGATCTCTTATACGGGACACAATTGGAAGGATGACAGAAACACATATTTCCTGTTCATACTGTGAATTGTTGCAGGTTTGAAAGTCTGTGCCTCCAGCAGAGAAAGCAATTCTAGTTATACTGGGAGTGTTAGATTATTGTTTTAGTAGAAAATATAGTTTAATGAAATTGCACCCAGTTGTGGGTTTGTATTTAAATTTCCAAAAGATATATTTGCAGATTGTGGACAAACTTTTGACTGAAGCTGGACATCAAAGACAATTCTTCTACACAAATAAGTGATGGATGCAAGTAAATATGCACGATTTAACCACATTCATGCTGGGAGAAGTGGAACAGACTGCTGGGAAAGGAAAAACTATGGCTCTATGATAGAAATTATGAGTGGCATTGTAGTAACAAAGATAATTGGGCAAGATAACCTTTAGTGTACACTTTAGTCTGGGCACTAATGAGAAAATACTAATATTACAATATATGGTACATCGATTAGCCGATGCTTGAAACGAAAAATGTAATTTTCAGGTTGATGTTTTCAACGAAAATCATCCCGTAAAACTAACTGCGTTATGGTGTTACCTTGAAGTTATGTATTATGATGTGTTATATTGAAAAAAAAACAGTGGGTTAACTGATTAATAATAAAAAATATATAGCCTCACGGATACTGGATATATGAGGCTGAAACCTCAATATTTGGGAGTTTAAAAAAAATCGGAGAACTATATATCAGCTGATGTTTATGAAATAATCAACATTGTAGCACATTGTTTACCTTCATTTCGATGACCGTCTGCAAGGCCTTGGTCTTTGTTGATTCTGGAGCTGCTTCGTATCTCCTGTGCAGCTCCTGAGGGACACAGACACCACGATGGTCAGCGGTCGACAGACAGGGAGACAAAGAGGGATGGAGATAGGGGGGACAAGGTCTCGGGCCGGGACAGAAGGCGACAGCGACTGACGGAGAAGGATGGAGGGAGGGCTGAATGGCCGGTGTAGGCTGTGGAGCGGGAGCAGGGAAGGATGGGGAGTGATGGAGGGAAGGATGGACGGAGGAGGCGACGACGTAAGAGGGATAGTGGGGAGGACAGGAAGGGGGGAGGACGACGGGATGGATGGAGTGGGGATGGATGGAGTGGGGATGGATGGAGTGGGGATGGATGGAGTGGCGATGGGCACGAAGAGAAGGTGCGGGGAAGGAGGGAGAGGAACACAGTTGGTGATGGCGTGAAGGGGAGAAAGGAGGGGAGGGTTGAAAGGAGGGAGACACGTGGAAAGGAGGTGGAATGGGGATGGAGGGAGAAACTGGAAAAGAGGGAGAGATGGGGATGGAGGGGGAGGCTGGAATGAAGTGTCTCCCTCTCCTAGAGGCGCTGGCTTTCAGCCTCCTTGGGTCGATCCGTCCGTCCCACATCCTTCCAACTGGGAGGAACGCCACGAACTAAGCTCACACCGTTTCAGAGACTAAATCTGACAGGCTCATGTGATGCTAATTCAATAAATTAGCTCAAAGCTTTGAAGCCTTCAGGTTCAAATTCAATCTAAAATGGTCTTGATTAAAAAAGAAAAAAAAGTCGTAATGAAACCAAACTTCCATTCAAATGAAGAAATCCAGTCGTAGGGCTTCAAATGCTTAAAAATGAAACTACAGGGAGCAAGTTCCAGTCTCCTAAAGAAGCATACGGTAACCTGTCACAAAATAATATCTAACATACATCACTGACAAAAAACCCTGCAAAATATTTGGTAGATTTCCACTACATTTCTATTCCTATAATTCCCTAAATTCTCCAAAGATTCTCCAAAGTCCTAATTTAACGCCACTAATTTGAGCTTCACGCAACGAAATTCATGTCCGTCTGGGTGATGTTAAGACTCACGAGTAAACTGGGAGAGAGGGAGTGTAAGGGTAGAAATAAAGGCACAGAAAGAGAAAGAAAGGACGGGGTGAAAGAGTAGGAGAGAGGGGGAATGAAAGCAGGAGGACGTAGCAGCGTATGCATCACTGCTTCTCTTTGGAGGAAACACACTTAGGAGGCTCACAAAGGCCGTTAATGCATGAGCCAGGAAGCAGAAAAACACACATATGTGAAAGGGATAGTGGGGTGCCGTGGCTTAAGGCACTGCATGAATGCTATGTACACAAACATATCACATCATACACACACACACACACACACACACACACACACACACACACACACACACACAGATATTCCTGGGGAGTGTTACAGGTAAAATAAGAGCTGATGCAGCCATAGCAAAAGTACAGAAGAAAAGAAAATCTGTCACGCAAAATGATGTGCAATTGTAAAATTCAATCGCTACTGAATACTAATTTAATTCGTGGCATTCACAGTCTTTCTTTGCTCCCGTAGAGAAGCCGCACTTTTTCCTGTCAGCCCGATCCCCACTGGGGACATTTTTTAAACATTTCAAAAATAGCTGCAGGAAGTTGCAAGGACTATTCTGTTAATTAGTGAAATAAACAATGTCCCAAAAAAAGTGTCATCAGCTCGGCAGGAAGTCTGCAACACTACTGCACAATAGACACTTCATTATTTACTTGAGTAATCTTATACTGAAACTATCCTCCAGATATTGCATAATCTTATTCCGGTTTTCTTGCTTTGCCATTAACAATGTCTGATGGCAAATACAATACTGTCAAAAAACTGAAACTCTGTCCAGCACACTGATGCAACGTGAAGCAACAACCAGAAAATGTGTTAAGAGAGTTGTAATAATTTGAAGAGACTGTATCTGCTAATTATTTTTTAAACCCTTTTAGAAAGAACATCATCTTACGTCATAACGCTCTTTTTGCAGCATATGATACATTTAATTATGCATCACTTTAAATGCTCTTGTGTGTGTGTTTAAATGCCTTTGTCCCTCACAGCTGTGACTCACAGTGCATTTAAGGCTGATCTGAGATCAGTTCTTTTTTGTTACAAGACAAATATATTTATCACACATATTTATTCATATCTATTGGTTGTTTAATAAACGTTTCATTTTCATCCATTCCCTGTCCGTTTTGTACCTCAATAAAGTGCCTTTTTTATTGTTTTAGACCACTTACTTGTTACTTTATTGGATTTTAAAACGACTTACTGTTTGGAAAATAAACAAAGTGCTGAAACAAATTGGTGAAATTTATGTGTCCAGAAAAGATGTATCAAAGGTATTTTATACACTGAAATAAACAAACAGAAACGGTGACGTCCATCTTTGATAATTGTTGTTCATTAAGAACATCTCTCCACTAGAGGGGGCTGTTGTATAAAACAACATACGCATTGATGAACAGAGTAAGAACAGCTAAGAGAGATGAGACAGTAGAAAAAACAGGATAAAGTGTCCATTCCTGTGTGTGTGTGTGTGTGTGTGTGTGTGTGTGTGTGTGTGTGTGTGTGTGTGTGTGTGTGTGTGTGTGTGTGTGTGTGTTGATGTTTCTGTATCGTATTATAACTGAATCATGAGCCAAGACAGAAAGAAGCCAAGGGCTTTGCCTGGATATGACATGGTTTGATTTGCACACACTCACATCTGGCTGTACACAAAGACACACACCCACACACACATGGGAATGCTTGAATGCACTTTGTTTCTCCTTGACCAGTCTCCTTGAAACACGCACGCACACGCACACACACACACACACACACACACACACACACACACACACACGCACACGCGCACACACACACACGCGCACACACACACACACACACACACACACACACACGCACACACACACACACACACACACACACACACCTCTCTGAGTTGTAGCATCTCCTTGTCTCTTTGCTCCATGAGGCCCTCCAGTTGGTGGATGGTCATCTCAGCATCGGCCAGTCGCCTCGTTCGTTCATGGTCCTCCTCGGTTGCCCGTGACGACAGGCCTTTGCTCTGCAACATTTCCAGTAACTTCTTTATGGATTCATCCCTGTTAGAAAATATAACAGATTTAAAGCCACACTTCACACATTGGCAGCAAGAAATGATATAACAGTCATTTTCACACTTTACCTGGCAGTTAGCGTGTGTTTCTGTGTATCTATCCTCAGCTCCATTTCTTCCACGGTCTTCCTCAGGAGAAAGAGCTCTTTCACCTGACGCTCATACTCGCCGTGGAGACGCAGGAAGTTCTCCTCTGTCATGTCCTGAGGGGGGATGGAGTGGTTGCCGAGGTGAACGGACTCGGTGTAATCGGACTGGAAGAGCTGGTTGAGGTCTCGCTGGATTCTGAGCTCATCTTGTAAAGCCTGGATGGAGCACTGGAAGTGCTGGAGGAAGAGAAAGAAGTCAAACTTAGACTTAGACCGCAAGTTAACACGAGAGTGTGGATGTTGTGCTGAGGCTGCTGAGGAGTGTAATAGAGTACGAAGGAAGGTTTTTATTGTTCCATTGCACAACAGGACGGTAAAAGATTAGCAGAGGTCTGACATGGTTGTTAATCAGTAGTATCCACTTCACCGTTTTTGTACCAGGAACTGAAATTTTGGGCTTTCCAAAATGTCCAAACTATTGCACTATATACGAGGCAAAGCCACAACCACCCCACGCCCTTCTTGTCTTCTTGGCGATCTATTCAGGCCAGGTCTGGTATTGTTAATCGGGCTGCATCTGTTTTTAATGCTAAATTAAACCTCATGTTAACTTACATAAAAATAATTCCAATGCAGTCAACGCAGTAAATTATACAGATATCAAATCTAGGAAAGTGTGAGCACTAGCATTGGATAAGTTACAATAATACTAATAAATAATACTAATAATATACTTTATTTATGTAGAACTTTTAACTAACAATGCTAAAAAAGTGCTTCACGACAAGAAAAAAACAAGAAAACAATAATAATAAAATACATTATGGATAAATGTATTAAAGTAAAATACAATTCACACAGGGGTCAAAGTAATTTTTTGAGAAGCATGTTTTAGGAAGAACCTAATCTCAGCGTTCAAGCGCTCCAAATCTTTGGGGGCCTGCACTCCAAAAGCCCGATAGCCTTAGTCACTAGTCAGGCAACGCTCAGAAGACCACGATCAGCTGATGTGTTAGATCACAGGCTAATACGTGGTTAGTAGATCATTTAAAGCCTTGAGGGTCAACAACAACATTTAAAAATCATTGTTAAAATGAACTGGAAGCCTGAG
This sequence comes from Ophiodon elongatus, assembly GCA_016806645.1. Taxonomy (NCBI): domain Eukaryota; kingdom Metazoa; phylum Chordata; class Actinopteri; order Perciformes; family Hexagrammidae; genus Ophiodon; species Ophiodon elongatus. The sequence continues at coordinate 1,307,675 of JACSYO010001738.1, forward strand.
ATGAGGTATTGTAATCGGTAAAGAAACGGTTTCTGCCCCCTAACGGTCACTGATATGAACCTGTGAAGCCTCAAAACGTTATGATACTGAGCTACACAGATAAACATCACCTGACTGCACCGATCCATAAATCAATGTGTTCATCTAAAAATAACTGGGCTTGATCGATTTGTACCTGGATCAATACATGAAATAGATTAAGGCTGACATTTGCATTGTTGTTGTTGTTGTTGTTTTGAGTGACTGGCTGATTGACACAGTGCGAGTACGTCATCTGGAGTGTGTGTTAAAAGTGTATTGGCAGGTTAGTATCACTACCATTATGGTTGAGGACAACGTGACATGAGTCTGCAGAAGAGCTTAAACTGTGTGTGTGTGTGTGTGTGTGTGTGTGTGTCACTGTGATGTCCTCAGGCATATGCGTCACACATAACCTGAACAACAGCCAGGCCATCCCCACACGAGTAGCGCAGCATTTCCAGAGATAAATGAAATATTACAGGTAGCATGGTGCTGAGGGAGAAGTGCATGAATGCGATTAGAAGTGAACAGGAGATTAAAATAGAAAGTTAAGAGGTTGGAAAAAAGGCAGAGATGCTATCGCTCCCTTGCAGCTATCGTTACTCAACATTGACGAGGGGGAGAACAAGATTAAAGGAAAAGAGAAAGAGAAAGAGAAAGAGAAAGAGAAAGAGAAAGAGACGGATGAGTCGGGAGGCCAAGAACAACAGTTCTTAGATATAAAAGACGAGAAAGGAGAAGAGAAGAGAAGTGAACCCAAAGACACTTTATTCTCTCACACACAGACAGAGGTAAAGAACAGGATGAAAGATAATCAGATAATACCACAGAAACTGTCTTTTGATACAGTAGCTCTGCTTTATGTCACACACAGCCAGGGCAGTGGCTCCTGCTTTGTCTAGGTCTGTTCAGTTTTATATTTCCATGGAGACAGACGTACAGCATATAGCAATAAAATCTTTTTCTCTTCTTCTTCTTGGATTACTGTGTTCGTCTCCTTGTGGGTTTGTCTGCTGACTCACACAATAGCTCTTCACACACGTGTTGACGGCTGACATTTAGAGACAGACAGACAGACAGACAGACAGACAGACAGACAGACAGACAGAGAATCCTTTCCCTCTCTCTGGTTCAATCCCGCCATCTCCATGACAACTAAACTTCCTCCCTCAGACATGCAAACACTGACCCACCCAAACGATGGAAATACGCAACAATTTGTACAAAATCTCAACTGTTTTGAATAGTGCATGAATACAAAGTGTATGTATTAGCAGATCAACCGAAGATTCATTCAAAGCAATCCAAAATGTATATTTTGATTATTTGGTTTATGTACCTTAAAAAAAAAAAGAAGAAAAAAAGTTCAGAGATGGGGGGGTTGCATTGTTATTGCCTCTCAACGGCTCTCAACAAAACGACGGCGAGCCGGAAGCTAACAGCGCTAACGGTGCAAACTAAGGCGAAAGTGCTCACACAGCGAACCGTGTCTAGGGAAGGGGGAGGGGGAGGGGGAATTGGATTGGAATTGAATTCCACAGGGCGTTATCAGCTGTAACCGCCACATGAGAGCAGCGGCCGTGAGTAACCAGTGGGCCAAGGGTTTGTTTCCAGTTCTTTTTTAAGTTAAAATGTCTGTGAAGCACTTTGAACCCTCATGTATGAAATGCCTTTTCCTTTTACCAAGGCAATTAATTCAACAGTAGTAGAAAAAAATAATCAGTGGTTTTAATTAAATGGAGCATTGGTTACCGCCATAGTTATGAATATTAACAAACATTAAAAAACACAGCTGTGTGTGCCAAAAGGATGAGAGAGAAACACACACACACGCACACGCACACGCACACACACGCACACACACACGCACACGCACACGCACACGCACACGCACACACACACACACAACCACACACACTGTCCTATTAAGGCAATAAATAAATGCACATGTGCGCCTACTATCATTATATGCTGTATTCAGTCAGGAAAACTCACATCAAGCATCTAAAAGTATGTCAGAGTTGCAGAAATGAATGTGCGTACATACACACGCGCACACACAAACACACGCGCACAAAAATCCTCAACAGTCTTTGCTCACTGACACGCAAATCAAGTCAAGCAAATACAGTGCGAACACACACCACTTGGCTTGTGCCTGTTACGTTGCTGGCCCCCAAAACACACTCAGCCGGAATGTAGAGCTGAGAAATGCCAGGCCATAGGAGAGGAAGGGAGGAAAAGAGGGAGTGAGATATAAAAAGGAGGCAGGAAACAAAAAGAGAGCAGGAGACAAGGGCATAAGGACACAAGGAGAAGGCAGCGAAAACAACAGGTTAATTGTGTCCAGCAGAAGAGGGAGAAGAGGAGGAGGGAGAGAGAGAGAGAGAGAGAGAGAGAGAGAGAGAGAGAGGGGGGGGGGGTTCAGAATACAAGTTGTCTTTTTCTTCTCAGTTTCTGCTGAGTCGTCTTTTGCTTCTTCCCCTTTGACCCCGTCAGAGACTTCCTGATTACACAGAGGACTGAGCGGGTCGGTCGCCACTCAAAACTGAGACAGACGTGCGAACACACGTGCGTCCAGACACATTCACATGTCACACTGTGAGTTGGACACAGCAGACAATGTTAAGAAATATTATGTTAAAAAATAACGCAATGAGTATTTCCCATTTTATTTGTCCAACTGCTCATCACTATATTTAGACTGCAGTGTTCAGTCTATTCTCACATTCAAATGACAACATATAGGAAGAAAGAGAAATAAACATGAACTGTGTACAAACGTGACAAACACACAAACAACAAGACAGATCATGACAAATGTGTCCTTCAGATGTCGAAGGGAGGGACGGATAAATTATTCAAGCTGATGTAAACCAGCGCAAGATGGGATAATTATCTTGATCCCAGTGACGTTCCACAAAACAAAACTTGAGAATTTGAGTCTTCGTATTTTCATTGTCAGCACATTTGGAAACCCTGTGGCATATCGGCTATGCACATGTTGCTAGTCAGCAAATTTGTGAATGAGACGCACACACAATGATGCGTTTAACTGTCCTAATGTCGTTTTACCGTGTGAGCACGAGACATGTCGCTCCACTCCTCAGATGTCACGATGAAACGTTAATACTATCCGTGGAAAGCGCCGTGCCTGTGTTTACATGCACTTAAGACGGAACGCCGTTCGAAAACCAGAGTTTACTTGCTCTCAGTCTCCACATTAGTGGCCTCTCTGGTCGTAAAATCAATACATTTATGCAAATACAAAATGTGACGAGTTCCAACAACAAGCTGCCTTCATCTAACTCCATCTGTATTGTCTGATTCTGAGTGGAGGAGAGGGCTGGTGGTCACGTGTGCTTGTTTGCTTTTCCTCAGTTTAGCTGCGATCAGAAACAAAAGTACCAAGGGCATCGAATGATCCGTACGATAGATCGCAATAAAAACAACACTAGCTGTACACATTCCCCTTTTTTTTCCAACCTTTGGACTTTTAAGTGCAAGAACCTGAAGCAGGTGGTCTCCGAACGTCTCACAAGTTTTGCTTTTGCTTACAGACAAGCAGATTGAGTTGGGCTCCAGTTGTCAGGAGCATGGAGGACTCAACATGACCAACTCCACCTCAATAGAAGGGTTCAAACGGGCTTCAGCAACAGAGGGTTTAGAATAAAAAATAAAAAAAAGTGTAGTTGTAATTCAATATAAGGGATACAATATGTTACTATGGAAGCAGGAAAGTAATTGTTGCAAAAAAAAAAAGAAAAAACATGAATTCATACCAACAGAATAGGATTGAATTTAGGAAAGCAAAGGGGGGAAAAAACATCTAATCTCAACAAGTGAATAATCCCTTGTTCTGTCTAATGAGCGTTCTACATAATTCTGAAATCCGTTGGTGAATACGGTGGCAATTTTTTGCATCCGCTCGTCACTATACTCCCCCAGGCCATTACTCAGCTGTCATTCAATATTAACCATCTCTCTGTTATTACTCCTCCCTCTCATCCCTCGATTATTCTGCGCTCAACGGGTGAGTCATGCTCCCCCCCCTTCCTCCCTCCCCCCCTTCCTCCCCCCCCCTTTCCCACAAACACACACAGAGCACAACAATGCCCACAGGCAGACATAATGTTAGAGGCAGCAGTCGTAATGACCGTAAGTTTCGCCCACTCAGGCTTCAGACTACGGGCAGATTGACACACACGCACACACACACACACACCACACACACACATACACACACACGCACACGCACACACACACACACACACACGCACGCACACACACACACACATACACACACTCTCTTCTTTCTCGGAGGATAAAGCTGGAGGATGAAGAACATAATGAAGAGGAGGAAATAAACAAGAAAAAGAAGAGAAAATCCCTTGTTTTCCAAAAGACAAACAGCAAGCTGACGGAAGAAAGACAGCATCAGATTGTGTGTACAAAGGAAGACGAGAATAGGTATGGAGGAAAGAGATTACATGAGGGAGAGAATGAATAAAGGAATAGCCGAGAGAGAGAAAGGGGAATTCTGACCCTGATCAGTCACTTTGAGATGCAACATCAGGGTCTGTACAGTAGTGGGTTTAAAGAAACATTGCATCTGTCACGCTTGTGTGACATTAACACATTACAGATGTCAAGCTCTTTGAACGAGCAGATAGAATGCTATACATATATATATATATATATATATATAGATATATATAGATTTTAGAAAGGCAGAGTAGAAATATAAGCAGCAGAAGAAAAAGGGGGAGTGACTGGACTGTAATTCTGTTCATTCCTCACTAACTCTTCCCAAACCCACTCCTTATAAGGAAAGACATGGCTACCACAGCACACACACACACACACACACACACACTGAGGGAGGGAGAAAGTGGAGGGAGAGAAAACTCACACAATCACAGCCTTGTAGGAAGAGAGGGAGAACTAACCCCTCCATTCCCTTCAGTTTCAAATACCTCTCTATTTCTTTCCACTGTAAAATGCACACTTTGTAAAAGAATAAAAGAGGAAAACGAGTGCCATTCCTCTCCCTCTCTCTCTCTCTCTTCATTAAAGTTAAAGTTTCATGGGACTCCTGAGTGTAGAAAGCTCCTCCTTTTTCTCTCCTTCTTCTTCCTCCTCCTCTCTTTTTTCGGTTAAATTCTCCCCATGAATCTCCTTCTTGCTCTTTCTAATCTATTCATCGCTCCCCCTCCCTCTGTCCATCTGCCTCACCCCCCACGTCCCGCCCCCCCGCTATCATCCCCTGTATTTACCTTATTCCCTCTTTCTCTCCATCCCTCTCTTTCTCTTCCTCACCTTTCTCTCCATCCCGACTAAATAAACACACAGGTTTGAGAGCCATCTGTTACTGATGAGCATTCATGTGTGAAAAACACACACGCAAAAGCCGCCCAACACATAAACACACACACACACACACACGCACACACATACACACACTCGAATGCAGAAATAGAAACGATTAATAAGGCATTTTTGGGGGCTTATATCTTTTAAGTTAGGACATTCGAACTCTAAAACCTGGGGACAGCAAGTGTTGCATATACGTGTGCATGAACGTGGACACACACACACACACCTACAGTATGACGATGTGAGCGCACACAGACACACAACCAGAGGAATAATGAGTCATAGGTTGGTGAGCAGAGGATGGAAAGATGTGCAGACGGCAGGCAAAAGAAGAAGGAGGACGAGGTAGGCAGAGAGAGAGAGAGAGAGAGCGAGAGAGAGAGAGGGAGAGAGAGAGAGAGAGAGAGAGAGGGAGAGAGAGAGAGAGATGGTTGTCACTGTGTTTTAAAGAACGTTGTATCATGTATCAAAGAAAAAAAAGACTTTTCAAAACTTTGCTGAGGCTGCATGCTGCCTTTTCCTGAATCATATCCTCTCAGTCAAACGCATCCACGCTCACATCTGCCAAGTCCATCTTCAGTGCCTCCACTATTGACTGTAGGACAGCCAACATTTATAGAGTCAGGCTCCTCCTCCAATTATCTGATTAAACCAGCTGAGTCTGAACAACCAGTCATTGTACCCAACATCTAATGAAAGGATGGGTTCCAAACATATATTTGTATAAAACAAGGAATAAAATATCTGGTTCAATAATAGTGAATGCACAAAATGTTTGCAGAGGCCTTGTGCGTGTGTGTGTGTGTGTGTGTGTGTGTGTGTGTGTGTGTGTGTGTGGTGTCCAGATGGGGGTGGTTCAGCTTTATGTCTTTGACTCACTTTCCATAAATCTTTCCTCATGCCTCATCTGTAACTTCCTAAAGAAAGAGATTTTTTTTACATCCACATTTTTAACAAGAAAAGTAAACTTCAGATGAAATGTCATTACCAAACATCCATCCATCCATCCATCCATCCATCCATCCATCCATCCATCCATCCATCTATTTTCATCCGCTTATCCGGGGTCGGGTCGCGGTGGCAGCAGGCCTAGCAGGCCGACCCAGGCTTTACCAAACAACTAGTATTAACAAGACAATCAATTCCTATTTCCTTATTCGTCCCTTTATTCATCCTTAATATCCTCCTTTTCCTAGAATCACCCCATTCCCCCTCTCTCACTCTTCATCCCTGACTCCTGTCTTTCAGTCAATCTATCTCTTCTATCGTTCCATCCACCCTCCTTTTCACCACCCACTTCTCTCCTGTCCCATCAACATCCATCAGTCCTTCCATTTCTCTACATTTCATCTGCTGCTTTCAGCTCAATTCGCCTGCGTCGTCCATTTATCTCTCCTCCTTTCCTCCCTCCTCTTGGCACTTGTCCCCAGCGTTCCCGTTTGAGCTATCCGTTTTATCCACTTTCCTAATTTCCTCCTTCTTCCTCTCTTTGTTTTACACATCTTTACATCTCAATCCATCTTCGCGATCCATTCTTCTCCTCTTCGCTTTCTCTCAGGTCTAAGCTGCTATAGGGGTTGCCAGGCGAAGCATTTTTTTTGCAGCCAGCTGGCACAGAAACTCGAGCTGGTAACATTTTTATTTATTTTCCTGTACAGTAAATGGGAGTCTCAGAGGAAACACTTGGCATCAGCCATTTCTATTGGATTCAAACTAATCGGAACCCATGAGGACAAGCTCAACGCCAGCTTGGAGTAATGGAATTAGAAATGCAAGATACTTAGCTCAAATCCAGGTGTAATAATATAAAGTGCTGAGTGGTGATTATAATTTTTGACTCGGTCAGCACAAAAAGCGGTCCAAGGTGTATTTACAGTATATTTACAGTTATGTGCTTTAGTGTAACCATTTGTTTCCAATTTAGAACTGTAGTTGATTCTTTATTTAGTGTGTTCTGACAAAAACAAGTGAATAAATGTCTCTGGTTGGGATTTTAATTAGAACTGGTCCCAGATGGTTTCAGCATTTCCATGGAAAAGATCAGAGTTCTGGTGGCACCATTTACACATTAAACCCGGAGTCCTGATTTACTGCCATGTTCATAAAGCGGAAAATATGCTCAAGTGCCAGTCTGTGTCTCCGTCTCTCCGTCTCTCCAACTTTGTCGCTCTCAGCAAAGAAAAGGGGGAAAAAGGGGCAGAAAAAAAGGTAGGACGGCAAATAAGGAGAGACAGGAGAGGAAAGGCGATCACTCCTTCTCCGTCTCATCTCTCTATCGCTGTCGTCCCGCTCTCGACCTGAAGGGAAAGTGCTGCCCAGGTGTAACGGGCACTGTGCTCACCTGCCTGTTTGGGTTAACCTCCTCAATCTCTCTCTCTCTTTCTCTCTCTCTTTCTCTCTCTCTCTCTCTCTCTCTCTCTCACACACACACACACAAACACACACAGAGAGAAACAGCTGGCAAACCACCAGGCCTTTTGCCCAATGTCAGCTGAGATCGGCTCCAGCGCCTCGCGACCCTGAATACGATAAGCGGTTTTGATGGAATGGAATATTTTTAAAAAAAAGAAGAAAAATCGATGAACAAATAGTCCTCCACCAATACGACAATATGATCTTACTGAACCTGACAAACTGAACACAGTCCCGTTGAGCTTCATGAATTACCATGGAGGAAGAGGAGACTTGTTTTCTCCCTCCACTTCAGACGCACACAAACATGTACCTTTACTCCAGCACCTTGAGGCTAAATTATTAAAACAGTGCAGCAGTAAAAGTATAACAGCCACTGGCTGCTGCACTTTCGCAGACACACGTGCGCAACTTCTGACATCATACCACTGCCACTTCCATTCCCATGAGACATGCACACATTTTTTGCAATATTACAAAAACATGAACTCTTGATACAAATGTCGACGGTAACAGCGCACACATTACATGCACAGAAACATGCATGCGTGTCTGTCTCCGTGTCCCTGTTTATACATGCAAATACAAAAAGACAATTAAAAACGTGCCGGCAAATGTGCAATTTGTGCCTCCAGAAACACACACACAATCACACACACACACACTTGTGTATGCAAAAAGCCCAATTGTCCTGACACACACGTAAGCAAGCCTGCCAACAAACGCGCAAGGGCACAGATTCCCTCTTGGTACAGTACTCTCTCTCTCTCTCTCTCTCTCTCTCACACAAACAAACACAGCAATAGCATTATCTCTAAATTAACGCATACAATGCTGCATAAACACACACACACACACGTACAGTCTCAAACACACCTGAAACATGCATTAGACTGATGACCCCACACAATCCTCTTTTTCAAATATCTCTCTCTTTCACACACACACACACACACACACACACACACTCTCCCACAGTCACACACACACACACACACACACACACTCCCACGGTCACACACATGCCGGTCATGACGTCAGGCGGCTCGCCTGGAGTACAGTAGATGATAGATTGAATCTAGCAGCCCAGAAATGGACAGACAGAGTGCTTATTGTTCAGCTGGTGTGATTCAGTGCCGGGACAAACCATGTCGAACAGTCTGTTCAGAAACTTCAGAGAAAGTGCTAGTTGTTAAATTTGTCTCGGAAAACCGCATTTATGAAGGTGCCCAATATGCATATCATGTGACATCGTATTGTGATCGTTTCATTTAGATTTCAGACATAAAATAACAGCATTAATGTGTCATTTCAGCTTTAAAACATGGATATATTTGAAGCAGAGTTTGGTAACAGAATGGAAACCGTGACGCTAAGTTGAACCCCTGGATGTCATGGTTACGATCATGAATGCTAATTGCTGCTTGCCTTCTGCTTGAGCGTATTTATGTATTAAATGCAAACCGACCACTGTTTGGAGAGCAGAGGGTCGAAGAGAAAAAAGACAAAAGGTGTGTGTGTGTGTGTGTGTGTGTGTGTGTGTGTGTGTGTGTGTTTTTGTGTAAGACAGAAAGAGACTAACGAACAGAGAAGAAAAGAAGGGCAGAAAGAAAAAAGAAAAAAAGAAAGTAAAGCTTTCCTTCGGCATTCCAGACATTCCTTCATCTTTTTCCTTTTTTTTCTCTCCGTGCTTCTCCTTCTTTCTGCATGAAACACCATATTTACCTGCTGTGATCAAAGAGGTGGAACGGATTGGGTGAACACGCTCCCACACACAGCTGAAACCAAAGGCAGCGCACTGAGAGTGACAAAGGAGGCCGACAACAGTGAGCAGGGCTCAACAGAGCAGGCGTCCGTGTTCGGATCGATTGGTTTTATTAGACCTGCGTGTGTCTGTTCTACGGAATCAAGTCCTGTGGCAAAACCGCTCCACAGGCCCAGATGGAGCGCAAGGAGAGGGAAGAGAAGGGAAGGGAAGGGAAGGGAAGGGAAGGGAAGGGAAGGGAAGGGAAGGGAAGGAAAGGGAAGGGAAGGGAAGGGAAGGACAGGGGGGGCCGCGATAGAGAGGGAGTCGGAAAGTGGGAGTGAAATGGTGAGGCAGCGAGGAAGAGAAGCCAGCGAGAAAGCGATGGAGAGTGTGGCGACGATGAGTAGACGCTGTGGCAACAGGAAATGAGTGGATGTGGGAAGCGAGACAAGACAAAGCAACTGGCAGTATGGAGGGAGAGAATGATAATTCAAAGCTCAGCGGGGAAGAAAGAAAAAGAGCCTCCCATCTAATCTGACTGAGAAATTAATTTCCCCCCCACCACTTTTCTGCAGTATCCTCGGTTTAAAAGTATCAAACCAAAGAGTAGTTAATCACAGAAAACTCTTCCACTGAAATCACATTCAAAGCCTTGTTTACTTTCACCATCGACTAATGTCAAGATTGTTTTTTATAATGAATTTATTAATTGTAAGACATGAGTAAGCAAATCCAGCAATTCTTTGTCTTGGAACCAGCAAAAGTTTGCCATTATTGTTTAATAAATTACTTAAATTAATAAATTAGCGTACAGTGCAATTGTGGTTGATTCATTTTTTTCAATTTCTTTTTTTATAATCACAACAAACAAAATCGACATATTTTTTATCAAACTATACAACAGTCAACACGCCATTTATAAGTCTGAGAGTGTTGTAGTTTATTAGACCATAATTTATTGGATCCGCCTAACAAGTACAAACATGAGATTTGGAATGTTGGTTATTCTGGATTTGAATCTATGGTGACACATAGTAAAAATATGAGGAGTAAAGAAATTAAAAACAGGGAGTGAAGACAGAAGGAGAGGAAGAGATAAAGAACGAGGCGGGCGGAAGCGTCATGAAGTTAGTCGGCCGAGGCGTGAAGAAGTAGGTGAATAAGTGAGGAAGGGTGGAAGGAAAGGAGGAAGGACGGAGGCTGGAAGTGAGATGTGCATTCCTCAACAGGGGCGTGACCCAGCGTGCATGCATGTGTGTGTGTGTGTGTGTGTGTGTGTGTGTGTGTGTGTGTGTGTGTGTGTGTGTGTGTGGATGCGCACATATTCTAAAAATTACTGGGAGGTAACTTAATTCCGATTTATATCACGGAGATGATGGCGAAGACAGAGAGAGAAAGGGAAGGCAGGGGGAGGGAGGGAAGCAAGAGCTGACTCACTGTGTGATGACAGAAATAGAAGAAGGGAAGAGGAATGAGTAAGAGGATAGAGAGAGAGAGAGAGAGAGAGAGAGAGAGAGAGAGAGAGAGAGAGAAGAAAAAAAGGAACGAGGGGACAGAGAAAGGCCAGAGACGAGAGACTGAAGAGAAAGTGGCGGGATAATGTGATCAGGAAATGAAAAGGATGCCTTGAGTTAAAAGGGTGTGATTTGTCTTGGGGAAAGAAAGGGAAAGAAAGGGAAAGAAAGGGAATGGAGAGAGAGAGAGAGAGAGAGAGAGAGAGAGAGAGAGAGAGAGAGAGAGAGAATCTTTGCCAACATAAGAGATCAGAATAATATTCTTACATGTCTCAGCATATAACAGCACACAGGCACACATTCTCAAACAGGAGTGTGTGTGTGTGTGTGTGTGTGTGTGTGTGTGTGTGTGAGTGTGAAGGCAACTGAGGATGTTTCTCGTGGCAGGAGGCCGACTATGAGAGATTGATCCACGTATCATCTGTTCCTTTGTTCTCTCCGCCACTGCATCCCTTTGAATAAGTGTGCGCACACAAGACACACACTTAGACTCTGAGATTTATGGATGCACACACACACACACACACACACACACACACACACACACACACACACACACACACACACACACACACACACACACACACACACACACACACAGACACACACACAGGCATACTGCACATGTTCACACACACGCGCCAGAGTGGCAGTACATTTTCTTAGAGAGTGATTTAATATCTGGTGATGTAATTCCACAACCTGAAGTGCTTTCCCACGTAGAATTACTCCAACGTCAAATTTGTCTTGGGAGTCAACATCAAAGCCCCAAATAATTCCAACCGCGCACACACATGCAGAGATAAGAGCGCCCCGTTAAAATGACCGAAATGTAGCGAAGGACCGAGCACTTTCCGCCTCGGTTTCAAGATGACAGTGTGTGAAATGAGTCACTGTGAGGCAGCGGGTGTGTATGTGTGCAAAACCATATCTTGTATAATATTACAGCCTGCTGCCAGAAGAGCTGTGTCTCCGTCTCATCCAGATGGCTTCTGAACCGACTGACAGCTGGGAGTGCCCAACCAGGTGGCCCCGCTTCATCCGTTTACCCGTCTTCAAGGCCGCCTCGCGGCCGGGGAGGCAAATCCACCACAACGGCCCATAAAATGATCGGGACATGCTCTCCTCTGTGCCGGTCCGATGTGGTTACCGTTAGTGACAAAACTGAGGAGAAAAGCTACACCGCAGATGGTTAACCCAAAGCAAAGACTAGAATCCACAGGGCTGGGGCTAAACGGAACTTGGATTTCTTAAATTTCCTGGATTAGCAGCGACGGCAATGAAATGAACCCAACCCCGGTATTGTTTATGACATATTGATCCTTCCATCCTCTGTCCGTTTGTTACTGGGTTTTGACTCTGAGCAAGAAACACACACACACACACGGACGCTTCTTCCTACCTGTGTTTCCTCCTGCACCACTCTGTACTGTTCCTTCCACACGGACATCTTTGTGGCTTCGTCCTTCCTCAGCGCCCTCTCTTTCTTCAGCTCTGGACTCCAAAACGTCTTAATGGAGTTCATAGAGGAGCTCAACTTGGACTCTTTAGCCTCCAGCTGAAAGAAATTAACATCAAGCGTCGCAACTCTGTTTTAATACGTGTTTATTTGAATTACAGCTCAACTTGCCCGCTGATATTGATTCAATTCAATTGCTTTTACTTTTTCCTTGTACATAACATCAATGGATGTGTCTTCAGAGGTGTGTGTGTGTGTGTGTGTGTGTGTGTGTGTGTGTGTGTGTGTGTCCTTACTTCTCTGCGCAGTAGTTCATTCTCTCTCAGCACTTCTCTTAACTGTGTCTGCAGGTCGGACATCGCACCGTCTCTCACCTGGTAACACACACAAACACAGAAAGTAGAAGTGTGAGATGTTAGACACGAGCATCATCTTTTTTTTGTTCCTGTATTACTTTTCTAAACATTTTGTCTATTTGCAGCTGTCACTACGGAGAGCTGGTGTAAGCAGATCCCAGAACAGCAAATCTGAAGTGAACTACTCCCCCTGAAAGCCACTGCTGGTGCTGCAAAATCTAAAACATATAAGAAATCAAATACAGAATTGAAGACTCACATATTGTTTGTGAAGCACTTTGAAACTATTGATAAAAATATGTATTTTCATGCAGGACAAACCTAACTTCAGTATTAATGAGAAATGCTCCCCGTGCGAATGTTTAATTCATCCTGACATCAGAACAGCAGTGTACCGAAGAATTAAAAATATCTTGGATGAATTTTTAAACAATAAACAGACTCTGCTTTGCTTTTGAAAAAAATCATTTTAGGTATTTAGCTGACGCTTGTGCTCAGAGCACCTTTCAGTTCTGAAAGTGAAAAGGTAGAATAGGTTTAAAGTATTTAAATTATCGAACGTTACAAATAAGAGAGTAATGCTTTGGATTAATAGCGTCCTCACAATTAATGTAACATACATCACACGAAGCTGACATGAGTAGAGGAAAGCTAGGAGTAAAGGAGAGTTGAAGACATTCTTTTTTGTTTCAGAAATAATTAGAATTAGGTGGAGGCGGGAGGTATGGGAGAGGAAGGAAGAAGGAAGGAGAGAAGAGCGCTCAGGTTATGACTAATGGTGCAGAGGGAGTAGGATGGCAGACCTTAGTCTATTTAAAAAAACATACTGTATGAATACCCACACAGCTCTTATATTATTTAGTTGAGGCGTGACTTAAGAAAATATTAACCCATAAAACCGCTCAATTCAGCCCAAATGCCTTGAATCCCCAAGTGACACTACTACGTCATGCGGGGGGATAATTGTGTGACAAAACATTTCTGCCTTCTGAGTGCAAACTGAATTGATCTTTTAATGGTTCTTCAGTCTCCGCTCAAAGGTGAGACAAACATTATCTACACCCAAAGTCAATTTTATCCACCCATTCCTTATCGGCTTATTCTAAAGTTAATTTGAGTTCATCTGATGTTTCAGATCATGTGCGGGACTATTTTTTGGCCTGGAGCAGGGACTTCTTAGAGTCCTGTCATTGCCATGAGGTTGCCAGGCAACCAGTGGAGATTCAGGGAAGCTACTGCTGCAGTACAAAAAAAAATAATCCAGCACACAACCCACTTCAAGATTGCAGCAATAAAAGAAGAAAACACTGCGGCGCCTCACCTGTCTCATGGAATGAGGCACAGTCGCCGCCTGGGGAGGATGGCTTTGCATCTCCCCCCCAAATGCTATTGCGTCACAGGGCATCGCACCACCTCCCCCTCCAGTGTTTATATTAGGACTGCTCCCCATGATGGCCGCCCTGACCCCATAGGGGATCCTGGCCCCAGCCCTGCCCAGGGTCATGGTGTTTTTGGGCTGCGAGGGGTTCAGCCCACTGCCCAGACTCCCAATGCCCATCGAGTCGTCGACCGTGTCGATGAAGTACATGGGACCGCCGGTCGCGTAGGCAGCATTCAGGGACTGAATATTCTCCATGGACAGGGTTTTACAGGAGCCAGTGAGTCCGCCGGTGGAGCTGCTGCTGCTGTTCCGCCTGTGTCCGAGGCGCGGGGAGCGCGGGAGGCGTGGGGAGCGACCGGGGCTCCCGGACACTGACCCGTTGCCATTGGATCCGACAACGTCCAGCTTTGAGACGGAACGGGAGCTACCGTACATGGTAAGAGAATATGGCGTGTATGCTGTAGAGACGAAAAAAGGTGTCCGCTTCAAATGAAGAAATCAAGCGAATCAAAAATACATTCTCAAAATTACACAGAAACTAAAAAATTGTAAGATGGATGTCCCAAAAAAAAAACTCTTCTACTGTAGTCCCTTTTGATTTGAAATATCCTGATGCAGTGTTGACATAGCTGTGATCAAGGCCTTTCCAACAGCCTCACTGGAATCAATGTGCTTTGTCAGAAAGGAATCAATAGGGCGTCCCTTTAGATAAAGGCAGCAAGTACATCCACGAGGTCTGGGATGAAGGGGTGACCTAAAAAGAAAGAGAGAAAGAGACAAAGACTTAGTGATCAGGGAAACAAAGAGCGTCTGCACTTAAAGTACAAAGGAGTACACTGGATTTTTTACCAGGTTCTGGTTTCGGTTTGATCTACGGTTGAGACTGGCTTCATCTCTTTGTGTACCGTATTTAGTTGCAACGCAAACAAAAAGAGGTTAAATAAGCAGCTTCCTGGTCAAAATGCCAGTATGTTCAATGTTCCTGATGCACTGTGTCATATCATATCATATGGCATTGACGGGTACGAGATGGGAAAGAACAAAAATTAGGCTCTAAAACCAAACTGTTGAACAGATAAACCCAAGTAATGGACAGGTTGACATTTTGAACTGATGATGGCGCCGGATGAAAAGTAAAGGGTTCAGAGACACCATGAATGTCTCCACCAAGTTGCTTGATCGTTCATAATCGTTGCCCATCCAATAGTTGTCGAGACATTCTGAACTACAAGTGTCAACCTGCTGGTGGTCGTAGAGATAAAGTAAGAGGATCGCCAAAGTAAGTAGGCTTCTTCCTCTGGGGAACATGAACGTTTGTACCAAAATGTCTGCCAATCCGTCGTGCAGATATGGAGACGTTTCACGAGATAAGATCAAATTCGGACCTGCTTGTGGCGCTAAATCAAAAGTCAAAGGATCGGCAAAGTCTGACCTCTTCAATAATTCATCATCGCTCATCAAAGATGCCCAGAAACTCATTTTTCTGCCACCACACTGACATGTACACACATACACAGTGGCTGATACGCTCAGGCCACAGACTACCGTCAAAAATGTATCCTCAATCTCTGCTACGGGCACAAGCATCAGCTGATGTGTCGGTTCATATGATCCCGCGGCCCGTTCTGTCTCCACCACCCACAACACCTTCTTCTTAAGATCACACGATACCTCCAGCCATCATGTCAGTTACTGTCCTGCAGCTGTAATAAACTGTGTGATAGCAGATAGCATCCAATCAGCTGATCTAACGTTCATAAATGATTCACAATGATTATTGTGACTACTGGATGATTTACATCCTTTTCTTATTTATCAAGTCAATTAAATCTTGTTAACAATTTTATTCCGCCATATTAGTTGTGGGAAGAAAACATGAAACAAAAAAAGATAAATGAAGCTATCCGTCCTGTTCCTGTTAATCATGTGAGTCACACTGGATAGACATTTTAAGGGGCTTCATTATTAATTGGATGGATAGTAGATGCCAAAATGTAATTTCAAATAAAGCAAAACAACATGAAATTATATTTTGTCATGCGTTTAGAGCCTGGTATTGGTCTCTGTGTGTGTGTGTGTGTGTGTGTGTGTGTGTGTGTGTGTGTGTGTGTGTGTGTGTGTGCTAGATGAGAGAAAATCATTTAAATAATAAAACGGATTAAGTCAATCAGGTCAAAGAGACCTCGTAATGAACACAGCTGTGAAAATAATGAAAATAATCCATTTCAAATGTGTAAATCTGCAACACTTTACTGTCTTGGCAAAAACATGAACACAGTTCATGAGCACTGGCTCTCACGTGTTGCTGATAAATGCCTCAGAGGCTGCTGAGAATTCAAGCTGTCTGTTGTGAATGCTGATCTCCCAGGCCCCCTGAAGTATCCACACGCTATGTACAAAGTTGTTTGCGATAACGACATTTCAGACTCTCTGTTGTCAGTGAAGAATGTAGAAATTAGGGTGTAAATATACTAACAATATGTTAAATATGCAACCTTTGGTGTTACCTCTGGAGTCGGTTACTGTATAAAAGAAGGTACATTTACTATTTAAAATTGATGCCTTGCTGGTCAACATTCAGTCATTTAGGTATCCTTGGAGACAGCGATGTCATCCACAGGTCAGTGGACACATGACCCGTGGGACACACCATCTGATCCGCACTCTCCCCTTACAAGAACAAACTAAAGTGAACTAAACCGCTTTATAATTCAGCACACACAAGGATGAAAACTTCTGGAGCTTCAGTTTAATGCTGACAGTCTCGGCTAATTTCCAACACTGCACAACTACAACATACACGAGTATTCATATATAAAAACAGTACACACAAACTTTGGTTGGGTGTGATAGAATTAGCCTAGTTTTAACATAAAGACATTTAAACTAGTACTGGTCTTGTACAATATGGCGGACATCCTACACATTTCTTGTTGAGTATAGGTTATTTTTCCCTCAACATGTGGCTTCTTGCAAATTCCTACCAACAATACATTTCATTTCAAGTATGATTAACTGTGCAGCCCTTTGGTCGACCCCTTTTAAACTACCTGCACCCCCTACTCGGGGTCTCGACCCAGCCCTTTAACGGCCCGCAGTGAGGTATCTTTCCAACTGATGTTCTGCTGGACACAGATCTTTGGCCAGAGAGATGTTACTGACAACCAGTCAGTTACAGCTACACCCACACACACACACACACACACACACACACACACACACACACACACTCATACGCAAAGAGGGACCATCTGCTGTGTCTCCCCTCAGGCCAAAAACACACACCTGGAAAGAAACAGGCCAGGACCCTGCCTCTAGCGCGCACACGTACACACACACACCTACACACACACACACCTACACACACACACACACACACACACACACACACACACACACATACACACACACACATTTATTTACAGTATATGCACTTATACACACACAGTCACACAGAGCAAAACTGTGCAGATCTCCACGGTCGGGCAAAACGCATACAGATAAACCACATGCAGTCAAACGACACACTCACAAATGAACACACACGCTCATCAGCTCAGTGGCTGTGAGCGATCACATCACAAACATCACACACATCACAAACACCACACACATCTAATGCCTCAGTTGAGACCAATATGAGACTGAAGAGTGAGTACGTGTGTGTGTGTGTGTTCAGGGCTTTTCCTCCTCCTCCCCTCTGGACCTGCTGACCTGCACGTAATATATGTGCATGTCCCAATTCTCCCTATAATGCAAAAACATGCACAGTGTGTCTCAGCCTTTATTTAGCTATTTACTGAACTCACATGGCTCCTTTTCAGCGACGATCTTGGCATTTGCGCGTAAATGTTGGCGTTAGTGGTTTGAGGGTTAAGAGCCTCGCTCAAAGGCATCTTTGCTTGGTTGTAGAAAAGAACCATCACTTCCCCTGCTCATATTTTCTCAGATCCGCAAACTGACCAGAGGGCTGCCGCTGTCCGACTGAAGGGCGGCGACTATCAAAATATCACAATTTAGCAACAACATTATTTTTTGCTGGGACATTGCTTTCATCTGGAAGAGGAGCAGGACAATAAATACACATCCATCCACTTTTAGAACTACTTATCTTGTTCGGGGTCGCACGGAGCTGGATCATTTCCCAGCATGCATTGGGCAAGGCTACTGCACACCCTGGACAGATCACAAATCTATCACACAGCTTTTTATTTTTATTGGCCTGAGGGCGTCATGGAAACAGCATCACACGCCGTGTTGTGTTTTCTACAGTTCAAGTCTAAGGGTCACATGAATGAACCACCGGCGTGTCCCTCAGACTTATTTGTGGTGGTTTTAGACTCGAGAGGGCTCAGGGGTGAGGGATGGCAAACAGCATTGAGAGTCAGATGAAAGTAATAATAATAACCTTAAGCTTCAGAACTCACATGAACCAGACTTTTTTGGATACAAAAATACCCATGCCACTAGAAACAAAGCACACACACACACACACACACACACACACACACACACACACACACACACACACACACACACACACACACACACCTTTGACACAGTTGGCATCATGAGATGGAGAAATCACAAGCTTATGACGGTCCAAGACCCATCTGTCAACCGGCGGACCATCCCTCTCGCCCTCTCACACAAATGTGAAAAAGCAACGTGGTGTTGCCTTAAGAAACATCTGTTAGACAGCGCTACACCGAGAGTTCATGAAAGTTCATTCTTGACCTCGAAAAACAGTAGTTTGACAAAAAAAAAAAAAAAATCTTCACCTTATTAACTTCTGAAGCTTGCTGCAGTTGAAAGCCTGGCAAGTGGACCTTGAGTTAGGATTTTATTTTTTAAATTCAAGCTTTGCTTTGCAATGTTATTTGATGTGCCATTGTGCATGGGATGTTCTGGTTAAATATGCAGTTGTGACCATATTAAGAGCTGCAACAATTGTTTATTTTCATTATGGATTTATTTTTTTCATTAAAAAAATAAATAACCATGGCTAACAGTCTGAAACCAAACTATTGGGTTAATATAGCGCTAATCAGATCAATATCCAGACCTAAAAAAAAGAGTATTGTTTGCAAATATCTGACTGGGGCATCTATAGTTACAGCTTATCTCCCTTTTATCGCATGCTGTACTGTGAATATCCAACCACAAAATGCCCTTCTACAACTACGACAGCGACTGGAACAGATCCTAAAACAGATCCTGAAACAGGACCTGGAGTGAACTTAGGAACTAAAATACCCTCATCCCCTTTATGTCTACAGGAAACATCAGCACACACAACGCCCTGCGTTTCATCCTCTGCCTCCCTGTACTGTTACAAACAGCCATTCTGCATGCCTCGTCTTTCCTTCCACACACTCCTCACACACACAATGTTGTTTTAGGCCTCACAAAATCCCAGAATATCACACTAGGTTACCAAGAAAGTCTCCGTGGTAGAATGCCACGTACAGTACTTGTACTTGTGTAGATAATCAGTATGTGCTGGCACAGCAGAGAACAGACTTATATAGATTTGTAGCCGTTTTCCGGACATGGCTGCGGATAAAGAGGCAACTCAAAACTTGACATTGATACCTTTTGAGTTAATAAGGCAGACTTTTTGGCAAACAGAAGCCTATTAGCACATCCATTTCTTCATCCCATCACTCTTCATCCCTCCCCTCCCCGACTCTCGCTCGTCTCCCTGATGCTTTCACTTCCTCTCACTACCTCTCTCTCTCTTTCTCCATCAGCATTCCTGAAGGTGTTCAGCATGCTCTATTTATGTGACAACCACACGTCCATCTGTCACACTGCACAATGCAACACACTAACACACACACAAACACACACATGCACACCACTCAACCTATACTTAGCCGGCTGGTGTTTCAGTGAGGAAGCCGAATTCTACAAAAATTCTCAGCCTGGGGAATCGGGGCTCAGAAAAATACATTACACTCATCCTTAGTATTATTATTCTCCATTACTCTCGCTTTCTGTCAGGCTCGTTGTGATATGATGTGGCTGGAAAGGACTCACTGGTGCCGTCTGGGGTAACACACATCTCACTGGAAGTCAACTCGACAGTGCAGCTGAAGGGGAGAGCCGAACTCGCTCTGCACCTAATCTGTCTGAAGACGTAAGGGGATGACCCGCCGTTCACCACTCAGCTTTTTTTAACCTCCGCAGCTGCTTTATCGTGACGATGGTAACATTCACTCTCTGAAAATCGGAAATTCGTCCAAAAGCGTGAGGTGAACAATCTCAAACCCAATTGTATAACTATTAGCTCATGTGTCATCCAGGGCCAATATCTACCTCTATTAACATCTAGGAATTACATTTATGTGATTATTATGTAATTTTATTATTGAAAGAAGTTGTGTGAGAATCTCCAGGGACAATTCAAATCAAAAACAACCCTGTGTATTTATAATATTACATAAATATACAAGTAGCCATGAGAAAATAAGAATTGGCTGACCAAGAAACCAAACAGGAGCAGGAAAGAGATCTGCTGGTATATGAATTACATGACAGAAATCATGAAGAGAACCAAGTACTGAAATGACTCTGAAGATGCACGGAAGGTTTTCGTGAAATTATTACATTATTTTGTACAATCACTCCAGTAAATGTCTCAAAGTGCTTGTTCTCCCCCGTTCTGTCATCGGGGATCTTCTCTCACTAGGAATTATTTGACACCGATGTGTAATACATAGATTATGCATTGTTTTGCCGTTTTGGTTTTGAGTAACGTATTATTAGTGGTTTGGTTTAGTTCCGCATGCAGACACAAGATATTGTCTCCATGTCAGGGCAAGATATTGATGACACATCATTATGACTGTTTTGTGCTGATTTAAACATATGTTACCCAATAGCAACACATCTAAGTAATTTCTAAAGGATTTGTGTGTAAAAAAACAACAAACTCAATTCTAATAATTAAACATAATTGTCACTTGTAAAACTTGATTTGTGGTTCAGTTTGGCCAACATCAGACCGTGTGCAAAAACCTTTCCCTCAGAGACAAAAATCAGCTCATCCTGCACACACGATATTGGAATAAGAGAGATTTTTCAATTAACTGAGCGACTGATTACACTTGGGAGAAAATATTAGGCCGAAGATGTCTGGGCAAGATACAGATTTGGGCTCACCAGAGTGACCGTGCTACTTGTAACTTCGCTCTGTGCCACCAGTCCAATCAGCGATAAGACGTATAATATGGTTCAGACACTGGAAAGCACAGCGCTGATAAGGGACAGATAGCATCGACTCCAGTCTATTGTGCACCACAGGAAATTAAACCGAGATGCAGGCCGGGAAAACAAAACGGGCATTACAATCATACACACCGTGACTCACAAAGAAGCACAACACATCCATGTACACAAAAGACGCTGTCGCACAAAACATAC
This sequence comes from Ophiodon elongatus, assembly GCA_016806645.1. Taxonomy (NCBI): domain Eukaryota; kingdom Metazoa; phylum Chordata; class Actinopteri; order Perciformes; family Hexagrammidae; genus Ophiodon; species Ophiodon elongatus. Next base: position 1,329,369 of record JACSYO010001738.1, read on the forward strand.
ATCCATGAAAACACACACACACACACACACACACACACACACCGCACACTTATCTAATCTTCACTGCTGCCTACTTAGCAAATATGGAGAACGTACCGCTGAGACTCGACAATTAACAGAAAGGCAGGGGAGCACAGAACTAATTCAGGAGTGTGTGTAGTAGTTAATGGAAGAGAGGAGTGAAACATTCCCCAGGCGCAGTCTGTAAAAAGGAAAGTGCTCGTACATTCAACTTGCCAGGTTAAATAAGGATGAAGTGAGCTGTGAAGGTGACCCAAATACCCCCCAAAGAGCCTGTCTGTCTATATATAAGTAAATAAATATCCCACAAGGCAATTAGAGGTTATGGTTTCAAAGTCAAAGTGAGTTCTGGGAAGAGGTGTGAAAGAGCTACAGGCCTACCGTCTTTGTCAGGTTAAGTTCCTCATGTTGTTGCAAAGAGTGCTGAGCCCTTTAGGAAAAAGATTTACCTTTGATGTGGAGCCTGGAGACACAGGGGGTCTATCAAGCTCTGCACAAAGTTCAGAACCAGGGCCAGGCAATGCTAAGTTTAGAAGATGATTATTAAAGCAAACTCTCCAACAAAAGAAGAAGAAGAAGAAAAAGAAAAAGAAAAATGCTATCCAGTGGTAATAGAGGAGGGTTCACCCACGGGCAGACTGCGGTGTGCAGAGCCAGGGCATTTAAAAATGTCCAGTGTTTACAACAATCTGAGTGGAAGGAAGCCGCTCAGTTCCCTCACTCGGTGTTCCCGGAGGAGGGGCGGTGCAAAGACACAGAGCTGTGGGCGGAACACGGAGGAAATCACGGCGTCCCACCCTCCTCCTTTGCCTTTTGAGAGCATTGCAAAACACACGCAGCAGATTTCCCCTTCCCCGCCTTCATCAACGCGATCGCATTGATTTGGTTTGCAAAGACACCGTCGTCGTCTTCCTCCTCCGCGTGAGCTCTGCCGCGCGGTGTCTGTCATGCCAGCCGCCGGCAGGACGTGAGGCTGCTGAACTACAGCGCATTGAAAACACGATTTTAAAGAGAAGTGCACATATTTGTTCCTGAAACGAGTTCAGAGTAAAACTACCGGCCCGGAGAACTTGAGGGATGGGGGGGGAGCAACTACAAGTCCCCATGGGAATACTGTAGCGAGAGAGATGCAACTTAGTATCGACTACCACAGGCACGCGCCAGGTCCCTGAGGGGATATTAGTGACATCACAGGAGATGGACTCACTATAAAGGGATACAATGTCACTAAAACGGCGCTTTGTGAGAATATTACATTATTGGATTGTGAATCGCGATTGTGTGGCTTTGAGGAGCTGCGAGGCTGTCAGCAGCACTTGTGCAGCCTGCAACACGGTGCCTGCAGATTGATAATCGCATTCAGAGGCACACAGAGACGAGACATGGTGTTATTATCTTGTTATTCCGGGTCGTGCAATTTGGTTTATTGAGTGAATACAGGAGGACGCCTTGTTGAATGGGCTTTTTTTTTTGTCGCCCGCACACAAAAATAAAAAATAATGATAATACAAAATGTATCATAATTACTGAATATCTGGCCGAAACACTGCTCCCCTCCGGCGGGAATATAACAGGGCTCCGCGGTGGGTCTCACAGCTGACCTGGAAACTGCTGCACCTCAAAGCGAGGCATCACATTTTAATCATTGTCGCCGGCGGTGCTTTTATCCTACAGACCTACAGACGTGATGACGACGAGCCACACACACACACAGACGACACAACACGTGAGGTGGACCGAGAAGTGGCCAACATGCTTACAACACACACACACCACACCACACACACACACACACACACACACACGCGCACGCACGCACGCACGCACACGTAGGCCTGTGTAATAACACATGCATGTGTACACGCACACAGTCAGACTGCCAGCTAACTTCCAGTACTCACTGCGGCTGTGTTTACGTTACTGTCCCTCGGTTGTGAAATAAGCTCTGTGTGTTCAAAAAAGAAGAAGAAGAAAAAAAGGCAAGTCACATCTCTCCAGTGACTCTGCTGCTGTCAAACCTCGGAGTGACGCTTCGAAAGGTGACAGACAGTCAGCCGAGGTGAAGCGCTGTCTCTTTTCGGGCTGGTCTTCCTGTCTCCTATCTGTCTCCCGTCTGTCTTTCCCTCCTTCCCGTCTTTGCCAGCTCTACCACTGGCGGCTTCCCCACTGCTCGGGCGCTCCCGTGACGTCACGACGGTGGAGCGCGCGCCCCCGAGACGTATACCACCCCTCCTCCTCCTCCCCGTCTCTCCCTATGGTCTCTCCCAGACTGGCTGAGTCGCGTGCATGCTAATCTGTAATTATCCATAAAGTGACAATTGAACGAGATGTACTTTTCATTTTTAAATGCAATTTTCCGTATTTATACGATATTATCCATGTTATCCATTTATAATGTTTGCCATATTTTATATTAAAAGCATTTTATTTCCACCTATAAAACAATATGTTAGCATCTTATGTGGATAACTGTTGAGGAAATTCAACAGTTCAGGTACATGAGTAATTAGTTTGCTCAAGAAGGGGAAGTATTCATTTCATATACTTATTAATAAAAGTAGTCAGACACTGTAAACAATACACAAATAAAAGTCCTGCATTGAAAAGGCATTTACAAAATGTAGGCTAGTTCTAAAAGTAGCATTACTCACTGCAATGTATACCCACTATGACTGTTATACTATATTTGATTATTAGATTATTCTTACTAATTAATGTCTAAGCAGTAATTTAGGGCCGTAGTTGGTTGAGGTGAAGCGGATTTTTAACTATTATTATACAATTTTGGCTCGTTTAATCTATAGTGATGCATCATATTCCAAAAGATCACTGAATGTTGCTAAGTTACTAAGTGGCTGTTACATAAACAGTAAAGAGTACAATATTTCCCTCTTAACTGTGGTGAAGAAAAAGTATAAAGTGGCATGAAATGGATACTACTATACAATAAGTACCTCTTAACTGTATTGGACAGTGTTGTTATTCTGTCGATTTGGCTGTGAGGTTGCTGCCTGAAGGAGATGATGACCAGAGATACATTCAATTCAGTGACAGTCAGCTGAGTGGGTCAGTTTGGATTTAGATGGTTCTATAAAATACCTCTCAAGTGTAGATTTGGCCATGTCTTTTTAACCACAAACCTGCATTACACTCGGTATGTTAAATTCATTTTTAAATCAGTTATACTTATTTATTTAATTTCCTCTGGTTTACAGAATATGTCTCTCATAATTTTAGTGTGATGATGCTTATACGTTGTTTTTGTTCATTCATTGGACCTATTTCATGTTCAAACTTCCGACTCAGTGTTTGATGATTAAATGACCTACATACAGTATCTGAGTATAATATGCAGCATATTTCATTGCTGGTCACCGTGGGCTCACAGGTCTCTCTCACACACAACCAAACATCATCCTATAGAAATCTTTCCAGCTAGACACAGACCAATGACACACACACACACTCACACTCACACTCACACACAGTGTCCCAGTTCCCAGGGCGCCAGTCAGTCAGACAGCTGAGCTGAGGTATAAATAGTCTGCTGGCTAAAGTTCCCCTTGAGAGAAGAACTCCAATAGTGGTGGACCAGCGCTGCCTTCTGAAACGTCTCTGCTAACCTGATCAGTGAATACTTTTACTGGTGGCTTGTATGTGTTTTATTAATGTAAAGAAAGATGAAAAGGGCCCCTGTTTCATAATCATAACAAGACACTGCCCATGAGAAAAGCACCTGACACCCCAACAGAACTCAAAGCACTTTTATTAAGCTGTACAATACATATCAGGTGCATAGCACATTCATAACAAACCCCTGGTTTTAAGAACTCATTTATCACATATGTTTTTGCCAAGCATGCCAGATATCTTGGCCTTCAGTAAAAGCTTGCATTTAAAAGTGGAACCCTGAAGTCAGTGGGTTTCACATAATGTGATCAAAACATAAAAAAGACACATATTATATGATTACAATTGTAAGAAAATTACTGTTGAAAAACTTTAATTGACAGCATAAGGTGAAAAAAAGTAGGGTTCATTAATCCCCACAGGCTGTGTGAGCCTAAGCTTGAGCCTTGTTTTCTTGATTAATCGTTTGGTCAGTAAAATGACAGAGGACCTTGAAAAATGTTCATCACAATTGAGCAAAGCCCAAAGTAACATATTTAAAAAGTTTGTTTTGCCGGACCAACAGTTCAAAACTAAAATATATTTAGTGCACTATCACATAAGCCTGAGAAAATGGGAAAATATTCCCATTTGAGTAGCTGTAATAAGAGATTTTTGGCAGTTTTGTAGTAAAATAAATGAATTTAAAAAAAAAGAGTAGATTGTCTAATCCGTAAATCTTAAACCTATCCATCAAAAGCAATTTGAAATCCCAGATGAAATTGGGTTCTTATGATGTCATTGTCCCCTCCTTGTTTCCTCCTCCAGGAGCTTCTCTGAGCAGACTGGTTAAAGAATGCTGCCATCACATGGTCAGATGCAAGTATTGAAAGATGTAAATAAATATAGTAAACAACTTATTTATCTTTAACTTCATCACCAACTGTCAGGTAAGGAATATTATCTGCATGCTCTGTTCAGTTAAATTCTATGAAAAAAATGGGAGAAAAAAAGAAAGATGTGATACGACTATCACTTCCTATTTGTTAATAGGCCTCTGAAATCTACGTCTCCCTTCTTTTTCTTTATTTTCTATAAAGTTTGCCAACATGGAGTCATTAAGTAGATGAGCAGGACGACCTCTGACCTTACTGTGATGGGGCAAGCAAAAATAAACTTTCTCAATCTAACTTAATAAAGTGCCAAATATTCACAATCATAATATTTAATACTCTTTTTTTAACTTGTGTTTTACTTGTTGATTTGAGCAATTGTTATATGAAGCGCATGTTAGATGAGGGATGCTTTTATGATCCTGACGTCTCTCAGACACTAGATGCCAACTTTATCAAATGAAAGTGTGTAAAAGGAGGCTCGACAGTATAGTAGACATTACATTTTACCATGTAGAGCATGTTGTGTCCATGGCTTTCAAAAGCAAATGGGTTATCCTTTAGAAAAGTGTATTTTACACTATTTATTTTATAATTATTTGTAAACCATAAAGTTAGTTAATCATAAAATGAGCTAGTGTTTACATGTAAGACGTATGTATACAACAGTTCTCTTAAAATCCGATGTGTGCATTCAAGATGGACATAAAACGTTATGGTCAAGAAAAAAGGCACAAATCTACCTTATGTTTGTATGTATGCATGTTATGAGCTACAGTATGGTGAGTGTGTCTATAACATTAATAATCAGCAGAAGTGTGTGTATGTCAGTGCATGCCCATTATGAGCCATGGGAAGACTATGATTGTCTTTACATTGTTCAGGTAATCCAGACGTCTCTTCAGGGTGGAGTTAATCAGGTCCCGACGTTCGATGACACACACACCCACACACACACACCAAAACCCCAACACATGCAGATACGCAGTAGAAAGAGGGGGTTCAAACTACATAAGGTTCTGACACTGAGACTGACTTCCAGTTCGGCCTGGATGCTCTACATTTTGTGTCAGAAGATGCTGCAGGATTTATATGTTTCAATAAAACACCCCCTCAATTGTAGAAAAGTCAAAACCTTCAGTCATTCTTAACCACAAACCTGTAACATCTTCAGTATGTTTGATTTGTATTAATGTAATGTAAAGTAAATGTTAATGTAAAGTTACGAAATGTCTCTCCTCTATTCAGCAAAATCTTTTACTTGTGGCTTTTATGTGTTTTAGCATTGTACAGAAAGACTGAAAGGTCCCCCTTTTCTAATCATGACAAAGATATTGCTCATGAGAAAGGCACCTGCCACTCCAACAGAACTCAATGAATCTAATTTAAGGAAACAAAAAAAAAGAAAGATCTGAAAAGCAAATCTTCAAGAAATGCACTTTTATTAAGATGTATCAGATGCATAGTGCTAGATGACTTGGTCTTCAAAAAAGCCTGCATTAAAAAAAAAGGTATAATGTGGACACTGTAGTCAATGGGTTCCACACAAAGTGATCAAAATATAAAGTGATATGTATCCTATGCTTACAATTGTATACTAACATTTAAAAAAGTCACAAGATGACAGGATAGTTATACTTTGCATAGCAGGTGTTTAGTCATTTCAACTTTAGATTTGGTACATCTCCACAGACTAAACCCAGACAAATTGATAGAATACAGTCATACATAGCTTTTTGTACAAGCAACAGTTCAAAAACAAAACATGTTTAGTTGCTAATCATATGAGCCTGAGAAAGCAGGCAAATATTCATATTTGAGAAGCTAGAAAAAAAAGGATTTTTGTCATTTTTGCATTAAGAAGTGAGTGAAATGATTAATATAATGTCAAAATTATTATTAATTACATTTTCAATAGATTGAGTAGTCCATAAATCTTGAACTTCTATGTATCAAAAGCATTTTTAAAAGTCATTATCCACTACTTCTCTGAGAAACAGACCAGAACGCTGGTTAAAGAATGCTGCCTTCTCCTGGTCAGATGCAAGTAATACAATATATATGTAAATATAGTAAAAACTGATCTACCTTTGAAATTAACCTCATCACCAACTGTCAGGTACATGATCTCACCTGCACTTCCAGTTCAAATCTCCGAAATGTTTTTTGCAACATGGCTGACAAAACAAAAAGCTAAGAATTATATATTAAACTGAGTATTATGGTCTTTTTGTAATGTTTAATTCTACTACTGTTACCTTACAGTAGAAGTTACAAATTTATTTCCCCTGATTAATATCGCACCTTAAGTTGGGGGTGCTACAGGAGTGATTACAAGCGTGTTGTCAAAATTATCTTCAAAGATACCAAAAAAAGGGTAGAGCTTTGGTCTGCTACTTAAGGATGAGCCAGCCAGAAAATAGAGAAAAGATTTGAATGCTGGTATTGTCTCGATGAAGGCACATCCTGAGTAGGAGTAGATCAGAGTCCTGGCGTCCACGTCATAGAAGGAGACCTCTCCCTTCTCGTAATCAACAAACACACCAACCGTCTGGGCCCTATGCAGGGTAGCATTCATACGAGTATCAGGAATATAGCTTTGGTAAAAGTTGTAACATCCTGTAAGTGTCCAGCATTCCTGCTCAGGTTTAGGAAAGAAAAGGGTCCCGCTCTTAACAGACTCTTTGGCCACTCCCAATACCCACATTTTACTCCTACTAACCTGCACTTCATAGTAGAACCTGCCCGAGGAAAAACCCTCTTTCCCAAGAATGTGGGCATTGAGTTGAAATATTCTCCCCAAAAAAGCAGTAAGATATGGTAGACCTTGCCCAAATTTCAGTTGTTTCCCATCCTCAGACACGTTGAGTCTGTAATGGGCTGCGTTGGCATCCAGAGTCACATCCACCGCATCGTTCTGCTGGATCATCATCAGCTTGTCCCGAGGTGGAGTCCATACTTCTCCAACAAACCCATCTGCCATCTGTTCTTCAGCTGCATCAGGCTGTTCAGTGGCCTCACAGCAATCAAACCTGACCTCATGTATAAGCATCTCCATCTCATTACTGAGGGCCTTTTCCATCTGAGCCACTGCTTTTTTCACCGTTGCCACATAACTCTGCTGACTGAGGTCAGTGAGGTCTGATGTAAATGGAGGGTTGGATTGGGACAGAGGGTCGAATAGATCTTCAGTGTGTGCAGGTAAGAGAGATGGCCAGCTCTGAAGGAGGCGGAGGTGGTCCTCTGTTTCTAAAAGTTGCTCCATTTCGGATCTTCTCCTCCTCAACTCAGCTACTTCCAGCTCCAGCTGTGTCACATGGTCTTCAGCCTGCTTCTGTGCGGCTTCCCGCTTCTTCTGGATCACCTCAATCAGCTCAGCCTGGCGTCTTTCCCGAGAGACCACCAGAGCAGTGAAGACCTCAGCAATGTCCGCTATCTCTTTCTCAGACTCTTTCTTGCTCTGATCAGCTGAGTATTTGATTTCCTTAATACTCCTGGATTTAGTGTTTTCCTTCATTTTCATCTCTGACGTCAAATCGTCCAGCAGGACTTTCCTCTCTCTGAACGCCTGCTCTAATGGGACGGCTCTGTGCGTCGCATGGTCGTCTTTAAAGCACATGAAACAAAGGCACATCTGGTCTCGGTGACAGAAGAGCTCCAGCATCTTGTCGTGCTTCTTACACACCCTGTCCTCCAGGTTTGATACAGGGTCAATCAGCTGGTGCTTCTTAAGGGTTGTGACTCTCTGGTGAGGCTCCAGGTGAAGCTGGCAGTACGAGGCCAAACACACCAGGCACGTCTTCTGGGCCTTGAGCTTCGGCACAAGGCAGATGTCACAGGGCACCTCCCCTGGTTTGACAAGGATGTCATCTTCAAACCTCACGCTCATGTTTTTGAAATGCTCCACCATGTCTCTGAACCCTGTGTTGACCAGGAGCTGTGGTCTCCTGCGGAACTTCTTCCTGCAGAGGGGACACTGTATATTGTCGCTGCTGGCCCAGTACCCTGTGATACAAGTCTTGCAGTAGTTGTGTCCACATGGAGTAGAGACAGGCTCGGTGAACACATTCAGACAGATTGAACACAGGAGCTGCTCGTCACATAGGAGGCTGCTGGCTGAGGCCATGTCTACATGAGAGGAAAGCATTTTTATTATAAGGATTTTCAATTACAGAACACCCAAAAAGTGTAAATCAAGAAGTTTGTCTTCAAATTATTATTATTCCTGAGCATTTGACACAATGAAGTAAAAACGTGATTGTGCAGAGGTGGGACACTTTGGTAAACATTGGTCTTGTCAAGACTTACATTAAATGCTGCTGTACATATACTTTGGGTTGGATTCAATGTGTAACAGTTTGTTGCCAGAACACCTTTATACTGTGGTGTGTGCATTAATTATCTGATTAGTGTTGTACATTAGTACATGCCACTTATTGAACTTTATCAAACCAGTTTCTAGCAACTTTATTGGTTTTAGTGAAAGCTTACAATGAGCTTCAACTCTTTTCAAAATATATATATTTTCTTTGGTTTGTTGCATTTTATGCTTTTATTTGATAGTGGACAATAGAGTTCCAAAATCAAATGATGTTGAAAATAGAAAAACGGGGAAAACATCCTGTGGAAAATCTCCAACTGAAACACCTGTAGTTCATTAGACTTATTTGGCACTTCATGAAAATGCGGAATTTCAGTGAGGCGATCGATAGGAAGTTGCCAAGATGCGTATGTCAGGATGGATTATTTCTCTAACAAGGACAAAAGGGAAGGAGTTCAAAGTGTTTAGATAGACCTAACAAATACTAGTTTGATAGCCGTACAAACACTATCAGTTTGGTCAGTAAAACAAAAGCTTTTGGAATTGTAACAACCACTGGCGTTGCCCGTCTGACACTTGAAGAAAACAACATTAAGAGATCCTACCACTGTCAAACATAGCCCAGATAGTTTAGCTTTAGGATCTGTGGTAGCCTTAACCCTATTGTTATTGTGGTATTTGTCATCTGAACACAGGCTGTTAGATGATTTGAAGAGTATTTAAGCTCAAAGTATTTGCCAAGCCTGCCCTTCTATACTTACGGAGAACCAGGAAATGTTGTCGTACATTCCAATAAGATAACAAAAAGAATCAGAGCACTCAAACTTTACCTGGCGAGATGTCTGTGTTGTCTGTGGATACTAACGGTCAGAGAAAGTTCCCTTTGAGGTGTGTAGTTTTGTTTCTCAAGAACGACACATGATGCCTCCCTTTCTCTTCCCCTCCCCTCCCTGGAAAAAGTTAAAAGAGCTGCCTTTTGCTGCATTGGGTTTCCCCTCAGACTTTTTCAGATAGTCTGAAACAATAAAATGGCCCAATTGTCAATGATACCACTACCAGCTCTGTGAGGCACCACAAAGAAGACACCTTGAGCGACCATATTTTTGGAAAACACTGTAACTGTAGGCCTAATTCTGCGGCTTTAAAGCCCAGAACATGTTGAAACCTGGATGATGAAGGCAAATCCTCTACAATGTTTGCACAAATAAAAAGTTGTATTCCTTAAACAGCTACTTACATGCCTCTTTGCACAAAACAGGCAAAAACAACCACTATACCTACGAACAACTTACTATAGTGGTTCATAAAGGTTTTTTTTTTCTTTTTAGATTATGCCAAAACTGAATCCTGTTTCCGACTCCTATCAATTTGGACCGATTCATTCTGTTTGGAGGCTTCATCTTGTCCTCCCCGGCCCATCCATTACGACTATTACTATGAACTCTCTTTGTTGGAGCCATAATGCATTTTTGTTGCTTTGTTTTGTCTTTGAGGGAAACACGGGGTGAGTTGGGACATGTAGTTCCTGCATTGGACACAGGGTGGCCCACTGACCGGAAAGGGCATATAAGTGGGTGCCGGGTTATGAGCAGGTGTGTGTGGGAACAGAAGCAAACAGTTTTTGACCGTAGTTGCACCAACGTGGTTGTGTCAACTTGGCTGTGGAGGTCATCTCTTCTCATGTGTTGTGGGATTAATGTGTTGAAGCGGAATAAATGGATCGAAAGAGACACAGAGCCAGCCAGATTTGTTTGTGCCTAACGTGCGTCCGAACAAGTTCTACCATTCGCCCCCCAGTGGCTTTTAAATATAAAATGGATATATGGTAAAGTCACTACACTCTTCATTCTTTAATCAAGACTTTGGAGGAAAAGGCTGCTTTATCAGCACCGATCAACCTCCACAGATCCATCAGGTCTTGTCTTTATCCTTCATGGGGGTCTGCCTGTGATTAACTCATTATGGGAAATTATCAAAACTAATATCGGAGGACAGAGACAAAGTGCAGATCAAGGGCATATCATAGCAAACTGAAATAATGTACAGTATTGTGTTACCTGTTAGATACTCTCCCTTCTTTTTCTTTATTTTCTATAACGTTTGCCAACATGGAGTCATTAAGTAGACGAGCAGGACGACCTCTGACCTTACTGTGATGGGGCAAGCAAAAAGAAAGTTTGTCAATCTAACTTAACAAAGTGCCAAATATTCACAATCATAATATTTAATACTCTTTTTTTAACTTGTGTTTTACTTGTTGATTTGAGCAATTGTTATATGAAGCGCATGTTAGATGAGGGATGCTTTTATGATCCTGACGTCTCTCAGACACTAGATGCCAACTTTATCAAATGAAAGTGTGTAAAAGGAGGCTCTACAGTATAGTAGACATTACATTTTACCATGTAGAGCATGTTGTGTCCATGGCTTTCAAAAGCAAATGGGTTATCCTTTAGAAAAGTGTATTTTACACTATTTATTTTATAATTATTTGTAAACCATAAAGTTATGTAATCATAAAATAAGCTAGTGTTTACATGTAAGACGTATGTATACAACAGTTCTCTTAAAATCCGATGTGTGCATTCAAGATGGACATAAAACGTTATGGTCAAGAAAAAAGGCACAAATCTACCTTATGTTTGTATGTATGCATGTTATGAGCTACAGTATGGTGAGTGTGTCTATAACATTAATAATCAGCAGAAGTGTGTGTATGTCAGTGCATGCCCATTATGAGCCATGGGAAGACTATGATTGTCTTTACATTGTTCAGGTAATCCAGACGTCTCTTCAGGGTGGAGTTAATCAGGTCCCGACGTTCGATGACACACACACCCACACACACACACCAAAACCCCAACACATGCAGATACGCAGTAGAAAGAGGGGGTTCAAACTACATAAGGTTCTGATGCTGAGACTGACTTCCAGTTCGGCCTGGATGCTCTACATTTTGTGTCAGAAGATGCTGCAGGATTTATATGTTTCAATAAAACACCCCCTCAATTGTAGAAATGTCAAAACCTTCAGTCATTCTTAACCACAAACCTGTAACATCTTCAGTATGTTTGATTTGTATTAATGTAATGTAAAGTAAATGTTAATGTAAAGTTACGAAATGTCTCTCTATTCAGCAAAATCTTTTACTTGTGGCTTTTATGTGTTTTAGCATTGTACAGAAAGACTGAAAGGTCCCCCTTTTCTAATCATGACAATGATATTGCTCATGAGAAAGGCACCTGCCACTCCAACATAACTCAATGAATCTAATTTAAGGAAACAAAAAAAAAGAAAGATCTGAAAAGCAAATCTTCAAGAAATGCACTTTTATTAAGATGTATCAGATGCATAGTGCTAGATGACTTGGTCTTCAAAAAAGCCTGCATTAAAAAAAAAGGTATAATGTGGACACTGTAGTCAATGGGTTCCACACAAAGTGATCAAAATATAAAGTGATATGTATCCTATGCTTACAATTGTATACTAACATTTAAAAAAGTCACAAGATGACAGGATAGTTATACTTTGCATAGCAGGTGTTTAGTCATTTCAACTTTAGATTTGGTACATCTCCACAGACTAAACCCAGACAAATTGATAGAATACAGTCATACATAGCTTTTTGTACAAGCAACAGTTCAAAAACAAAACATGTTTAGTTGCTAATCATATGAGCCTGAGAAAGCAGGCAAATATTCATATTTGAGAAGCTAGAAAAAAAAGGATTTTTGTCATTTTTGCATTAAGAAGTGAGTGAAATGATTAATATAATGTCAAAATTATTATTAATTACATTTTCAATAGATTGAGTAGTCCATAAATCTTGAACTTCTATGTATCAAAAGCATTTTTAAAAGTCATTATCCACTACTTCTCTGAGAAACAGACCTGAACGCTGGTTAAAGAATGCTGCCTTCTCCTGGTCAGATGCAAGTAATACAATATATATGTAAATATAGTAAAAACTGATCTACCTTTGAAATTAACCTCATCACCAACTGTCAGGTACATGATCTCACCTGCACTTCCAGTTCAAATCTCCGAAATGTTTTTTGCAACATGGCTGACAAAACAAAAAGCTAAGAATTATATATTAAACTGAGTATTATGGTCTTTTTGTAATGTTTAATTCTACTACTGTTACCTTACAGTAGAAGTTACAAATGTATTTCCCCTGATTAATATCGCACCTTAAGTTGGGGGTGCTACAGGAGTGATTACAAGCGTGTTGTCAAAATTATCTTCAAAGATACCAAAAAAAGGGTAGAGCTTTGGTCTGCTACTTAAGGATGAGCCAGCCAGAAAATAGAGAAAAGATTTGAATGCTGGTATTGTCTCGATGAAGGCACATCCTGAGTAGGAGTAGATCAGAGTCCTGGCGTCCACGTCATAGAAGGAGACCTCTCCCTTCTCGTAATCAACAAACACACCAACCGTCTGGGCCCTATGCAGGGTAGCATTCATACGAGTATCAGGAATATAGCTTTGGTAAAAGTTGTAACATCCTGTAAGTGTCCAGCATTCCTGCTCAGGTTTAGGAAAGAAAAGGGTCCCGCTCTTAACAGACTCTTTGGCCACTCCCAATACCCACATTTTACTCCTACTAACCTGCACTTCATAGTAGAACCTGCCCGAGGAAAAACCCTCTTTCCCAAGAATGTGGGCATTGAGTTGAAATATTCTCCCCAAAAAAGCAGTAAGATATGGTAGACCTTGCCCAAATTTCAGTTGTTTCCCATCCTCAGACACGTTGAGTCTGTAATGGGCTGCGTTGGCATCCAGAGTCACATCCACCGCATCGTTCTGCTGGATCATCATCAGCTTGTCCCGAGGTGGAGTCCATACTTCTCCAACAAACCCATCTGCCATCTGTTCTTCAGCTGCATCAGGCTGTTCAGTGGCCTCACAGCAATCAAACCTGACCTCATGTATAAGCATCTCCATCTCATTACTGAGGGTCTTTTCCATCTGAGCCACTGTTTTTTTCACCGTTGCCACATAACTCTGCTGACTGAGGTCAGTGAGGTCTGATGTAAATGGAGGGTTGGATTGGGACAGAGGGTCGAATAGGTCTTCAGTGTGTGCAGGTAAGAGAGATGGCCAGCTCTGAAGGAGGCGGAGGTGGTCCTCTGTTTCTAAAAGTTGCTCCATTTCGGATCTTCTCCTCCTCAACTCAGCTACTTCCAGCTCCAGCTGTGTCACATGGTCTTCAGCCTGCTTCTGTGCGGCTTCCCGCTTCTTCTGGATCACCTCAATCAGCTCAGCCTGGCGTCTTTCCCGAGAGACCACCAGAGCAGTGAAGACCTCAGCAATGTCCGCTATCTCTTTCTCAGACTCTTTCTTGCTCTGATCAGCTGAGTATTTGATTTCCTTAATACTCCTGGATTTAGTGTTTTCCTTCATTTTCATCTCTGACGTCAAATCGTCCAGCAGGACTTTCCTCTCTCTGAACGCCTGCTCTAATGGGACGGCTCTGTGCGTCGCATGGTCGTCTTTAAAGCACATGAAACAAAGGCACATCTGGTCTCGGTGACAGAAGAGCTCCAGCATCTTGTCGTGCTTCTTACACACCCTGTCCTCCAGGTTTGATACAGGGTCAATCAGCTGGTGCTTCTTAAGGGTTGTGACTCTCTGGTGAGGCTCCAGGTGAAGCTGGCAGTACGAGGCCAAACACACCAGGCACGTCTTCTGGGCCTTGAGCTTCGGCACAAGGCAGATGTCACAGGGCACCTCCCCTGGTTTGACAAGGATGTCATCTTCAAACCTCACGCTCATGTTTTTGAAATGCTCCACCATGTCTCTGAACCCTGTGTTGACCAGGAGCTGTGGTCTCCTGCGAAACTTCTTCCTGCAGAGGGGACACTGTATATTGTCGCTGCTGGCCCAGTACCCTGTGATACAAGTCTTGCAGTAGTTGTGTCCACATGGAGTAGAGACAGGCTCGGTGAACACATTCAGACAGATTGAACACAGGAGCTGCTCGTCACATAGGAGGCTGCTGGCTGAGGCCATGTCTACATGAGAGGAAAGCATTTCCATGATTATACGTTTCAATTTCAAACCCCAAAAATGTGTAAATCAAGTAGGTAACTTATTTCTGGCGACTATTTCCCTCCCTCAGAGGTCAAGTTGTACTGGTCTTTGGTGTTCAAAATGATTGACACCATATGTAGGTCGGAGCATGTATACATTGTGCAAAGGTCTGTCATAACAAGAAATGAGGGCAGAGAGAGAGGATGACATGCTACGAAGGTCTGGGCCCCTACCTCCAGGCCTCCAGGGCCCTGTTCCATAAATCAGGTTTATTGAAAACTGAGTTAGGTAACCCTGGGATGATGGAAACCGAAACTCTGGGTCTGTTATTATGGTAACTGACTCTGTGAACCTAACGTGCTCGCTGGCAGGTTTTCTTTAACACAGTCTCTCTCTGTCTCCTTCCTCATACAGAGCCGTACAGGCTGTTTTATTTCCTCATTCTTTCAGTCCGCGTCAAAGCGCCTTTAGCGTCGCATTAATTAGCGAAGGTTTACTTTCTGTAGAATGTAAATCCTGATTGGATATTAGTTTGTCACTGAGAAAAATCTAAAGTTACTGCTTTTATGTGTTGTCAGTCATTTCTTTGAACAGCATTTTTTTTGCCCTTACGTTATGTTACAAAGACTCAAGTCACCCTTAACTCAGAAAAAACCTCAGCATGTCCATCTTTTTGTGAGTGGACATTCTTTTTTTCTTCCAGAATATAACGCTTGACTTGAGTTTCAGTCAGTGATTTTTTAAATGGGCTGCATATAGTGGCAGTGTACACCGACAAACAGCTCCAGTTAAGGCAGTGCATCATTATTCTCAGCGTTGTGTCCTCAAACAGCATTTCGATCAACAATAACATCCAGAAAGAGTTGAACAGTTAATCTATTCAGGCTCAGCAATTTCCACTGATGAAAACAGAACCACAGGCAGAACTTCCTGTGGGAAATTATGAACTGAAATAGGAGTAGTCTGTTAGACTGAATTGGCTTTTCATGACGATGCCTAACTTCAGTGTGGTGATCTATGGTAAGTTGCCGATATGAGTATCTCAGGATGAATGACGAAAGGGGAGGAGTTCAAAATGCATAAATAGACTGGTTATAGTCACATTAACATAGTTTTGTCGTAGTTACTCCAGTCATAGTTCCTTGTGTTGTTGTTCTTAAGTTATTGTTTACTTCCCTGAGTTACAGAAACTGGTTCTTTGCCTTCCTGCTCTAATCGGCCACACCTGCCTGCCACGCCATCCATCCACCCCTCTTCGCCATCTTCCCTTCAGCTTCGCTCTCCGCCATTCCCCACATCCATCCTCATTCTCCCCTTCTTCACATTTTTGGAATAAATTCCCTCAATAATTTTACTGGTGTCTGCTTTTGGGTCCAACTAACTGCTGAAACGTAACAGAGGGAATGTAATCACTGCAGTGACGGGAGAGGAAAACAACACCTGAGCTCAACAGTCAACATGTCATGCATGTAAAATAGCAATTCATAACATAACATAATAATAAAATCATAACATTTGTAATTAGTCAACCTGATTAAATACAGGAAATACAGGATATTCTGCCACCGTCATACATGGCCCAGATAGTTCAGCATTGTAATCTGCGGTAGCGTATAATAACCTAATCATTTTCGTAATATCTTTCATCTGGACACAGGCACACATAGATTTCCTTAAATTATATTTAAGATCAAAGTATCAGAGCACTTTACCTGTCCAGTAGTCTGTGTGGTCTGTGGAAACTGATCAATGTGTATGGGGGAGGTTCACTTTAGGCATGCTCTTTCATTTCTAAAGAAATGTTACTTCTGAACCGGTAATTCCAGTTCTATGAGTACATGACACGTCCACTAATGGACTTTGCTATTGGCAACGGAATCGAGGCTCTGCCTCGCCACCCTGACGCAGATCTTCTTTCACCACCCAATCAGGAGCAACCACACTATAAAACAGCACAGACACTCCACTACCCTGAAACACAGGGCTTTACAGCAGTGTATTCTCTGGCAGATACCTCTGCCTACTTCTCTTTATTTTATGTAAAGTTAGACACCATGCAGTCATCCGCGCACCTTTACCTGGACCTATAACCGGATAGATAATTGATACTCATTCAATTTTACATTACATTACATTACATTTCATTTAGCAGACGCTTTTATCCAAAATGACTTACAATAAGTGATTCAACCGTGAGAGTTCAGACCCAGAACAAGAAGAATCAAGAAAGTACAATTTCCTCAAGAAAGCCAAACTACCAAGTGCTATAAGTAAGTGCCATTTAAGTGCTATTAAAGTACTATGATATATATATATGTATTATTATTTTTATTCCAGGTATAGTTGGAAGAGATGTGTTTTTAGTTTGCGACGGAAGATGTAGAGACTTTCTGCTGTCCTGATGTCTGGTATCGTAATTTATACATAGACATTCCTTATTTACAAGTGTAAGTTATTTTATTTTATTACAACCTAACATGTCATTGGGGAGCTCATTCCACCACTTAGGAGCCAGGACAGCGAACAGTCGTGATTTTGTTGAGTGTTTAGATATGTGTTTAAATACTGTTAAGATATTATTCAATTGAACTTCCTTTATTTGATTTGACAGTCAGTAGTTGACTACATACAGAGGTTAATACAACTGCTAGGCTACTTCAATATATATGGCACTAAATCATAGCGCAAATTAGACATTATTTTGATGTTCCGGACCTTTGCAAAAACCACGAACTGGACCTCGCTGAATTTTAGTTGAATACCCCTGGTCTAGAGCTTGACCTCTGACCTTACTGTGATGAGGCAAGCAAACAGAAACTTTCTCCATTACTTAATAGAGTACCAAACATTCTGAATCCTAATAATACTTCAAGCTCTTGTTTTTGTGTTTCATTTGTGGATTTCGTTTGCCGAAGTGAGCCCTTGTTAGATGAGGCTGATGTTAGATTAGGGATACACTAGATGCCACCTTTCCCTAATGCAAGTGTGGAAAAGGAGGTACAGTATAGTAGAAGGTCTATCCCGCTAACATTACATTTTACTCTACATGTACATAGCTTTGAACAGCAAATGTGTAACTCGTTATGGAATAAACAGAAAGAATAGGGCATTTTACATAATTGTCTTCTTATTATTTTTTATTTAAGTTATGTAATCATAAAATAAGCAAGTATTAACATTTACAACAGTACTACTTACAACTGATGAGTGTATCCAGTAGCTAAGATCTACATGAAAAGTTAAGGGCAGGAATAAAGAATAATAATGTATGTATGAATGTGTGTTATGAGCTGTACGGTGAGTGCGTCTATAACTTTAATAAACAGCAGAAGTGTGTGTATGTCAGTGCATGCGCATCATGAGCCATGGGAAGTGTCCAGTGCGCTGCATGCCGAAGGTACTGATGAAGAAGTTGAGGACTGTGGCGATGAAGACTATGATGCTTGTTACGTTGTTCAGGTAATCCAGACGTTTCTGCAGGGTGGTGTTATTCAGGTCCCGACGGCCTGTGACACACACACACACACACACACACACACACACACACACACAGACACACACACACACACACAGTAAAGAGAGATAGAGTTCAAGCTACACTTGGTTCAGACACACAGAGAGACTTCTTTTGTCTTACATTTTGATTCCCGTAATATAAATGCACAAACTAAAATAGCACTTTACTTCTCTCCTTTAAACACTGACATCTTCACATGCACAGACACACTTGCACACACACTATCGCTTGTGACATTATTATAATGTACACCTGTTGCTTTGCATTCACTATTTTCACTCCAGCTGACCAGTAACAATCAACCAATCTTCAGCAAAAAAAAAAAAAACACAATAAGCACAGCATAGGCTTCTGTTAAACAGCTACATTTATTCAGCTTTCTGGAGGAGAATGTGTCGGTACATATTAGAGTCTTATTTATAAATACCCTGTTTTTTGTCTGGTATTGAACCTGAAAATTATTTTCTATGTCAAACAAGTTTTTTTTAAATAAATAATACAACACATTTCTTCCAATAACCAAAGAGGAATCACAAGTGAAGTGTAAAACCATTTGAAATACACATAATGTAACACATGCACAATTTGTACACACAAAATAAGATAAAACATATTTACATAGATTTTCAGTTGGTTAAAGTGAAAATATTTTAGTTGGATTACAGTGTGACGCACATTTCAAGAGCCTGAATGATAAATAAGGTGTGATGTTTGAACATATGTGAATTGTATGTGAATTGACAGCAGTGAATTTCAACTGTGAATCAGCATGTTGACAGTGTGTGCACAGATGAAATCCCCTGAGTGCACGTGTGCTTGAGTGTGCGCATGTGTCAGAAGTGGAGTCGAGCCATTAGCCAGCGGAAGAAGCCAGTCCTCTTGGATCCGAAGAAGCTGGCGAAGAAGTTGGTCACCGTGGTGACGAAGATGACACCTGTGGCAAGGTTGTTCAGGTAGTCGAGTCGTTTCTGATTGGACACCACGTTCAGGTCCCTGCGGGCTACAATACACACACACACACACACACAGACACACACGCACACACAGACAGACACACAAACACACAATTTCAAACACTTCAAACACATCCACACACAGCCACACATTTGATGCATGCTTACTCAACTGAACAGTGGCCCCATACATACAGTAACGTACCCATCAATACAATTCAGTCCCACGCCCTCCAGCCTCTGTCTATTTTACGTGACATTTTGACACTCGATCAACAAATACAAATGACTGTAATGATGCTCTGGAGCAAAGAACCCCCAGCTGATCCAGTCAGAGTCAGGGTGTGAAGGCGAGTTAAGTGAGCAGCGTGAGTGATAGGCTGAGGAGCCTGTCAAACACATTTTTTCCAACTAAACAAGTTTTAGATGTCGCATGAATAAAGTCAATACAAAGACCAATGGACGCAATTACACTGTAGAGCAAATTGAGGTGAAGAAACGTCCTTTAAACTTCAACAAAAAACTTGTTGGAGGGAGTCAGTTTATTGGCAAAAGCCAAATTACTGGGATTAGGAGGTTTATGATGTTCAGTTTTTGTGTGTGAATGTACGTACGGCGTGTGTTTGAATGCGTTATCAGCCTATAGAATGAAACGCTGAAGCAGCCATCGCAGGAAGCAGCTGCGTTGTGTGCCAAAGGCGGCTTTGATGATGTTGACGATGAGGGTGAGGGAGATGATGCCGGTGGTCAGATTGTTCAGGAAGTTTAACAATCGCTGACAAGAGGGGAGGGCGGTCAGCTCACAACGAGCTGCACACACACACACACACACACACACACACACACACACACACACACACACACACACACGCACACATACATACATTACACACAGACAGAAACACACACACATACACACACACATCTAGTTGGTCCCTCGGCCCAATCCATTCATTCTGTATAAAATTACAGAAATACTGCAGTTGATTAGTACTATAAGTAGAACGATAAGTCACAGTCGTGTGTTTCTGTTTCCGTATGTGTGTGTGTGTGTGTGTGTGTGTGTGTGTGTGCATAGTCTGGTCCTATATTGAATGTGTCAGAATCTTTCCCTACTTTCCAAATATGTCTACATATTAGAATCATTGCCTACATCAGAAAGTCAGAAATGCATCCTGGCAAAGAGGCCGGTGCGCTCCATCCCAAAGACAGAGATGAAGATGTTGCTGACGAAGATGACGAAGATGAGGATGGTTGTGATGTTGTTCAGGCTGTCCAGGCGCTTCTGATTGGCCTCTTCGTTTATGTCTCGGCGAGCTGCAATAATGTACACACACACACCAAAAATAACAACAAAACAAAAATAACAAACTTCGCAAAATGCTCAGCGAACTGTTCCAATGCATGTGCATTTACTTTCATCAGCCTTTTATATTCATAGCTCATGTTGCATAAATAATGTGTGTGTTTGCTGTAAACCATTTTGTGCGAAGCACAAGACATGAAAGTGACTTCAACCTGCACCGAGTGTATCTTCACAACAAATCAGTAGTCTGTGTATTAGTATGTTAATATGAGTGAATAAGAGCATGGAGGATGGATTTCTGACTAATGCTATAATATGATTGGCTCACCAATGATAATGATCAGGACTCCAGCCACTATCTGGAGAACAAGGGAGAAGGAGATGAGTGTCAGGACGGCAGCGTAGTACCTGAGGAGGAGAGAGAGAAACGTTACGCAATATCTTATTTATCAATACATATTGTATGAGGCAACAGTGAATGTGATCATTCAGGAGCTTGAAACCTGATGGAACGCCACAATCATTTAAAGAAAATATTTTCTCAAAGACAAAAAAAACACAACCATTCTACTTTTAACTGATTTTGCAGTGAGATGTATCAGTCTGTCCTCTCCTTGGTCTCTCTTTCCCTCTCTCTCACACACACACACACACACACACACACACACACACACACACACACACACTGTACCTGTATCCAGCTCCCTGTTCGATGACCGTCTTCATGTGTGTGATGTTAGCCAGGAACAGAGCGATGTCCAACATTCCCTCAGCTGCCGACTTCTTGGTGGCATACAGGTTCATGTTCAGATTAGAGGGGGAACCTCCCTGAGAGATACAGAATTCATATTACAGATTTCAAGTGATCAGCACAGCTGCTCAATGGCTTCAACTGTTTACGGCCATCCTGTCTGTATGATGAGTTTTGTACGGGCCCAAAAGTAACGCAGCTCTGCTTTCTTTTCACTTTTCTTTCGCTGTTGTCTGTTCTGCCCCAAGATGGAGAGATATCAAGACAATTAACTAGTTGCAACCGCTGCCGCTCTTGGTACTGAAGAAGTAGACAATCTCCAAGTTACTCTGCTGAATTCTGACCAGGAGAGGGCAGCAAAGACCAAGAACACCTCCGCAGGACACTGCCAGGAGAAATCTGATGAGATGAATTGTGTTCATTGTTTTATTTATTCATCCTCCAACCAAATCCAAGCCATAATGATGATGACAATACAACTCCACATACATCATTTTAATTTTTTTTTTTTTTTTTTTAATCACACTATATTTAGAGCACTTCCTTGTATTGCAGCAGGGATAAGATAAGCGTGTCTCTTGTTTTGACAGCTCAGAAATAGATATTATTATTATTAATTATTATTTCCCTCGTGGCTCATTTATTATAAGATTTCTAATTGAAGTTCATTTTAAGTTTTTAGAATGATAAAGAGTTCGACTTTGTTGCACATCTGATATTTCACATATCAACTGTGTGTGTATGCATGTTGCCCGTGTGTGTGTGTGTGTGTGTGTGTGTGTGTGTGTGTTAAAGGGAAACACAACACAACACAACTTTCGCCAGTAATAGGTGGTGTTTATCATCTTTACATAATACCTTTCTACGTCGGGGAACCAACATCTTCTAGATCTAATTATTGCTCAGCTATACAGTTCATGGATTGCAGACGCCCATATTGGATAACTTAACACTGAGCTGTAGATTTAAGCATTCTGTCCGCAAATGGATCATTTTACCCGACGCCGTGTCAGTGCAGTTTGAAACAGTGCAGTCTGTTTCTCTTTCGGCTCCGCGGAAACAGAGACGTGTTGATGGGGAGACATATAGATCATGTATGTAAAGCCAACCATGCGGACACTAGGGACACATTGTACTCCATGACCTCACTCGGCTGTAATGCGCTTTACTGCTCCAAAATAAACAGAACTTTGACACTGTGCATGTACAGTAATTGTTCAAACCTGCAGCTTCTCCGTGTGTGCAGCACTTTTTGCCCTAATGTCGGGGCGGCGCTTCATGCGGACTTCTTTATTTTAAAGGATACCGAGCCGCTTAACAGTCAACCATACTTTCAGCTCATTGTTTTCATTTGCAGTTGTTGTGACAACCCTGTGGTCGATGTAAACAGTGTGCTCGTGGGCTGACATCATGCGCCTTGTTTTCTCCCGGCAATCTTGCAGACAGCAACTTGGCAGGATCACTTTTGCCGAAAACATTTCCCATTGCCGGTGTTCAAATGAGCTCTATGTTTTATCAGAAGGGTGCCTTGATTTCTGGAACAAGACGTTGATGTTGACATTTTCACATGTGGGTTTTGGACTCTCCGAGTGCCACAAAACCAGAACCAAAAACAAACCGACCCTCTGCGTATGAGGAAAAGTATGCTTTCTTTTTGATATTTTCGGATAACCTGCACCTTGCACTTTATCCAAAGGTTTACTAATATCCCAGGGTTCGATTTAAAGTCTGAATAAGCATATTTCTGTGAAGGACAATTTACCCGTCCTGATGCTGTGATCCCAACACATGTGATATATTTTTTCTATATTTCATAAAGCCTGTGTTATACAGTACAGATTGATCCAGACTGGATGAATCCCCAAGAAAGTATGAAGCAATTCCTGGAACTGTAAGACTGTCAAAACACGACGGACACGTGTTCCAAGCCCCTTTGAATGTTTTCCGTGGGAGAGAGAGAGAGAGAGAGAGAGAGAGAGAGAGAGAGAGAGAGAGAGAGCTGGAAGGAAAAACAGAGAAAGACAGAGAGGGACGTGAGGAAGTGAAAAAAAGATTCAGATATAGAGACGGGAAGAGAGTGAGAGAAAAAAGTATGTATATATGAACTGGCCTGTTTCCATTTTTTCTTCTTTGGGGACTCATGTGATCACAATTTATCAACATCAGCTTTGGGCAGGCTGCCAAAACACACACCCACACACACCCACACAGTACACACACACACACACACACACACACACACACACACCCACACAGTACACACACACACACACACACACACACACACACACACGTACACACACGTACACACACACACACACACACACACACACACACATATACAACACAATCAAAACATTGGAATGGCCTACATACAGTTTTACGGACCATGTGTGTTCACTTAGTTTAATGTCTCTCTAAATGTACTGACGTGAGTGCGTTCATCACGCTTAATGTGAACATATCTGGATTTATGAAATTATTATTTTACCCTTTGTTTCACCGGTCAGAGAGGGACGGGTCCTTGTTTACAGCACAAGAAGTGGTGACCAGGGTTACACACGTTTATCTTCAGAAGGTGTGAACTAGCAGCTGGCCTCAGGGTAAAGTCATAAAAGTCCAGGGTCGACTACCTGGCTCAACTTTTGCTTTTGAGGAATAAGAAAAAAAATGTTTTCTCGTTTTCTTAGCTCATCTGTACGGAACCACCGTTTACAACTTGTTTTTCTACTAATTCCACAGCTGCCTTCATTATGCATTAAACAGATACAGGAGCTGCAGCATATTAGTGCCTCGTTGTTCTGGGCTTACTGGACATTGTCCCATCGCATGGTGTTCTGCAGATTTGGAGGTTTCACTCTGAGGACTGATACTTAGCAGCGGTCAATACAACTATAGAAATGTGGTTTTCATTGCTTATTGCTTTAAGATAAAAAATACTGTAACCGCACAAGATGACTAATGTCCGCATACAATAAAAGATGAAATGGGAACATGAAGCTGCTGCTCGGCATCTGCAAAGAATTTCTGTAAGTGCGCTTGTATCCTGTGATTGCTGGGAACAATGGGCATTAAATTACAGCCCGCTGTTTTTTAATCTACCTCAGTCTCATGAGACAAGGCTATAAATAAAAAAAACATTTATCATTCAGACTCATGAATCAAAATATTTGACACATTAAAGTTTTCATCTGATGAAAAATAGATGAAAAGTCACAGGATCATTAAAGTTACTACAATTCCAGAGGGCAACAATGAATGACATTAACCACATTTCCTGGCAATCCATCCCATAGGGAGCAACAGACCGATACCGCTAACCGTAGAGCCACTACCTATGAGTAATAATAACAATAACAACAATAACAATGAGAAAGATAATAAGAACATTAATAAAAATAACAATAATAATGTAAAATGTAACTCCAGTACTGAGCTGAGTAAATGAAATGTACCTCAGTAGACAGAAGTTCTCTTTTATTCCCAGTGTTTTTTGTGGACATGTGGTATTTATAAAGTTACTGCCTGTAAAACTTCCAATTCCCAAAATTCACTGATGCACAACCCAAGGCCCAGGACCATATCACATAATGTACACACACCCACACGAGCTCTACACACACACTTAAAACACATGAGGCACATACTTGAATGTGTTGTTCCACATGTACAGATATGCACATTTGTGCCACTAACATGCACCAAAACAACTACAAGTCTTTACACTTCTAATTGCACATAAACACACACAAATATACCCCGGACCACATGGGGCCCCCCCCTCGACCTCACAGGAAGTGCTCCTCCCCTGCACTCCTATTGGCTGACATTATGGCCAATAGGAAGGGAAGACCAACTAGGAGTGGAGCTCTGGTTTTCTTCTAATGTCTTATTTTTACTGTCAGTCTGTCTCTCCATTGCTCTGTCTGTCTGTCTGTCTCTCCATTGCTCTGTCTGTCTGTCTGTCTGTCTGTCTGTCTGTCTGTCTGTCTGTGTCAGTGCTCGCCTCTTTGACTGGGTTTCTTTGTTTTTCATCTGCGTTTTTCCAAAGCTCTCTCCGCCCGAAGGCATCATCTTTCTTTTTGGTTTTATGTAACTGCCATTTAGGTTGAGGGAGCAGGAAGAAAGCAGAAAAGCAGATGAAGAGAAACAGATAGTGACACAAAGAAGAGGAGTCAGCATGACGGGGGGAAGAGAGGCAGGGACAAAGACACGAGTTGTGTTTTCTGTTGCGGACTTGACTGGCAGCAGAACCGTGTCTGACTTACTACTTACTCAAACTATTTTGGCCCTTAAACATATCTGTGTTGTTGCCTAAAACTAGGAGCAGACAAGAGAGAATGAAGCTTCTCATTTAAGATCCATCCATGGTTTGTTGCAAATACACAATGTTCATTTTCAAAGGATTTTCAAAGGACTTTATATTGTTATGCAATGTTTTTTTTAAATGACATTTTCTTAGCTCGTAATTGCTTCTTGCTACAGTAGTTTCCCTTGGTAATGGCGTGGTCAACCTTACTGTGAAATTGCGCACACACCCATGTGGGATCCAGAGGAAATAATACACTTATGAACTTTAAACATTACGAGTGGTGTTGGATGACATTGACTGTCTTCTTAGTCTTGATTAAAACAATGTGATGCGATGCTTGCTTAGCTGCACTACACAGATACGCCAGTTACTCCTCTTCTGTGGCATTCAGTAGAGTGGCTGAGTGGTGGCGAGGTACTCAGCAGTGTGTTTACCGGGAGTTATAGTGTACCTAAAGTTGTTAGCTGACAGCCAAAGACATCGACAAAACCTGGCAGAGATAACCAATGTTTCCACTTCTTTTTAGATTTATATTATAGGCCTTAATAAAATAAAAAAATAAAACGTCGATTGGATTGACCACTGAGAGCCAGCCAAACATCACCTCTTGGCATTTCATGTGTTTGTTTGTTCTAGGGACACGGGTCAGCACGTGAGCTGCTGCTTTTCAGGTTATTTGTTTGTATGTTAATGTGAAAAAAACGTATTATGTTTAGAGACAAACAAACAGTGGATACAACCCAACACACAAAGTTGGAGCAAAACAATTATTGGATGAACTTTGACATACAAGAAGGAGGCTGTTATCCACACACGCACACACACACACACACACACACACACACGCACATACACACACACACACGCACACACACACACACACCATTTCTGTCAAGCTCACACACATGCAGTAGATTTACAAATTACCCTTGATCTTGGCCAACTATCTTCCTGCTGACAGGCCTGTAATTAGTGAATCTGGCATTACAAAAAAAAAGCTTAACTTGCTTTGTGTGTTTCTTTTTATTTATTAAGGCAGATGCTGCATAATCCAACCTAAAGATGATGCTGATGTTTATGTTTTGTAGGGAAAATGTGTTTCCATGGCCACAGCGCCAATGAGTAAATAAGCAACACCCAAAAGCTGTCCCATTATTGTGAGTCTCTCTAACAGACCTGTTCCCTGCTGAGTCCCTTCTGTCACAACTAAGTGAACCCACATGTCATTTTACTGTTACATACATCCTCGTCCTTTTTGATCATCCCCTTCTTCCTCTCCTATTTACTATCACATAAACCGTCACTTTCTTCTTGACTCCGCTTCCTGCATTCTACTTTGATAAACAGAAAGGCTTCAGGAGAGACACGAAACCCATTAACTGATCGGACACACACCACATTCAAACCTCTTCTATAACTGTAACTGACAGGAGATCAGATATCCAGTGGGGATTTGGGTACATTACACAAGTATAGTACACTAGTTTTGGTTTCAATCAAAGGAAATAGGCTGAATCAAAAATATATTTATTATTCTAATGCAAAAAAAAGAACTAACATTCTATCTTTAAGAACCTGTTGAGAAAATGAAAATATAGAAAAACATGACAGTATCAATATCAACCCCAAACTGCACACTGTAACAAAAAAAGCTCATATTAGGATCTTTAACCACCTTTCTTCACTTTGCCTTTTTGTGATGAGTGATGAGGAGTGTCACCTTCCTCCTCCTCCCCCTGTTATCCAATGGAGAGCGAGCTGTGGCACAGCAGGATGGAAGCCTCAGTAATTGCTGGGCAGGATGTACAAAAAAATCCATGTGTGTGTGTGAGTGAGCGAGAGAGAGAGTGAGAGAGAGAGACTGAATTTAAATTCCGGGTAAAGCAAATATAAATATATGTTCTTTGTTTTTGCAGAATGTTAACGAAGCTAACTTCCATGTAGCCCTACGCTAACTTGAAGGGGGATGAAATAACTAAATTGTGCGTCTCTTCTAGACTTTCCAAATGTTTTTGGACAGAATTCAAGAAATAAGGATAGGGAAACGACTTATCATATGGCGGAGTCTATGACGTAAGCACAAGCTTACCTAACTTGGTTGTGATTGGCCAGGGAGCCCAGTCCTGAAACATGTGCTCATGTGCACCCCCCGAATGACAGGCACTCTGGATTTTGACAGGCGTAATGGATTTTTTTAACGGTCTTTTACTTTTTTTTGTGTGTGTTTGCAAGAGATATAAGCAATGGGGAAATGAACAAACCTACTCAACCTCAATGAACCTTGACCTTTGACCTCCCATCCACAGTGGGGAGCCACTCGCCCACACACAGACCCACAAGCACGGAAAATATGAACTGTGATTTAACATGACACATACATGTACAGAGTTACTGCTCCATTTCAGCACACGAGTGTGCATTTGCGTGTTTCTTTGAGTGTGTGTGTGTGTTGGTGTGTGTGTGTCTGCATTTTAACTTCCATCTGCTGTCTGTGAGTAGAAGAGAAGAAGTGGTAGTGATCTAATATCAGTTGACTGTCTGCGTTCCTGACCATGAACACATGGGGAAATAGAGTTCCACATATGACTCCACCAGCTGGCCCTTTCCGGCCCTGCAGGGCAACCTATGGAAACCGTACAAAAGGTCGCATATTCAACTGACAGATTTTTAAAATATGATATTATACGTTTTTTTTTAATTATGTTCATATATTTGTTTTCTTGCTATATTACCTTTGATTTCTTTCTTATTTTTGTAGCTTTGCATTATTAATTGATTATAGTCACCAAGTTAATGAATGTGGTCTGGGTTCGCAGAAATATCATCAAAAATATATCTTACAGGGCAAGAAGCAATCAGACAAATGTCAAGCGAGCCTGCGTTAGGTTTTACCTCCAATACATTGATTTAGATGTTTTAGGCTTTTGCCTTGTTTTCAATCTGTCTCACTAATCGTGTTTCTTGCCTCGCCTAACTTTCTAAAGTTATAACAACCAATAAAAATAATAAACCGAAAATGTGCCTTTTACAGAAAAGGTAACTCATTGATTAAAACATATATTTGGGCTTTGTGTTAAAATATTCAAATCAAATTAATTGTCACTGTGTTTAGGGAACAGCTGTCTATAGCATGACAGCTACAGGTGCAGGTTGTGTGTCGTTGTGTATGTGAGTGTGTATGTAAGAAGAGCCCATAATCACCTCGTTCTCCTCTGACGTCATCCATGCTGGAGGAGTCTGTTGCATAAGAGATTGACATGTGTTCTGTACTGTTATAGCATCCTTTGGCACGCTAAATGCCCTTGAAAAAATGTGCGTTCTGCCGTGGCGACATTGCAAAACACACACACAATCTTACCGTTTTAGAGGCCGCTTTCTATGAGGTTGCCACCTTCAGTTAACTTCAGTGTTGACAAGCAGGCATGATAAGTATGCACAGCCTCAGTCACCAAAGGGCTTTGTGGAAAATTAAAATATCTTGAATGTACAGCTCAGTCAGACTAGTGTCAAGGAGATGTCATATGAGGCTGATTACAATGACAGATTATTTAAACTAACAAATGTAGCTTTTCTTCATGCATCAACTTCAGGGCAAACGTGCAAACCAAATATTCTTCCAACACAAACATAGGAGAGTTATGCAACTCAGTTTAGCAAACTGCTTTTCAGGTTTCCCGGTTGAGTATCTCATTCGACCATATTCGGCATTTCCGTAACTTTATCCGCGATAGAAGCAAGCACACATTGACATGTCCAAAGTAGAATGGGTAGCTGCAGCTGATTTGATTTTCATGCACATAAAATCAAGTTCATACGCTTTAAAACGTGATTTCGTGTCCACCATTGGCTATCAGCCTGTAATTTGTAAAAAGAAGCACTTAACCAAAACACTGGGAAGAAAAAAAGGACAAACCTTAGAAAGAGACTCTTTAAGGATGGACTTAAATATAATATACAGTATGTTGTATATAACAATGTAGCACTGAAATGTCACATCTTTTTTCATGTACTTTTACAAATGTTTTGGTATTGCTTTCAAGGCCTGAATGCCATTGTCCTGTCCTTGGTGCTGTTTAGAGACTCTAGCGTTTCTTAGCTAAAGACTTCTTGGACCAATCTCTCTGCCAAATGCACAGAGATGATATTGATATTCTTATCGAACTCCCAGTAAGTTAACAAAGAAGCCTATCTCATAAAATGTACTCCTTGAAGTTTAAATTATTATTTATTTTCTTTAAGAAATTAGTCGGAAATTGTTTGCTGTTGTTACTTCTTGGAGCTGTTTGACATTCTATTATTTACCACTGGATGCCCATCCCCTCCAACTAGACACACACTCGCACACACTCGCACACACACATACAGTTACTTCACACAATGGCTTGTAAAAAAACTTCGGCCCCCTCCAGGATGATTTGTGGAGTTGTAAAAATATACTAGTCATTGTTGAGTGTTTGCTTTAAGTTTTTATTGCAGGGAAGGCATGTTTGTAAAGTGGACAGACTGATGTCAAGTCTTTGCGAGGGCAAAGACAGTAGCAATATCTGGAATTCCTTGTGCTTCTTTGTGGCGTTTAAAAAGGTGCACGTGGGTATGCAGTCTGTTAACCAGAGGGACATAAATACTGGAATTGACATGTTATTACAAAAAATTATTAATGCCAATCATTTTTCAGCAATAAATCAGAGCTAATCATAGTGTTACAATGACAGGCTGTTGACTTGCTCTTTTGCTTGCTGCCGACCTTCAGGAGAACAGTGAGTTGCTCAATGACCCTTCAGGGGTGCAGATGTTTGGCTGCAGACCTTCCCTCTGAAGGAATGCTGTCTCTAAAGCAGCGAGGCACACGGGTCATTTCAAAGGGAAATACTGCATGAAACAAGGTTCTGATCGTGAGATAGTTAAAACGTTTCACAGAAGAAGAAAAAAGGCTTGGAATATTCAGAAAACGGTTTACTAGAAGTCGTCTGCAACGCTGCATTTTACCAGGATGACAAAGGCCAAACATACTTTTGAGGTAAAAGTTTGAAATTGCAGCAGAATATGTTGCTGTTGTTCGTTTTTGTGCAACTTTTAGGTAACATTCAAGGCAGCGAGAAGATGAGATATTGGATTGTTTCCCTGTGGTTTCCTGACACACGGCATCTTACATAATATTATGATTGTCTGTGTGTGTGTGTGTGTGTGTGTGTGTGTGTGTGTGTGTCAAACTGAATATATGAGAACCAAATTCAATGAAGCATCAAAAACATACTTGGTAAATAATTAAATCATGAGTCATGTAAGCCTCAGAGTATGGAGTAATAACCCCTGTGATTACACAACATGTCCGAACAGTGTTTGTGGTTTGACGTAATTATCATTCATTGATAGGAAAAGTCAGTTTGCCACAATATGAGTGTGAGTGTCTGTATCCAAAACAAACAGGACCAGAGGAGTGTGGGAGGAGCACACTGCTGCAGGATGCGTGTGGCTGTGTACATATTGTATGCTGTACTGTAAATAGCTGTCAGTACTGTGCGTGTGGCTCTGTTTCGGAGCTGTGCCTTAGGGGCTGAGGTGTGGTGTGAATAGGTCTGATGAAATAACAGTAAGATGAAAGAGTGTTTTCTTTGCTGTGTTGCTGTCTCTTTCTCCGATGTCGTTTTATTTTTTATTTTATTCCATAGATGAGCCAAAGCCTGTTTGGAGTTTAACCCCCCCCCCCAGGCCCTCAAGCTTTCAGGCCTCAGCCATGTGTGACATCGCAGGCCATTCCGCCTGGCGGCTTCCTGGCTTTTAATGGCTCGGCCTTCATCACCATCCACAACACACACACACACACACTTCCTTCCTCTGTGTTTGTGTGCATGTGGGCATTACCCACTTCCCGAGTTCCAAGAATGCTGCTGTTTTGTGCCAGAGCTGCATCCCAAATCTTTTGACATTTAAAGAGACAGTCAGATAAAGACACGGTTGTTGAAAAAAATGTGGAGAACCCCCCCCCCAAAAAATTAAACACTGGGAGTGGAAATATTTTGTTTCAGTACTAGATGCATTCTACTGAAGAATTTAGGGATCTTTTATCAATTTTCAAAACATCAACTGAGTTTTGGAGAAATCTGAGGATTTTCTGCCACTTAGGGGCAGTATAGCAATATTGTAAAGGCCTTTTATCGGTCATGAAGGTTCAAATGCACAACAGATAGCTGCATGTTTGCAGAGTCAAATACATTTCCAGTGAAAAGTATTTTAGTCTGAGAAAGCCTGAGAAAATGACTCTGACTGAAAGCAATCTCAGCCTGGGCTTGGAGATTCAAACTTTTGAAATTAATGAAATACTCCTATAAATGGCAAACGTGTTTGTTGGGGAATAGAAGTTTAAAGTAACCAACCCAGCTTCTAGAGACCGTCGTTATAACTCTGATGGTATGAGCTTTTACACTGCTGATGTGCAGACGAACAAAAGACTGAAACCCCACCAGGTTTGGGGGCGTTTTTTCCTCTTCTTCTCAACATGAATGGTAGTCGAGGGTATTTTCTGAGCTGTCCTGAGATCCCCTTCAACACACACTAAATACACATATACACGCCATGATTGTGCATAAGAAGTCAGAATAACAGCAGCATGGCCCTTTAAAGTTGGCAGTTTTACATTTCCATCCCTGCCAGCACTTTGTTTACTCGAGATGTGACGGGTGTAACTCTACTGAAGCCAAAGTTTTACAGGTGTAACGTACGCCTAGGTACACAACAGTCACCTGCACCTGCGATGCCAGTTCTACCAGTCGGATATGACCAACTATGCAGCGAGGTCATAGCCTCGTTCTCTCTGTGTATACGTACATACATACTGTTGCTTTGTGCATGTGTCAGTAGCTTGAAACATAAGTTTATAGTTGTGTGTGCATGAGGATAACAGATAGCAGCGAGGACATAGAAAACACATGTTTTATCTTGATTTGTCAGTGAGGCAACAGGATTATGCTTCACACGAGTAAGTAATGCATGACAAGATGTACGTAGATATGTACTGCGTGACTGTGTACAGTACATGAATAAACACTTACACCCATCCACCCACACACAAACACACAAACACACGCACGCACGCATGCACGCACACACACACACACACACGCACGCAAACACACACGCAAACACACACACACAAACACACACTTCCTAATCTCAAGACATACCTGCACATAACATGCCGTGATGTTGCTCACGTTGCTCAGTAAACATTCTCATGTAACTTACACACAAACGCACACAGTGTTATGAATATATGACAGCAAAACGTCCGTTGTCTCCTTTTGCACTCATGCAATGCAACACTCTTGTGTGACGACTGCAATTCAGTAGCCTATGTACACCTACAGGGAAGTTTATTTACTCTAGTAATAAAAACCATGATGGTATTCTTCACTGTAATAAGTGTATGGCCAATATGGTGCTATCAGATGTTCAACGCATAGCTGAGGTTGACATACTGTCATCACAGTGAAGAATTTATACAACTGTCATCAACAAAGCCCGGGACCCCCACTAACTGACTCTGACTCTTACATCCCCAGGACAATCTCCTTCAACACCCTTGCACATCTTTTCTTTTCTTATTAAAATAAACTTGCCACTTTTATTTTATAATATATACTTGTTTTAAAGTACTGTTATCTGTTTTTTGTTTACCGTATTTATCTATTATTGCACAATTTCTTGTTTTTTACAATTTTTATTGTTTTATTGTTTTATTCTAGGTCTCTGCTTATTGTTATGCACCTTCCACCTACTCAAATTCCTCGTATGTGCATCGCTGATTCTGATTCTGATCAGCACGCGTGTGTTGAAAGAAACAGAAGAAAAGTGGAGAAAAGTCCCGTTGCCTGGTAACCACAAGAGTTATTATTGCTGTGGCAATGTGGTAATGATCAACATGGATCTAAGACCTCTCTGATCAAAGCTACTTCAACAGCCACTCGTGTAATTTCAGATAACCACAAGACTGTACCACTGTTGGAGATTAAAGTGTTTAATTGTCATGATGGAAGTTTTTCCAGAGACAAACCTCTCAACGCCCAGTGCCAAGTCTGCTTTCACAAACATACAGTAGAGGCACATCCTACTATCAGTTTAGATACTCTAATTCAAATCCATTCAAATTTTGTTTTACGTTTGCGCCAGGGAGTTGACAAAATAATAACCATGGCATAGCTAACAAATAGATTAATGATGTTAATGATGAGGTTAATGATGCAGTGCCAGTCTGAACTTTGGGACAGAAAATCCTATATGATGAAATTCACCAGGATCCACAAGTCAAAGTGTTGGATTGTCACTGAATATTTTTTTTAACATAAACAAAAGTAAGAGTCTCAAGGCGTGCAAGCAACTCTTTAAGGCTAATAATTAATGCCAGCAATGTCAGCATGCTAATTAGTCACTGTGATGATGCTAGCATGTTGATGTTTAGAGGTATAATGTGTATCATGTCATCTTAGTGTAGCCATCAGACCATGCTAACAAAGCACAGCTGTGGTTGATGGGAATGCCATATGGTTTGGACAGAATCAATTTTGACCTGATGATGGCGCTAAATGAAAAGTCATGGGGGATTAATTATTATTATTACAATTCATCCTCTGGGGACCATGAATATCTGAAACCAAATTTCTCAGCAATCCATCCGAGATATTTCAATACATAAACATTTCAACCTGCTGGTGGAACTAGAGGGAAATCCAGGGGATCATAAAACCATCCAATAGTTGAAATATTTACCTCTGAAACACAACTTGCAGGAAAGGTTATTAATCTTTCTTCATCATATATATATATATATATATGTATATATATATATATATATATATATATATATATAAATAACAGATATTTATCAACTTCGAATAGAATTCTATTCTTGTATGGATTTTATTATTATTTCCAATGGTAGCCAGTGACGTACTCTGTGTGTGTGTGTGTGTGTGTGTGTGTGTGTGTGTGTGTGTGTGTGTGTGTGTGTGTGTGTGGCTCTGAGAAGGGTTGAATGACTATTTGTCTAAGAGAAGTTATTGCTGTTTATTTTCACTAAGGAGGTCAAAGGGTACACATATATTCCAGCAACACACACTCACACAAACACAGAGGCACAAACATGAATGTGATATATCAGTGAAGGTGGCTTAACCTCAGACAGGGTCCCCAGAGACTCCTAAAGATGATGTATATGTTTGCATGGAGCAGGCTTATTTGGACAAAAAAGAAAGTTGTGAAACATTTTATGTATCCGGTCATGGGGAAGTTTTAAAAATAAAAGACGGAGATTAGAGCTACATGCTTGTTAAAGTAGTAGCTACAGTTTAAAATGAGTTTTAAATGGAGATACTAATAACTGATAATTAGCAACTTCATGGACAACATTTCTTTAAAATGCCGTCCAATTTTCTGTTCAAGATTAAAGCTGACCTTTTCCCTGATTTTTTTTTAAAATAAAAACATTTGGTGAGCAATTTTATGGGAGAATATAATTTCAAATCAATTAAACAGCAGTGACAATTAGACAGTAATGACAACAGAAAGCGTATTCCCTTCACGGAATGGCGATGCCTTCGTGGTTTCAGACAGAGGACAATTAATAACAGAGAGCTTTTGTTTCACTGTCAACGTGATCTCATTGTGTGGGAATCAACAATAGTCCCATGACCACCGCAGGCACCGGGGGACAGCAGCGACGGAGACTGGATGAGGTAAGACAGAACCTCACCCACCTCCCACACTCGTTCTTCCCCTCCATCTCTCCTGCCCTGCTCCCACTTTTTCCCTTTAACGCATTTAAAATCACAGATGACCTCACACAGCAACACTATTCTATTGCATTGACTAAAATACAATGGTTGAATGCTTGTACACAAAGCTTGAAGTGAAGCTGTTTCGTCCTTGACCCCTGCACACACAACAGGCATACAGCCACACAAGACACATATTTACATGTTCACAAACACATACTGTGCATGTGTCAACTGGACATACGTACACACTGCCGTAAACCCACATGCAAGACTAACCAGAAATATAAATGCAAGGACGTTCTCTGAAAGTAAATGCATCTTAATGAATTCTAAGAAAAAGACTTTAACAGCTACAAGCATTTTTATGAGCAGGGTGGGTATACAAAGCTAGAAGGAAAGTCTGTGAACACAGTGATTTACAATCAAGTGAACTTGGATTTGTAAGTCTGGAGTGCATTTTTGAATTATTTGTATGTGTGTGTGCGTGTGTGTGTGTGTCTGTGTGTAAGAGTGAGAGTTAGTGTTGTGAGTTATAGTGTCCCAGCAGGGGAGCCTCGGCACTGGAGAGGGGGTTTCCTGTTCTTTCTTGGCACGTACGCCTGGAACAAGTGGATGAGGAACAACAGTGTGACACAACACTCTTGGCCTAACGCTGCAGCCAATGATTTATTTCACCGAGTAATAATCAGCTCGAGGTTTTCAGGATAATCTCTTGGTTTGTTTGACAAATAATGTCCTTAGGAAATGCATCATGCAGTGTCTTTTTTTAATTTAGAAATAACATGTAAGGAGATGTTGGAGTCATGATTTTAAATCCTGCTTAAGTGGAAGTGAAGAAGCAGACTTGTGCTGCATATCTGCTATGTTTCACTCTGTGACACAATAATTGTGGGTTTGTGAAAGCGAAAGAGCAGGAGACAGAGAGACTGGTGCGTGTGTGTGTGTGTGTGTGTGTGTGTGTGTGTGTGTGTGTCTTTGTTTGTGTTTGTTTGTTTGTGTGTGTGTGTGTGTGTGTGTGTGTGTGTAATAATCTAATTGTTTGTATCTGGTGGGATCTAAAGTTCCGTCTGGTATCACTTGTCATGGCTCTTTTTGCACACGCTCAAAACCTTCTGAAAGTCTTTTCACGTTTCAGCACACGCATGCACACAAACGGCAGCCAATTGGGCTCTATAAAAAAAGCTGTTTCAGATTCAAACCGAGTTGGCTGTCATTTCCTCCCACGAATGAAAAGAAAACACACACTTCCCCCATGAGGCAAGAAAGAATGACAGTCAAGAAGACAAGAAAGGGAGACAGAAATGAAGAAATAACTTACAAAAGTAGAAAGAAAGATACAAAATATTGTATATTCACCGTAAAAACAACTGTGAGAATATGATCCTATATGTTTTGGCCCTTCAAGCAACTTTCTACCACTGTATAATATATATCACTTCAAAAGTAGATGGTAACACTTGAAATGAAAAAAAAAAAACACAATTAAATTGATTGTCAATTTCTCATGAACAACGCTGAAATTCCTCTGCTTGACAATAACGTTAAGAACTTGGTATGTCAGTCGATTGCACAACACAGGGGCTAAAAGGGAAATATGCTTCTGTTTCTGTTATCGGACAAATGCAGGAGTAACAACAACAATGACATGAAAAGAGGCCATTAATCCAAACATGTGACTGGGTCATTTATTGGGTGTGTGTCGGCCCATCCATTCAACCGCAGTTTTGGAAAATTGGATCTTTCAGCAATCAAAATGCTGAGGTTTATTTATCAGCCTTCAGATTGTAGTTTTGCAAAACAATCTCACCTCAGTGTCCACTTAAAGACTTTTACCAAAGCTTTCAACCGTATCATAAAGTCTTCATGAGGTTGGAAGCCGCACAACAACAACTGACAAACTACAAGACTCACTTTCTTACCTTTAAGCCAAAGGGGACTAGAAGTGCTATGACATCGTAGACTGAAACATGTATACTATAGTTTGGACATGTGCAGTTAATATTGCATCACAAGTCTATTACACAACAAGTAATTTAAAGATGAGGCTCAGCTGAGTCTAGGATGAAAGTTCCCGGAATCACACACACACACACACACACACACACACACACACACACACACACACACACACACACACACACACACACGCGCAGACTTTCTCGTACTTCACAGCCACACTCAGAATGTGGCATCTGCCATGAAGGAGCCAAGAAGATGTTACACAGGCACACACACACACACACACACACACACACACACACACACAATGTCAAAGAGAAGCAGCAATGTATTCTGGGAGGTGAGAGAAGTGGGAAGAAGATGAGAGGGACAGTGGTCATGGAGGGACACACAGCAGCAGACACTAAAACAGATGGATAAAAGAAAAACTATTGCAGTAAACAACTTGTCATTCAGAGGAAAAATCCAGGCGGAACAAGAGAATACAGTTGATTACAGTTGTCACATTTGTTATTGTGACACATGTAGACATTGTATCTTGATCATCCGTCAATAGGATTATTTTCATTGTTGGCATAAGTGACAACACAAAAAGTGTTGATATCCTTCTTTTACAAACAGACAAAACCAGTGTAAACCAACAATGACTTGACTTGATTTTGACAGTAGATAATATCTGTGCATCCAAATATTGATATAGCTTATTCCTCTGTGCCATAGAGCTCCATTGTTGTCCAAAAACAAATAACCAATGAGCCACATTATTGCACTTAGTGAAAACATTCTTTCATTTCCATGAACATGGACACTGTAGACTATTTTGAGATGATCCCACAACTGAAAATAGTCACCAAGAAACGCACATCTGCTAGTAACTACAATGTCCAGCTGTTTTAGTCTATAATTTAGCCTAATTAAAAAGTTAAAGTACACTAGGTATTTAAAGATTTACATCTTCAGTAGGATGGTATACTAAGGATAGGCCGGGTTAGAGTATACTACTCGAGGTAACCCACACTGATCTTGTATGGAGGAAAGGCATTAGTGCAGTGATCCTCCATAAGTTGAAAGTTCATTGAACTTCTGACCACATGATCCCACTGGGCTTCGTCAGAGGCAGTGTGTGAAAGGAACACGCAGTCTCCACTAGTTGGCAGCAAAGCCTGATTGTTTGCCGGAGTGCAGTTACTCTTCAACAGGGGCTTCATATTGCAGGCCAAGCCCATTAAATGGTCGCCTCTTACACCAGATGATTGTCTCCATTGTCTTCCTTCAGGCTATTTCACTTTATTGATCAGAAGAACACTTAAAAGCTGTTGTACTACAGATATGCGTTCTCATCTTTTATAGCACTATTTAACCACTGAGAAACCTTCTTCCTCTGTGATCATTCTTCCATGGCTTCCATGCTTGGAGAGGCTGTGTGATTCCTATTAATTCTGTGTCAGCGCTCCACGCCCTGTTGCT
This sequence comes from Ophiodon elongatus, assembly GCA_016806645.1. Taxonomy (NCBI): domain Eukaryota; kingdom Metazoa; phylum Chordata; class Actinopteri; order Perciformes; family Hexagrammidae; genus Ophiodon; species Ophiodon elongatus. The sequence goes on from JACSYO010001738.1 coordinate 1,368,284, forward strand.
GTGCTCTATACATAGAGAGTGACTTCGAGGTGTAAAGCCTTCACACCATAGAAATAGATTCATCATAGCAGCTTCACGCAGGCGCTGCTCAAAAACCACATAAATCCAATTCCACCAAATTACACGGTTTCCTTTGTACTTGATTTGAAGATATGCTGCGTGCATTGTGCCAGGATGTTGAGAAGCTGTCATGAACTCAGAGACCGAGAAACACATTCAGCAGATCAGTGGCAGGTTTCTGATTGTAAGGGAAAACCATATGTATTTACAGTGTGTGGCTGGTATTCTCACACGGTCACTGGTTCTTACCCTAACACATATGCACCACTACACCTGCTGCGTCTTAAACTATAAGTACAGGGGCAACCAGCCATCCATCTGTCTGTAAAAACAACATGGCAAAGAAATATGCGTAATGTAGTGACGACTGTATTAATCAGGCACATTCTAACCGCTAGCGTCATCTGGCATTGACATACAGGATGTGTATCATGCTGTGAGAGCGGTTTCTTAAACACACGTGCACATGCAGCCAGTCATTTCCGCTTTTCTGGGAATCACACATTTCTCTCTTCACATCTGCCAACATATAATTAAGGAAACAAGGTTGAAATAGTTGTGGATAGGACTTGGCCGTAAACATTTACATTTTGAGCCACGTGATGGATCATGACTGTCACAGCCAGTGGCTGATGGTGACCAAATGGTGCTATACGCTGTCAGCTGGTAGTCCGTGATAGTTGTAGGCCTCTGCCGACAGTCGTGGTGGTCTTTATGGTAATTAACGATCCATGTTATGCAATAATTTTAGTTCTTGATAATTGCTGCCAAATCATACTGCATGTACTGTAACAGCTGTCTGTAGTTACTGTAAACACTATGACAACATTACATAGAAACTGTATTTTAATAAATGATAATATTGATAAACACAAGAGGGAAATTCAGGGATTTAAAGTAACCGTCTGTTTGTGTGTTCAGTTAAATGAATGAACAGAACCAGCATTCATGAGAGGTAAATTTGGACGTGGTTAACAAGAAGCAACCTTATTTGTGCAGCTATATAAATTCATACTGCTGCTGCAACTATCATCCTGCTGACAGGAAGTCAAATTACATATGCAATTTTTACTGAGTAGCATCACTATTGGGTAAAATTCAAAACTTAATGACAGTTGAACTTTACCATTTTGTTTATTATTAATTTACAATAAGCATCCCCCAACACACACACACACACACACACACAAACACACACACACACACACACACACACACACACTTGCCACAAGATCTCACAAATTGAATGAACAGATTGTGAAGAAAAGATGGAGTTTTTTTTGGGGTTTAGGTTTCATTTCATCCACAACCCTTTAAAACACTGTGGTTATGTATATTTAGTGTGGATGGCCCTGAAGCAAATGTGACTTGAACATAATATATAACTACGTCCACTCAGCCACACGCACACGCACACACGCACACACACACACACACACACACACTTACTCTTGAGTAATAGCACTTTGTTCGCTGGAGACTGTGTAGCTAAATATACCAGTAACTGACAGCCCTGCTGGTTGATGAGCAGAGACACTGCTGGCCCTGACACTGATACAGAAGATGAATCGCAACAGACACCAGGGAGGGTGTGTGTGTGTGTGTGTGTGTGTGTGTTAGAGAGGCTGTGTGCATTCCTATTAGTGAATGATGAGTCAGAGGATTATTTGAAGAAAGAAAGTAATGCAATACTGTTTTAAAAACTCAACTCAAAAAAACTACAAAATGTATTCTTTAAAAGTTAAACAAAAAGGGCTTAAAATGTTTATGTTAAAGAAAGAAAGAAAGAAAGGAAAAGCTTCTTCTCAAAAACCCCAACCCTACCGTGACCTCTTTTTCTTGGCATTAGTGTGTCCCTGTTCTGTTGACCACTGGCTGCATTAGAGGACTTTATTAGCCTTTGCACCTAGGCCCTAATTGGTATTTGATGGATGTTGCGATCGTAACCTGGTCTCAGAATAGAGTACGGACACTCAGCCGAACCCAGAGAGCCGCACAGCAACCCTCTGATCCTCAGCTCTCACAGAGGCAGGACATACCACAGCTCTGTGGCAAAGCTAAGACAGGAGCAGCAATTCAGAATCATGGATAGGCCAGGACTGTGAGGAAGGGAGAGGAAAGAGTGAAGGGAAGAGGAGAGAAACAGAAAGGAAGAGAGGGAGAGAGGTAGGAGAGGCCATTGCCAAACAGACAGAAAGATGCGTCTATATTACGTCAATCACATTCGTCCCCCTGTGTCCGTCCCCTTTGTCTCTACCTGTCTCGCTCTCTTTTTTTCCACGCAGTTTTCTCTCTCTTTTTGGGTGCACTAACCTGCAGAGGGCCGCTGGCTGGCATGGTGGATCTCAGCGACGTCAGGTCGATGTCTCGGCCCTGCTCCCCTCTCTCTGTCTTCCCAAGTCCCTGCATAATAAGGCCCGAAGCGAGAAAGCAACCAAGCACACACACACTCGCACTCTCGAGTGTTACCCCCACGGCAGTGAAAATGCTAATGCGAGGATGGCAGTGGTCGCTATGAAAAGGAAGTGACCCTGGACGCCAGGCACCAAGCACCAAGCACCAGGCAAGGCCAGGGAGGACAGCCGAGGGACAAACAAACGGCTTATTCACCCCATCCTGGTCTCCCCCGCTCTCTCTCTCTCTCTCTCTCTCTCTCTCTCTCTCTTCCCACTCTTCCAGAATGTCTCTTCCTCCCACTCTTCTCCACCGAATGTAGGTTGTAGAAATGCTGGAATACTAAATGAACCGTCACTCTAAAGAAAACGGCAAATATTGTCCCAAGTGTTAGACTGTTACCACATTTAAAATGAGTCTCGCCCCGATCTAGGACTCGATTTGAATGACCTAACCGATGCACACCAAGTTGTGTCTATTTGTGCATGTTTGCTCAACAAAAACATTCTGCTGTATTTCTGTTAAGTTAACTGAGGTCAGACGTCTTCTCGTAAAAGCACTGAGGCTCCTCTGTCAGGAGTTTACAGCTCTCTAAAACAGGGGACCCCAGGCTCTGAAACAGGGACCCAACGATGCCATGTGCATAGGAGACCGGCCAACTGATTTCAGGAGTGTTGGAGACGGACATCTCAAAACCTGGACAAATAAAGTCAAAACTGTCTGCATGGCCACGCTATAGGTGAGTGAAATATATATGTTTTGTACTTTGCTGAGAAGAGTTATCAAGTCAGTGAAGTGACTCAGCCCATCCACGAATACAGCGGTATCTGTCCACGTCTTATACACAGGCCACGTGTAAGACAAGCGTAGCCTGACTAACTTACATTTACCAGCAGTATTGGAAATGGGCTGGAGTGTGAGACTGGAAGAAGAATATACAATGTTCTCAAAGATTAGATTAAAAGGGTGAATGGCTTTTTGTGAAAGTGAGGAGACACAGGAATGTGCGGCTGTTGGCTTTGAGGAGAGAACGAGCCAGAAGTTACCTGTCGGCATGAATGGAAAATACACTCCACAAACAAATACACACATGACACACATTTACACATGAGATCCTTGTTTCTTTCATACAACGTGCATACACACACACACACACACACACACACACACACACACACACACACACACACACACACACACACACACACACACACACACACCAGACCATCAATGCTGGATGGCACACGTGCAGAAAGGTTTCACGAGTCTTTCCTTTCCTCTCTCTCTTGTTCAAATACGCACACATACAGAGTGTCCTGAGGGGGAAGGAGGTTGTCAACAGTGATTAAACACACCGCTGCAAGCTCATAATCCTCAAAATGATCACCTCAATGGCATTTCATTAGGTTAAGTGTACGAGAACATAACATCACACACACACACACACACAGCACACCTTTGTCCCACTTTGTAAAGGCCCATGTAGGGGCATCACATAGGGGTTATTCTAATTATAAAAAATGTATAGCTCACATCTATCTCACTTAATGATATTGCATCCAGGCTTGTGGCCTTCTGCGATCACTGTGATGGAATTAAAGAGCAGTTTAATTAATTTCACTCGCCACTTTCAAAACTGCGCAAATTTATTTAAATCTGCGTTTGTATTGTTATTGCTTTTATTTCTTCCTTTTTTACCACGTAAAGTGCCTTTGAGTACCTTTTAGAGTGCAAATAAAATGTATTATAATTATTATAATAGCTTAAAATCCATTAGCCCCAAAACCTGTTTAAAGCAAGCTCCCTTTATTAAAACAACAGCTGACCAACATAAACTGTCAACACCTCGAATACATCAATGGCACAAGCACAAATATACAGAACAACTTGTGCATTTTCTTTTCATACTTCCAATATGAAAGAACATCTCAAAACGTGGACACAATTATTTTGTAGTATTCATTCAGGACACAGCTGCTTTCTATTTTCTCTCTAATGGATAATGTGTTTAAGCAGAAACGTCTGCCTTTTCACTTCTTTTTTGTTGTTGTTTTTGATACATTTGCATTAACAAGCTTCCAGGAACTGTCAGCTGACATCGTCCAAGACGCTATTTTGTTTTTGCGGTTTTCCAGGATTACACCTCGCCGTCTCTCAAGGATTCGGTGGCACATAGTGGACCATTTGACTTCTGCGTGGATCGTTGGACTATTTGTGCAGAAAATTCCAAGTTAATCCCTAAATGTGAGGTTAGAAACAAACCATACTGCCCAAAGCATTTCTTTCCTAGAAACAGAGTTTACAAGAGTTACTTAGCCAAAACCTTCTCATTGTTCGGTTCCTAGAAACAGAGAGTCTTTAGAAGATGCCAGATACAGTTTGCACTGATTTATTTGTGTGCAGATAAAATAGTTTGAGCTAAACTCCCTTCCCCCCCACCTACATAGACTTAAAGGATGAGGTTTATGACAGCTAAATGTGTTCTCCTGCTCTGGAAAAGGTTACTCAGGTTCATACACATCTGTAAACACAGTGAAGATGAACAGGTAGTGAGGCCGGAGGTCCATTAAGGGCATTGTTGACGGTATTGTGTGCGTTTCTTATTTACGTGGAGGCTAAAACATAAGCTGTAAAGCCCATACCTGTAATTTTGTTGTCTAACATCATTGTTTCGAAAAGTAAAAGCCTTCAAGGGTGTTCTGCTCTTCGTGTAGCAGTTTTACTTGACTGTAAACAAATGTGTGCGGTGTTGCGTAACACTTACAAGACCTGCAACACAGGCTTTTTGTTTCAGTGTCCTCGCTCATGAATGAAGGCGAGTAACTTTCATTTGTGTATGGAGGCTATTAATAACAGGGGCGCAGTGGATATCATTTTCAGGCGTGGAGCTTCATGCCTCAGACCAGCCCAAATTAGTGAAACACCTATAAATAAAAAAAGTACTATCAGTATGGTCATTGACATGACAAATCCTGCCTGTCCACCCTTAACTTATGGCTGGTGCCTCCTTTGTACTGCCTCTTCTTCACCAGCAGCAAACTGTTCTCCTGGCCGCTCTCCCTTAGAGCCCACAACAGACAGCAAAGTGTCTCACACTTTGGTGGCATCACATACAATTTTGCGTTTAACAAAGCACTTATTTATATCATATACGTCCTATGCCACAACGCCACACAATTCCTTGACACTTAACTTAAATTATTTTTTGTTGGCAACGTTACGCGTTATATTTTGTGACATGTTGCCGCTGTAGCCGAAGCATACCGGTCTCATCGTCAGCATCAGTTTGGCAAATTTGGCCTCATCAGCTTTTAGAACTTCTTTTTTTTCTTCTGGTCTTTTCAGCTTTCCCTTTCTCCATCTTGTTTTTCTCACTTGAATCTCAATTGAGACTTGCTCTAACTTGGATGGACCTTTTCCAAACAACTTAAAATCAGCTGTGGCAACGCGTGACACTGTGTAATGATACTGACTGGGACTGTCTTTGTCATTCTGTCTCTTTGTTATTCTCTCATTCTCTCTCTCACACACACACACACGCGCACGCACGCGCACGCACACGCACACGCGCACGCACATGCACACACACACACACACACACACACACACACACACACACACACATACACACACAGGGCTTCAGCAGTACCAGGCTGCACTGACCTCTCGTTTCTACCTCTGTCTGTCATACACACATGCACAGACGAACACACATTAACCAGACAGTGCCAGTCTCTCATTCTGGCAATAATAAAAAGGCCTTTATGCCCCAAGAATTTTTATCATTATGATGCAAACACACACACACACACACACACACACACACTCACAGACACACGCACACTCGCTCAACAGGTAACCCACTTCAAAGTTAGCAGAGCGACTTCGCACATCTAAGCGTCTGATACCAGCTGATAACATTATCAGACCAAACACTCGTATGTAAACACACGTCCACATTCACATGCAAACATACACAAGTGAAGGCGCAGGGTACCATGTGATCTGGGTGGAACTATAACAGCACAGATCAAACAGGCTGTCGAGCTCTCCTGCTCAGTGTTAAGATGCCTTCTCAATAAGGGCTTATTATGGCTGTCACACAAATCGTCAAGAGCTTGAGGGCTCTCTCGCTGCCATTTTGAGCCCTTTATGCATATTCTCCGTAAGTCTGCATTCCTGCAGACTTCGCCTGAGGGAATTACCCACTGTTCATGGCGTTGTGACGTTAAACATGGGGTTACCAGGGTGAAGCCACGAAAAAGGTTAACAAAGAAGAATGGCATTTTAAATTTAAACAGAAACATTACAATAAAGGATTTAAGATGGTCCATAAAAACTATTGAAATCAGAGGAATACCAAGATAAGTATGTATTAAATTCATTAACCATTTCTTTTCATATTGCTTTTTGAAAGCTGTTTTGACAAAAAGAGTGAATAGATTTTACAATTGCCTCTCGTCTCGTAAGGCAAGAGCCCGGAAGAAGTTCAAATCACGGAGTAAGAACGTAAAACTAAGAAAGGTTCTGTCCCATTTGTATTTATACAATTTCAAGCCCTTGCAGCCTCTCACATGCAACCATTTACCAGCTGAAGTCAGTTAAGTCCCTGAGGGTTCAGGGCTTAAGGCTTTACGCGGCACATTGGGTTTGGGCCTTAGTGTGTGTGTGTGTGTGTGTGTGTGTGTGTGTGGCATGTCAACATACTTTCGAGGATCTAAACATACAACATATTCTACTGTCAAGCACCAATATTCAGTAAGAATAATTGTTCTACTTCAACTCAATAATCAGAAAGAATTTGGTGTAAAATTAAGATACCTTCATCATCAGTATCATGATTCAACAACCTGATATTTCAAAAGCCAGTGATTAGCATTTCAGGGGATCTATTAGCAGAAATGGAATATAATATTCAGAATATGTTTCCATAAGCGTATAAATCATCTGAAAAGTTTTTGTTACCTTAGAATGAACCCTTCATACTACATATGAAGCAGGTCCTCTTAACAGACTCCAGAGGGCCTTTCACGTTTTCACGTTGCCTGAAGGCCACCGTAGTTCTCCAACACTCTTGTAAAACTGCAGTTTTAAACTGTGGTACCACCAGTGTTATCGTGGTTAGGATGGCGGACGGTGTTACCGTGGTTTCGCACTCAGCAGCTCACGTTATCGCAGTCTTGGAAATGGAGGAGTGAGCGGAAGGGCATTCAGTTGGTTGCGATCTGTAACCACGCAGCCAGATGCCACCAAATCACACAAACTGTGCCTTTAAGGTCTCGATACAATACTTGAGAAGTCAGGACTGCTATGAGGAAAAATGGGTCAACAATTGATTCTTACCTATTTAAGTGTGAGTCTGGCCCATTAAACTCTTGAACAAAATGAGAACTGTAGGGCACCAATTTATAGAGATTGGATGTTTGTGAAGATGCTGCAAAGGAAATTTGAATGATTCAGTCACTGCGGGATGGCTTTGATAGGAAAACAAATTGAATCACACATGCACAAAGACGTGCACCTGTAAGATACTCGACCATCGAGAAATACAATGCCTCGTTTTTCACCTGGTACATTCATTGAAACTGCTTTTGTTGCACTCAAAATTACTTCAATTTCAGCATCAATATTCTTCTAAACATTAAACACATGCACGCGCACACACACACACACACACACACACACACACACACACACACACACACACACACACACACACACACACCAGGGTTACATGTTGTCTTGTGGCTTTAAGATGATTACTTCTCAGGGAAACACAACTTATTTTCCTGGGAAACAGGAAATTTGATTTTTAAATTAGGACTGCAGTCAGTGTGTCCTCCCATTATTTGTTGTCATTCTCTCAACATATTATAAAGTCATTTTTATGCCTTTCTGCACTTTTTGTCTGGTTAAACCACTTGTTGACCCACCTACACATGTTATCTTCCATTTACAGATTTTGCACTCTGCACATTTATTCTAACAAGACTTAGCTACCGTGCATTGGAGGAAACAGCTGCTGACTGAAAAGTTTGGCCTATTTTATTACCCTATTACCTACATTTCAAGGCTATTATGGTGATCATGGTTTGGACAATGTGGCTTTGTATGAGTGCAAAATGTAGTCTACAGCACACACACACACACACCCACACACACACAGGTGCAGACAGGCACACACATGCACATAATGCCGAGTTCAGTTATTTTCCTCAAAGAAAAGGAGTGAATTTTTGGGAGAAATCCCTCAACCATAAAGTATTTGGAAAGACTTAGCATCAATATGATTTGATAATAGCTTGTTCACCATTTCAGCTGTCTTAACATACCCAACCCCACCCATTGAGGGATGTCCAAGAGGTAAAAACCACAGCGAGTTCTTATTTGCGGTTATCGTTTGTCCCACAGGCAAGCCAGTATATTGAACTTCATTAAAAAAGTTTGAAACATAGCCAAACAAAGCTATTTCTAATAGGACTAGATCAAAGTGCGTAATTTTCCTGTTTTCTTTAATCTCCATGTTTAATCACATTTGTCTGTCTCTCCACTCCTCTCCTCCCCCCTCATTCTCCCCTCTTCTCTCGTCCACTCCCCTCAGGCATTCCCTTCTTACACAATTACACTTGTACAAACCACCAAATCCTATTTAACCTGCTTCTCGCCCCGCAGGGAGAGAGACCTCATTTATGTTAATTGCCTCCAATTTGGACTCTTACGGGGGGTGAGAACCAGTGTAGATACAGTTTTCCCTGAGGAGAATAATGAGTTTCTACAAGGTCTGTGTCGGGAGAAATATGGAACTGCAGAGCAAATGAGAAAATGAAAGTTTCCAGTAAGATCAAGTGAAATCTGTCAAACCTCCCCTCTGGACTCTTTAGTGACACTATCTGGTAGAAGGATGTACTGCTGAGTGCCCTGGCACTGATCTCCATACTGTACAGCGCCACAACAATTAGTAACACATCTATATTTGGTATGTTATGTTCCCTTCATCATATTATGCATACTTTGGATGAGTCACAGCATATCCATGTATAAATCAACCCATGTATTATTACTATAAATGTAATTGGTGCAATATTAAAGCGAAGAAAAAAAAACGATTGAACCCACGCTTTTTTTGCCAAAGTGAGCAGTCCCTTAACACAGTAGTGTATCACTACCACTGCGAATTAACCAGTGATAGACAAAACACTGATGGTCTGCATACTCAAGTGCTTTCATTTTTACGAGACTTCTCTCAAGATGCACACACTCCGATGAAGTGCAATGAAGTGTCACAGAGAAGGGAAGTGACAGGTTCACTGTTGCAACATGAGATCTTTTAAAACATCCTCTCACACACAGAAACCCACGCTTACAGACGGCACACACGCTGAGTTACTGGCATACCGGTCATATTTCAAGTGATGAGACTGGAGTGAAGTTGTCACATAAAGGAGGAAGGAGAGAGACATAGAAGCGTCCTTGATGGAGGCACTCAACCAGCTGCTTCATTTGTTGAATTAAGTTGTTTACTACTGTACGAAGCTTTTTACGCGTGTGGCCGTACACACGTGTGTGCAGAGCAGAGGTAGAATGATGCAACGCAATTTGAATTGTTTAATCAAATGAAGCATCCGATTTCTCGCTGGTCTTAAAGCCACTTTGGTCCTGTGTATGTTTGATATATTAACTCCTTGTTCTTTTTTTAGATTCAGAGGTAGATGAATTGAATTTGATGTCACATGTTCTGTGACTGCATTGGGATTTGTGTATATGGTTGAGATGAGGAAGACCAGGAAGCAAAGAATAATGTGTTTGTCGAAAGATTAATTACGTGAAGGGCAGTCTGGGTTTAGATTCTCAGATAGAAATGTGGACTTTACATTATTATCATTTGAGAAGATTTCTCAAATACAATTAGAAAATCAAGCCTATTTTGATTTGTTTTGTCATGTCACCTTCTCTTTGTTACTGTGAAATTGTGCTTGTGATGTTCTTTTGATGCCTACTAATAATAATAATAATACAAAATTGTAATTAAGAGAGAGGGAGAGGATCCCTAGCTTGCGTGCCTGAGTTGAGTTTCGACATGTTCTCTAGCGTGCTGTGGCTTGTTAGGAAAGACACATTCTCAGTGAGCAGGGTCAACAAAGGGTTACACTTTGTCTTTAAACACAAGAGACGATCTGTCAGTTCTCTAACCTGTATCCACACACACACACACACACACACACACGCGCACACACACGCGCACACATGTACATTTGCATATAAAGAAACCAGTGAACGTTTGATATTCAAGGACAGGTTTTTTTTATTTGTATATCCCTCTGCACTTTATTGATCATAGTCTTTTGCCTGACTGTGTGTTTGCATGTGTGTGTATGTGTGTGTGTTTATGTGGGTGTGTGTGTGTGTGTGTGTGTGTGTGTGTACGTGTGTTTGTGTGAGATCTTCAGAACCAGAAGCAGACATATACATGCATTCCCTCAACATGCACATAAAAAAAACCACTGTTAGTATCACAATCCATCCAGCACTTTAAACAACCTCCCTCATGTAAATGAAAATTAATAAACTGTTTTTTGAACAGATCGGGTGATGTTCCGTCACGGAAAAGGTCAACGGAATGCAAATCTGAAAAGAAAATGTTTCACTGTTATCAGTGAGGCGTGAAGATAATATATTACAACATGTTGTTTTGTCAATGAATATAGCCGAAGGGAAGAAGAGCAGGGAGCAAATATGCAATGAGGAAAGGTTCTGAATGTAACATTAATTTGTTGAATTTCCTTGCCACTTTCATGAGAAATAATGCTGCACCTTCTGATATAAACAAAATGGGCAGATTTGCATGCTGTTTTTGAATACTAAAGAACTCGCATGCCAACACCTTTCTTTGGAAATCACGAATTACATCACAGAGTTCTGTGGAAGGCTGGAAACATGGTGGAGTTTTGATTACAGTGTGTTTGACAGAGAGAAAGATGAAACCAGGTGACAAAAGGGGGAGGGGGCTGAAATGTCCCTCTTGGTTTATTTCTCAAAGCCTCCCATGTCAGTGAGTGAAAGCTTATGTTGTCAGAATCTCTAAGCTAATGAAATCCAGCTGTTTGAGTTAGTCACCAGAGGCAGACCTGTTCCTTCCTTCAACATAAAAGTCCTGCGACTGCCTGCACCGTGGACAGCCGTTAAAAAAATTCCAATTGACTCAAAAGCTATACATGACATGTGGATTTCAGGCATTACATTGACTTCCAAAGTGACTTGTAGTACAATGATTGCAAAACTGGAATAAGCTTCAGTTTTCTCCTACATTGTTCAAAGACATAAGCCAATGACGGCTCATTCCTGAGTCAGCTAAAGATTAGCATTTTTACCAGCAAAGTGTGATTCACGCTGATATATTCTGCTCTGTTGGGCACATGGAAATTCACAAGGAGCCGAATCTGTCTTTTAGGAAGTTGAGATAGTCAAAAGGTGAAAGGAATAGTTCAATCGTTTTGTTTTTTTTGGGGGAGTATAGCTTATTAGCTTTCTTGTCGAGAGATAGATGAGAAGATAGATTGTTACCGCTCTCACGTGTGTTTACATTCGGCTGCATCCAGGAGCCGGTTAGCTTTAGCTTAGCATAAAGACTGGAAAAAAAGGGGGAAGTAACGTCCACCTCGCATATTGTTTTATCGCCTAAAGCAAAGTGCAGGATAAACATGTGCAGCACGTGTGCACAAAGGTAAAGGAGCACGTACACACACACACACACACACACACACACACACACACACACACACACACACACATACTCCATACTCAATTTCCAGTCAGGATTTAAGACCCAGATTGAGTGACTTGCTCTGTACAGAAACCTGTATGCTGTATGAGATTGAACTCAACAAGTCCGTGACCCAGTTCGTGTCCCCGCCGTCAGGTTGACAAACACTGGAGTAACTGAGAGTCGCAGGTATTGAAACGTCCACAGCAACTCTTTATCATTCCAGGAGTGTTTGCTGATTGCGTAGCAGCAATACTGAGAAAATTATCTTGTTATTAACACTGGGAGCTTAGATAAGAGGCATATTTGATAAGATAAGGTTTCCAGAGTGGATTTTACAGCATATTGCCTGCTTTTTCAAAAGAACATTTGCATGAGTATCTTTAGTAAGTAGAAAGTGTGAACCTTAAGATACAAGGTGTTGTATAACCTAATAGGTGGGCCAGCTGCTAATGTAAAAGTCCTCACAATTTCACGGGAAATTAGTCATTACTCTAAACAAAAGGAATAGTTACAAGCCTTCATTTTGAGAAGGAAAACTCATGTTCTATGCCAAGATAGTTATGTTTAAAATTACTTTAGGACCCACTTTAATTTTGCCTCAAAGAAAAAACAATTAACTTTTAATAATGGAGCCATGAAACAGTTGGATGCCTGATAGGACGTGAATAGGTCTCAGACGGGTTGCTTTTTCTTGATTTATTTATTAACAGTGAGGTCAGTGAGAGAATGTTGTGCTCCAATCAGAGGATCTCTCTTTGGTGTGTTTTCATTTCAAGGGCCTTGGTGTGAAATTGTTTGGACCCCCGCAGTCAAACAGGAAGTCCCACGGAGAAAAATGAACAATAGTGTGCATAAAGGAACTCTTCCTCCTATTTTAGGACGTAGACTTAGGTGTACGAGCAGGTTAAAACCATTATCCTGGTCTGATTATCGTTGCCAGAGGCGCTGCAGCTCAATATCAGGGTGTGTAGATCTAAAAAACAGAACAAATGTTGTCACAAACCAAGCCAGAAACCTAGGTGTAGTTATGGATTCAGACCTCAACCTGAACAGCCATATCAAGACAATTACAAAATCAGCCTACTATCACCTGAAGAATATAGCAAGGATTAGAGGACTTATGTCTCAGCAGGATTTGGAAAAACTTGTCCATGCTTTTATCTTCAGTAGACTGGACTACTGTAACGGTGTGTTTACAGGTCTGTAAAAAGTCAGTGAGAAAGCTGCAGCTGATTCAGAACGCTGTAGCTTGAGTCCTCACTAAGACCAAGAAAGTGGATCACAGCACTCCAGTTCTGAGATCTTTGCACTGGCTTCCTGTCCAACAAAGAATTGACTTTAAAATCCTGCTGTTGGTTTATAAAGCACTGAATGGTTTAGGGCCTAAATACATCTCTGATATGCTGCTACCTTATGAACCATCCCGACCCCTGAGGTCGTCTGGGACTGGTCTACTTTCTGTTCCAAGAGTCAGAACTAAACATGGAGAAGCAGCGTTCAGTTTTTCTGCTCCACATATCTGGAACAAAGTCCCTGAAAGCTGCAGGTCTGCGGAGACCCTAAACTCCTTTAAATCCAGATTGAAGACTCTTCTGTTTGCTGTTGCCTTTAATTGAACCAGATTCAAGGATCTTAATCAATTTCTGCATCTCACTACTGTATTTTATTTCTTAAACTGCACTGCAACTTTTATTCTATTTTTTTAGCATTTTAATGTTTTACTAACTGTTTTTAATGTTGTTTTCAATGTTTAAATGAATGTTCTTAATTGTTTTTAAATCTTCTTTTTTTTGTTTGCATTATGTTTTGATGCTTAATGGTTTTATGTGAAGCACTTTGAATTGCCTTGTTGTTGAAAAGTGCTGTACAAATAAACTTGCCTTGCCTTGGATTCTAAACTATGTGGATGTCCTGATGTGCACCGACTTTAACCTTTAGACCAAAACAAAAACAAAAAAATAGAACTACAAACAGCCCATGATGATCTCATTGTATATTTCAGGTTATTCCCTCCTTTTTGAAGACTAAACGAGAGAGCAAAACAATATCAAGTCATACAAATTACATTTTAGGAATGTCAAACTCATTGTAATACACATATGCCTAAAAAATATTGTAGGAATAATATAGGTATTTTTAGGAGTCAAGAGCTTGTCTGACACTTAAAGTGATGACGAGGGCTTCAGAGTGAGCAAGTGAAGGCCACACACACACACACGCGCGCGCGCGCGCACACACACACGCACACACTGAGAGAGGGGGAGACTGAATGAACACACACGAGGTCAACAAGCATCAATCAGAAAGGTTGACTATGGATGTGTCAGACGTGACACTGCGGCTGTTGAATGGGCTTCGGGATACTGGATTCGAGTTTACGTCTGCTGGCAAAATTCTGTCAAGCTAACCAGAATAAACCACAGTGCTTCCGGTTTGATCTTCCAACATACAATTCCTATTAATGAAAGTGAAGCAGCCCCTCCTCTAAAGAGCCCAGTTTCACTTCAGAATAATGTTTGACTCAGTCTTACGATGGCAATTTTTTAAAGTGCAATATGACTTTGACACGACTGTATCCATGATTTTTTTATATATCAATATATATGTTTAAGAAAACCACATCTATACATTTCTATATAAAGATATTTTAAACAAGAAAGTGTATTTAATTACCCAGTAAGTAAATTATTGCAGTTTCTTGAGTCAGCAAAGAATTTGAGTTTGTAAATGTAGGAGAGTAAGTAGACTTAAACAAAAAAAGTAATTCACAACAAGAACCGGATCAGTTTTAACAAAAATAAATTAACAAAAGTAATAAACTACGTGCAGTGACCAATTTATTTATTTATATATTTTTTAAATATGACTAGAATGACATATCTCTTTTTTTAAACATATAACACTGATGTTTGAGAGCTCTGTTGAAGCAAACCAGAAAAGAAAGGTGAGATATGTTTCCTCTCCTTCCCCAGCTCTGTTTGTTGGACACAGCAGAAGCACAGCTGGATCTCTGTCGGATCAAAGAGATGCAGACTGCTGTCTCTGCTGTCCTCAGTGAAATATTAATAACAGAGGACACATAAGAGGTGTGGCAAGAGTAAATAGCGTGAGAGCTGCTGCAGGATGTCCTCAGAAACACCCATGTGTCCTAAAACAAATGTGATTATGTGTTCAACAATAGCACTTTTCTGTTGAGTAGATTGAACACACTTGGGTGGATTTAATGTGACTACATTTTTAGTCGCTGCCAGTGGTGGGAAGTACATTTACTCACCGTACTGTACTTAAGTGCAAATTTGAGTTACTTTCACTTTAGTACTTTAGTATTTCCATTTGATGCTACTTCATACTTCTACACCACGACAAGTCAGAGAGAAATATTTGACCTTTTACTCCACGACATTAATTTAATAGCTTTTGTTACTAGCTACACTGCAGACTTAGATTAATGATACAAAATACATTCAACAAATAAATTGTGATGGATTATTATAGATAAGACTTCACAAGCTACCTGGCAGCACATACAGTAAACCATAAGCCCCACCTTTACCGACTGCACCATTACAGTACTTTGCATATTAATCCATCCATAACTATAATTAAATAATATCATATACACTATTCTGAAATGGGGCAGTCTGCATAATGAGTATATTTTGCGGTTTAGGTACATTTTAACGCTCATACTCTTGCACTTTTACAAAGTAAGCTTTCCACTGGTGGTTCCTCAACAACACAGCTCACGAGTGCGTTTTGGATGATAAATCGTATTTGCGTTTTAATTTGAAAGGACAACCCCTTTTCCTGTATGGTCCGGGTTAACGGCGGTGCGCTTGACGCGACACGTCTGTGTGAAAGCCCTGCCGTCGCCTTGTCGAGTCATCGCCAGAGAAGAGCAGAGACCGAGAGCAGACGAAGCCGCTGTCCGATGGCTTGAAAACGGGGAACAACTGTGGACCACAGCGGATTTATTGCGCCACAGAAGCCGAGAGGAGCGAGCCGGCGGTCGCAGGAGCAGACTGGACGTTGCCACGGAGGAGGATAAAGCACCTTTGAGTGAAACTCCTGCCTTTTTGGTTGCGGTTGCAGACCCGGACACCAGACAGCACGGAGACAGACTGAAGTACCAGAGCCGCCGCGACACCGGCGAGCGAACTTGGCTTCTCTGCCCGGTGGGAGGTGTCTGTCTGTCGGCTGCGGCTCGCTGCACCTACCGCTCACCGTCACGCTGTTGGGACCTTTTTTTTTTTCTTTAAAAAAAAAAAAAAAGAGGATAAGCTTGCAGCTGAGTTATGTTTTTTTGTAAATAGCTTATTTTTTTCGGGGTTTTTCGGCAACCAACTGTGGCTTTAATGTGACGCACTACACTGACATTGGTGCTGTGTCGGAGCGGACCCCCACTGCAGAGGAGCAGCAGGCTTTTAAATCAAGTTTCTACCTTCATTTCTGCGGCGCCGACGCAGCTCACACCGATGGAATAGGTAACGGGACATTTATTCTGTTTCACCGTGATGCTTGGGACGAATCGTGACTGGTGGTTGCTCGTGTCTCGTTTTGCTTGTGGGGCAAACTTAGCTGCATATAGGCTGGTTTCTGTGTGCGAGTTCCTCAACAGGCAGCAGTGAACCCCTCAGTGCACGCGCTGCGAGTTGACGCTCCAGGCCATGTATCTTTAGCTGGAGCGCTCTCCAGCCCTGTTAGGAACTTGCACATCTTTTCTTTTTCTAACCTATGCAAGAGTTAAATGTTCACACAAGTTTATATATATATGTATATATATATATATATATATATATATATATGAGTCATAAGTTCTCTAACAGCTCTCGTGCATTTTCGCAGGGACCTTTTTAATGGATCGTGTTCTCATTTAACCTCTTTTTTTTTTTTCTTCATTAGTTCCTTAATGAGAACAACTTAACGAATGGAATGAATGAATTGTCTCGCCATCTGCTTTTTTTTTTAATGAAAAGCAGGTTTCACCATGCAATGCTGGCCATGCTTGAATGTTTATGTGCATTATATTTGGCAGGGAGCCTGCTCACAGAGGGATTGGCACCTGTAAATAAAAAAATAAATACAGTGTCAGAAGAAAGTGGGCTTTTGCAAATACTACATCATTTCACATGATTATAGGTGCTTCAAATCAATAGACATATTTTTGTTGCAATACATTTGAGTAAGTGAACAAGACTCATTTAGTTATGAAAGGACAACTGTGATGGGTCAAAGCAGCACACCTGTGATAATTATGATATATATATTTTTATATATATATATGTGTGTGTGTGTGTGTGTGTGTGTATATGATCAATATTTACATTAATTTGAATTACAATGTTGCAAACTTTACCTTGAATTTGTTGTCACAGGCTTATTATAGCGTAGTTATTAAAAAAGATTTAAATTAATATTTGATTTACTATTTCCGTTGTGTTTTCTGGCTGCCCTTATGTTCACGTTATAACTCTGTGTGGGAGAAGAGTACCACCTAACAACACCCCTAGCTGTTGTCACTGTAAAAAGAAATTAAACAAAAGCACGTGTCATCATCATAAAAACAAAGAGGCAGATTTTGTTTTGTTTCTTCCTCTAGCAGTAATTGGCTAAATACATCACCTCTCTCAGCCTAGAGGGCAGTCAGGTGCCATTCAATGCAAGATAGGGATCATTTCAGGAGAAGTTGAAAACCTGTACGTAACATATCATTCTGCAAATAGTGAGAGTGCATATAAAGCTGCACAGGACATATTTCTTTTACTAGAGAACAGGTAGAAACCAGCCATAAGGCACATACCTGCTGTAGCCTCTTCAGTGCTAATCCTTCACCTACTTCCCTTAATTGAGGCAATATACAGGAGTCTGTGGGGCCAAACTAATCTCTGGTGTTGTGCATGGGCCACTACTAGAAAACCATTAAGACACATTTAACCCAGTGAACTGTATAACATGTGTCATACTCTGTGTTGCAGAGAAATTTGACTTATTCACATGAGATTATTTTGGCTGCCTTCGTTTTGCTATCGTTTTGGATTTAAGTGAAGAAACACTATAGATGACTAAATGGAAATGTGACAGTTATTCCGCGTGTCTCATTGTTGAGACACGCCGCTATGATAACAGAGTAGAAGTTATCTCTCGGATGTTATGTAATGCAAATTACAAATTCAGTAAGCATATTTCTTACCAATTAGTTTCCCGTAATGCAATACGGCAAAGTAATATATCGTACACTGTCCTCAGATATGCACTCAGGCTCTGTGTGGTGGTTAGAGCTCAGTCACTGTGAGGCCCCCCCCCTCACCTCTTATGCTAAGCTGCTGAATTGCCACAGAGTAGCCTAACCTTGGGGTCGGGTCGGCGGTGGTGACTTTGGGCTAAATTTGGAGCGTGGGGCAATTAGGCGCTCACTCTGCTGCATCACTCCACTGCATTGACTACCCGGGGGCAATCGGAAGGGAAAGGTTGGGGATGCAGATCTCTCTCTTGTTAACGAGCTTGAGTTGGAGATTAAAGATTGTGCTCAACCCAAGTAAATTATTCGCTGATAAATCCCAAACAAAGAGTTGTTTTGTGGACCCGAAGTCTGACTGAATCCTCTAACAACCACATTTGGAATAATTTATTGCTTAAGACGGTGCTTTTAATTAATGAGAATAATCACATTTTGTTGCATGAAACCCTACTTTTTCTTGCTCGGAACTAGTTAACTATTTGACCTACCAAGTTGTTTAGAAGCATCCAAACTAGGGTTTGGCCTCTGGTTAGTGTTTGGAGGAGCTGACAGATTTGTGATCTGATACCAAAAACCTGTGGCAGCATTTGGCTGATTTTCATTTCTCACCCTCCCTCTGACAGCTGATCGCTGGCCAAGTGGTGGTGACATGTTACATTATCTGGCAGCTTGAACCAAGTATCATTTGGGGTTCCTTGAAGTTGGTTGGGTCAGTTAAGTAGTCCAGTGAAAGCAGATGGTGAATTTTGTGACGTTTGGTCGGAGGTATAAAGAAAATATAGTTTCATCTGACAGCTCTTTTCCTTCTCTCTCTTTTTATTTCTAGTGACAAGGGCCCAAGTGGATCAAGCTGGGCCAAGCTGGGCCAGGCTAGGCCAGGCTAGGCCTACCTAACCCTCTGTCTGGCCTTACCAGGCAGGCCGGCGACCTCTCCACGGAGTCCCATCTTCAGCGCGCACTGGGGGGGATTCAGCCTGTTCTTCCAGAAACTTCACCAGACCTCCACGTCGAGCTGTAACGGATTGGATTCCAATCGCATTTTGTTTCATCAGCCTTTGGGGGGCCGTACTGGTCTGTTGTATCTCCTTCCATGTCGTGGATGTCCCTCTCTGGATGTTGGCAACAAGATGGATTCGGGTGTTAATTTGACGGTTGTCACCTCGCTGCAGTGCTTGCATCCCCCCTCCTTTGACTGGCTTTCACCCCTTCCCTCCCCATTCTTGAAGCGAAAGCTCCTTCCTCTATCCAGGGGCTTCCCTGGGCCCTGTACAGAAGGCCCTTCTAGGAACTGTAGGTTGTCTCGTTGAAACGGTTGACCGAGCAAAGAGGAAGTAGTTACCCATCCTTTTCCACGAGTTTCATCGGCGGTTGGAGAGCTTTTCATTTGAAAAAGAAGAGATTCGTGCCCGCATTAACACAGTGCACACATAGGTTGGTCTGATTTCTCACAACAAATAAGTCCTTATTTATACGTACAGAATTCCTGTTTTGGGTCTGAGCCTCGGGGAAAGAATGTCTGAAAGCAATAGCAGCAGCAAAGCGGTAATATTCATTGCCCCGGCCCCCCCTCCTCCCTCTTCCTCTCCCTGTCCATCACCCCAGACCCCCCATAAGAATGTGAACGGCTCTGCCAGTTCAGACATGCTCGTGGTGGAGAAGCTCAATGTACAGCCTGAGGTCCAACGACGGCGCCACACCATGGATAGAGACGCGAGAATAGCCGAGCACCGCTTCTTCCGCCGAAGTGTCATTTGCGACTCCAACGCCACAGCTTTGGACCTGCCCAGCAAAGCTGCTGTGATACTCACCTCACCACCAGATTGTGAAGGGCCCCCCACCTTCTTCCTTCTGCAGCCCTCAGGTCCTGGGCCTGGGGCACAAGACGCCGAAGGCGGGGAGGTCCCACGAGGTCCCCATGTGCAAAGCTCGACCCTCCAGCTTGGTCTTGGCCTTGGTGGGGCAGTTGCGGAGGGGCACATAGAAAATGCTGGGGAAGATTTAGGTGAGGGCGGTATCACGGTTGCTGTTCCCACCATCAGTAGTATTGTTCAAGACCAAGGCGCAGATGGGGCAATGAAAGAGTCCGCCCCGACAGTATTGGATGTTACCGACAAAACGGTAGGCAAACCGCCCGACGTCACATTGCATGCCAGAGGGTCAGTGGACCCGCAACAGGTGGCAAAGGACGGAAAAGTGATAGAGCACGTGGATGGGGGCAGCGTTAGCAGTCCGACCGAGGAGAAAGAGAAGGAGACGGAGGAGGAGAGGGAGCTGGCAAAAATCCGGGCAGAGCAGAGGGAGGCCGAGAAACGAGTGCAAGAGGATATAGAGGAGGTGGAGACGAAAGCTGTGGGGACTTCGCCAGATGGCCGCTTTCTGAAATTTGACATCGAGATTGGAAGAGGGTCCTTTAAGACCGTGTACAAGGGACTGGATACAGAGACGACTGTGGAAGTGGCATGGTGCGAGCTCCAGGTGAGTCCAGACTCATAAAACTCACCTCTTCAGTGTCTTATGTGGCTCAGACTTTAATTAAATGTCATTTTGTGGTTGTCTTTGAGGTGTCTGGGTTCCATCCAGGTGCTGAATTTAACCTTTTTTTTTCTTCTTTTTTAAAAAAAATGATTTCTTGCCTATTTTTACCTTGAGATCACGAAGTAATTGGTGTGTGAGAACTTCCTGCTCACCCAGGTGCTTTTCTGTAGACATTTTCACAAAGTGAGATCACAATCTGATTGAGACTGAGATACTGGAGCATGTTACATCCTGGCTGAAGCGTTTGAGGTTTTGATTCTTTTACGCATCTTAGTTTAAGCGTGACTAGTTCATAAGGGCCGGAGTCCTCCTGTTTCAGCAGGCCTTTCTGTCAACAACATGTTTGGTTGTTATTCAGAGCAGAAACAATAAGGTGGTTCATGCTCAGAACTTTCCCTTAACGGGAATCGTTTTGGTTTGAATCAATTTGGTTTACTTTTTAGTTGCTTTGTTTTTAATTGCACATATCCTTGTGTGTCTTGAGTTGAGGTTGTCTTTCACTGAGTGGATGTGATTGCTGCGCTACGCTGACATCATAAAGTCATATTTTTTTTTCCCAAAGATGCTCAAACTGTTGTTTTATATTTCTGTAATATTGACCTGTGCCAGCTCCTTGGGCCAAATTTGTATTTGTATATTGCCAAAATCGTCTTGGCTACTTTTTCAGATATTTTGTCAGTAATGCAAAATCAAACTAGGGGGGCTCAGGCCCTTCTTTTCTTATTACTCATGGTTTTGTTTTTTTCATTTCCACATCCCTACAGCTTATAAGGTTTCAATATGATTCATGGTCATTGTACAACAGGGTTGCACATCAAAATGCAGTTCGTAGTCTAATTTTGCTGTATAAGAAAGACAGACAAACCCCCCCCCAAACTTTATCCCCCGTGGATGGTGGAGGATGAATTAGTCTCAGTCTGCTCTGAAGTCTGGTGGTACGGCAGCTGATGCTTCTGTATCTTTTGCCAGACGACAGCAGCTCAGAGTCTCTAGTATTAACGGTAGATTAAAAAAAAAAAGTGTATGAAAAGGATGATGTGGCGCATCCTATTAGCACCACCACAAGTAGCCTAAATGAGTATTAAATGAAGGAGAAGAGGCCCAAATGATAAAGTGCGGACGCGTGGGTTTGATTTCCCGATTGTTGTGGCAGCTTGATACGTGTAGAATGTGGGATGAAGTTTGTAGGACAGCATTATCCTAAAGTTTAGAGAAGTTAGCTTATGACTAGAGACTTCCCCTGACGGTCTGGGAACCTTAGGGTACTAAAACTGATTGAGTAACACTGTTGCATCTCTCACCTACTTGTCTCAGTTATGGTGGCAGATTACTTCCTAGTTGCCCCAGTATAGTTTCTCCGTGGCTATAACCAGACTGGTTGCACTGGGCAGCTCCCAATAAGCTCGATGGATACATAAAGGTTAACAATGAAGATGGAATCTTGCACACCGTGTGAAACATGAGACAGGATGACATAGTTCACCACAGGATGCGGTTGCTGCATTATGGTGCACTGATGCAACTTCTTCAGTGAGTGAGTGAGTGAGTGAGTGTGAGTGTGAGTGTGAGTGTGAGAGTCCCTAAGGCTAAAGGTGCGTTCAGTAGTTTGAGATATGAATAACAGTTGCAGCTGGTCATATATCGTTGACTAAGCTGAGGTCATATGGAACCGCTTGCCCTGATGAAACGCTTGATACTGTTCCAGTGAAATAGATTACGAAATTAAAATGTTTACTTTCTGTCTCATATTCAGCAGTTGTTCTGCACCATAACATAATTATTGACATACAGGGAGTAATTTGTAATACGACAGAAATCAAACCACAATGATTGTTTTCTCCTTTATGAATGAAAAGGCATGGGTAACCTAGGCTAGCTTTTGTGGTCTATTCTGTCTTTTCAACAGACTCCAGACAAATTGATTAGAATTGGAGAAGTCAAACGAGGGGAGACCGTGTGTAATCAAATGTTTTCACGCGTTTGTATTTCTCAGTGTGCGATCACGTCCTGTGGGAGTGCGCGGTTGTTTTTCCCGTCCTCTCCATCACGAGATGCACATCGAGTCATCCTGGATCTCAGGAGCTAAAATCAGCTTCGCCTGATGCCCTGCGTCTAGGAGACGCCGGTTTGTTTATCAGAAAACAAACGTAGAGCGTTCTCCCTCTGTAACACATGCCTTCTTCTTCTTCTTCTTCTTCTTCTTCTTCTTCTTCTTCTTCTTCTTCTTCTTCTTCTTCTTCTTCTTCTTCTTCTTCTTCTTCTTCTTCTTCTTCTTCTTCTTCTTCTTCTTCTTCTTCTTCTTGTCTCTCTCTGTCTCTTATTTGTCAAAAAGGGAAGCATGGTTTTTCTTGACAGTGTGGTGGGTCGAAGGAGTCTTTATCGGGTCAGATTCAGACCGTAGACCAATTTTGAACTTGTAGTTTGCTTGAATAATCATAAGATAAAGTCTTCGTCTGTGTCAAAGATGACTGAGCAACTGCTGACATGTGGGAGTAAAGTTACATACACACACACACACGCAGGCACACACGCATAACAGCCAATCCCATTCACTCACTGGGTGGGCATGGGAACCAGAGATCTGTGGGAGTTGGGATCGTCTGGAACTTGTCGGTTTTCTGTATGTGGAAACGTATGCATGTATGTGTGTGTCTTTCCATCCCTTTGACTCACTGTTGTGTGTGTGTGTGTGTGTGTGTGTGTGTGTGTGTGTGTGTGTGTGTGTTTCAGAGATAGTTCTTGGGGTGTGGCATCTTTACATTCTTTGGCATCTGATCCAAAGCAGGTTAACTTCTGTTTGCAGGAGAATCCAGAGATGGGTGTAAACAGAGGAGGAGGAGGGAGCAGATAGTTTGCTTAAGCTTCAGTGAAGAAATGGATTGATGAATAGATGGTGGAGTGGAGAGAAAGAGAAGGAAGGTCACTCAGCTTATCTTAAGGTGCCCTGTTTGGCCGCTTGGTAATGATGATGGATGGGAAAGAAGAGGCTGACGCAGTTCTCTTGGAATGAAAGCTAATAGAAAAGGCATCCGTTTAACCTTCCGTTACTAACCTAGAAATACCTTTAGCGTTTTTGATTTCTGTTAACTGTTTTAAATTACTTGAAACTTCAATCAGGTGGGAAAGTAGTGAGTGACAACGCATTTGTATTAGATCAAATTAAGAGAGTGAGTCGACCATGAAGAACGTAAGAGGAGGTAAGAGAAAAGAGAAGTGGGGCGGGAAAAGAAAGAAATTAAGTTCTGTAAGAGGGCAGGGATGTCGGCTGAAGGGAGGAGGGGTAAAGGTCAGAGTTCAGCCCCCCTGTGTCTGAGGCGATCACTAGGAGCCTGTCCAGCGTTCAGCTAACTTTGGGAGAGGGGGTAGAGTGAGACGGCGGCGTAAAGGGCAAAAGTGGGATTAAATGGAATACATTTCGAAAGTAGAAAAATTGCCCATTTTCAGAACTTTTGGTAACAGGTGGTCGGAGGTGATTAGGAGGAAGGGGGAGGATGAAGTGAGTGAGGAAAGATCAGGAGTGGGTGTTTTAAGGAAGAGGGAGGTGATCGTGGAAAGGACTTCAGTGAGAGAATAGAGAAATGGGAAACATGGGTAGGAGGGAGGGTAAAAGTGGGAGAGAAAAGACAAAGGAAATGAAAAGGGTGGGGGAGGGGGACGGAGAGGGAGAGGAGCAGAGAAAAACTGAGGACGAAAAGAAGAGGGACCCCAAATCGGTGTGTGCGCGACCTTAGGCTCTCTGCTCCGCTGGCACTCAAAGACCTTGAAATTTCTCTCAACTGCAACACAAGGCGGATTAGCCCCCTCCTCTCTCTCTCTCTCTCTCTCACTCACACACACACACACACACACACACACACACACACACACACACACACACACACACACACATTTGGGGCTTCAAGGCTGT
Source organism: Ophiodon elongatus (assembly GCA_016806645.1). Lineage (NCBI taxonomy): Eukaryota > Metazoa > Chordata > Actinopteri > Perciformes > Hexagrammidae > Ophiodon > Ophiodon elongatus. The sequence goes on from JACSYO010001738.1 coordinate 1,393,181, forward strand.
CCTCCATTAACAGCCATTCAATCAGTGCCTTGAGAGGGAAACTGGGCTTGGCATGTGCATATTGCACCAATGCAGAATATTTGTCAATTTTATTGATTTAAATTACAATTTCATACTTAATTACATACAGTAATACAGTGAAATATTATATTGCTAAGTCGTAGCACCGCGGTCTCCTGGCAAACAAATCAAATCTAGCAAGGCTAATGAATATGGCTGAGCTCGTCCAATTTTAGCATTGCGACGATTTGTTTACAGTGATGACCCATTTTAACCTGGCAGTGGCCTGGAATCTGTCCACTAGTTGGTAAAAGGCCAGGGGGAAGGAGAAAAGACACAAAATGAGGGAGAGCAGGAGGAAGAAAGAGGATATTGAGATGTTTGTCAAGAGTGTTTATCAGACATTTAAAAAATATATATATTGAATGTCCCAAAAGCAGTTTCACTGAACAATGGAGTCTCTGTTGCACTTTATCTCAATTTACAAATGCAGATTGTGAGGCTTTGCTTTAACAAGCAAGTACCTGCATACATTTTTATTAGATGGTGAAAATATTGCATGTCCTATATTACTGTATTTGACACATTAAACCACCCTGATGCCCAGTTTCCAAACTCCAATGACATTGTTGGAGCTGGTGAAGCATTACTTGTAAACATTTTGAGTTGAAGATGATACATACAAGTATAAGAGTGATTTAAAAGCTGCATCCTGTAGTTTACTGAAAGGATAAATATCCCCAGAATACTCGGGTGCAGCAGAGCTGAGGTGAAACGGTTAGACTTTCCAGAGGTTCAGATTTCCCTGACAAAACAGCCCAGTGCAGCTGTGTCAAGCCCTCGGCAGAGGACGCTTCTCGGTGCTGATTGATTCGCTATAAAGTAGAATTAGCAACCCCCAAAACACACACGCACTGACAAAAGGCATGGAAACTGTGTTTGCAGTTTAAACATGTTCTCGTAAATGTTTTTAATGCTGGCTGCAAATACTTTACTCAGTTCCTTTTTTCCTTATTAGCAGTTTAGCTAATGTGTGTGTGTGTGTGTGTGTGTGTGTGTGTGTGTGTGTGTGTGTGTGTGTGTGTGTGTGTGTGTGTGTGTGTGTGTGTGTGTGTGTGTGTGTGTGTGTGTGTGTGTGTGTGTGTGTGTGTGTGTGTGTGTGCGCGCGCACACACATGCTGCAGCTAGCTTTGGGGATTGTTAACTTATTCATTTGGCTGATTCTCGCTGCAGATGAGCTCAACTGTTTAATAATGGAGAACTTCAAGAGGAAATGGTTGTTTTTTTCTCAACAGATATTTCTTGTGTTTTTAATGTGACGGAGAGACGAATGGGTTTTGTTGACTGGTTAGTTCAAGTGCCACCTGAAATGGTTATTTATAGCTGGAAGGAGCACGTGCTCTGCTGTCGTCAAGATGGAGAACCACCACCAACCAGACAGTTGTTGGTAAATGGCTTGTAGGTCTGTGCAGACTGGCGATCAATCAAAGTTTGTTTCCTGTCATGTAAACTGCTGGAAAGACGGGCATTTCAGAGAATTCTTAGGAGCTCCAAAAGCCCAGGTTGATTTATGAGTGATAAAACCGAAAAACGCCCCGGCCTGAATTCGCCAAGTGCTCGGCTCTGGTGTTGGATGATCTGCAGATTACAGAGGATAAGAAGGGAACCTTTTTTTATTTATTTTATTGCTCATTCTTTGTAAGACTCAGTCCACCTTTTGCTTTGTCTTTGTCCCGCCACATTTCGGACTCGCGCTCTGCCTCACCCCCTCTGTGTGTCATGTGTCAGTAACCAGCTGTGAGCGACAAAGGAAGGGAGACAGAGAAGCTGTCACTTCCTCATATGCAAACCGTCCCTGTGCTTCCTTCCGTGTGTGTGTGTGTGTGTGTGTGTGTGTGTGTGTGTGTGTGTGTGTGTGTGTGTGTGTGTGTGTGTGTGTGTGTGTGTGTGTGTGTGTGTGTGTGTGTGTGTGTGTGTGTGTGTGTGTGTGTGTGTGTGCGCACACATCAGAGTTTACCATAATGTTAACAAGTAAGGTCAGGCCACCGTGCCTTTAAGACTTTCATTGGTATCGATTTCAGTGGAAGGCTAAAGTGTCACATGGTCTAAGGGCCATTTCAGGATTCGTTATTAGTGTTCAGACCTTCAGATAGTAACAGTGTAAATAAAATGATGTTTTAAAGTAGTATAGTGTACAAGTGTGGGAAGTCATTCAAATATAGTTCAAAATACGGCATGTGGTCTATACTTCCACTCACGGGAGCAAAGCATTTCATCACACACACGCACATAAATCTCACTTGATAGCTTTCAGGCTTTAGATATGTGTGCTAACAGTTTAGTTATGTGTGACTGTGTGTGCTCCGGGTGAAGAATGACTGACCTTTCTCACTCCCACTCTGTGTTTATTTAGAAGAAAAAGAAGGAAGTGTCATCCTGAACCCAGACTTTTGAGTGTGTGTGCGAGTCTGTTTGTGTGTGTGTGTGTGTTTGTTTGTGCAAGTCAGAGAGCTGAATATGCTGAAGTGTTTTGGCACCTTAAATAAAGTCATCCAGCGAATGAAAAGCGCTGAGTGAGCGATGCTTTTGAAACTGCTGAGGGTGTGTGTCGGGGGTTACATTCTATTGACTGTTTGCGTGCGCGTGCGCGTGTACGTGTTGATAAGCATGTGGACTTTATGATAATTACAGTGTGGCATAATTGGATGTACAGTATGTGTGTTAACTCATGGAGTGTGTGTGTGTGTGTTTTAAGGGGTTAGTGTCGGGGAAATTGAATGCATCACTGAGACATGATGACATAGCTCACACTCTCTCTGTTTTTTTCCTATTCTCTATCTCTCTCAGGAGTTCTTCTTCCCGTCTCAGCTTTGCTCTATTCAATCAGGTTCCCGCCTCCCTCTCGTTATCTCCTCCATCTATTCCTTCATTATTTTCCTTCCATCATCTGTTTCTCTCTCATCTTAATCCCTACCTCTTCCCCAGAAATCAATCTCTTTCCCTCCTTCAACATTAAAAGGAGGGAGTTTTGTTTTGTTTTGTTTGTCGGATTCCTCCTTCACTGCTGCTTACTCATTCACTTCATCATTGATCTTTTTGTAATCCCCATTTTAAAGAGTATTATCAAGGCATCTCTGATCTGCTAGATACTACATTGCTGACAGAGATGAGCCGCAGCAATATTATATGTACTGTCCTCAAGGAAGCCCTGAATCTCTGTTGTAATTTTGATTTAACTGACTGCAACCTAGATTCAACCCCACCCCCCCCCCACACACACACACACACACACACACACACACACACACACACACACACACACACACACACACACACAGTAGCCTGAAGAAATGTGTGTGCCTGATTAGCGAAAAGAGGGTTATTGTTTTTCCTCTTTGTATTTAATTTTTTTTGCCAGGAAACTGCAAAACAATACTGACATTGTGAGAATAATCACTTCCTGGAAATTCCGAGCCACGATTGGCCGACAGCTGCGGATCAGAGGCAGGGGATTGGGTCACGTTGTTTTGAGCCAGAAATGACAAATCTGGGATCAAATGAACAGCTTTCTACTTCCTCAGACACAATGCAACTACAGTAGATGCAGCAAGCAAAACCTGAGGCACCAGATATTACAAACGGAAATGTTATTTGAAACTGTTACTCGGCATGACCTACACTGAGAGAGCAGGTCCTCAAGGATACTTTATTTTCTTTTGTTTAATTGATAGGAATTCAGTGTCTGGCTGAAGTGCCTCTTGTATATAAACAGCCCAGACGGGTTAGCTCTGGTTGAAATGAAACCTTTATTTCAATTGAAGGCCACTGACTGAAACTGTATAAAGACCACATTGAACTGAGTGGTGGAGACTGTCTGTGCCAGATGCATGAGCAAAGACGACAGTGCCGCAGGTTTGTATGAATTCAGTGGCGTCACCACACCAGCACCAACGTCTGCGAACTTGCTCCTTGAGCTGCAGAAAGGATGAGGCATGAATAAATGCAAAGACTATGGCATTTGGATTCCATTTCCAAGTGCCATAAAGCCAATTTTATTAAATATTGTCATCAGACGATAAATATGGAGAATCCACCCAAAGTGTTTTATGCCTGTGTTTCCCAGTTTATTGCCTCCATTTCCCTTTGGTGTCCCCGTCAGAACATCAGTTTCTCTCCATTTCCCTGAAAGGTCTTTTGTCTCCGACAGAATTTATTGCAGGTCTGTCTGTCCTGAAAGAGAGATATTATCCTGAGGTTTCTCCTGACCTGGCTTCATGCTGCTCCGCTTTGATTAACAGTTGTCTCTATTTGATTAAATGCTAATCACATTACATCAAACCGACTCATGACTAGTAAACAACAGCAAGAGAAAGGAACTACAGTTGCAGGCTGGTATCTCTGATGACAACAGATCAACCAGTGACAGCAGGGCTGAGTGCACGTTCAATAGACCAGTGTGCTGCCTTTACAGTAAGAAAGGGTGTGTGTGTGACCTCAGTCTGAAATAGATCTAGTCTCTAAACTGCTGGTCATCTGCATCAGCGTAAAGTGACCCGGGCTGCACATCTAAGTGTGTGTGTGTGTGTGTGTGTGTGTGTGTGAGCGAGCTAGCTCCAGCTTCTTTGTGTTCACTTCTTATTCTCTGTATGTGTGTGTGTTTGGGGAGGGGGCAGCTCCCTGGTTTCATTGTCCCCCTCCCAGATTCCCCACATTCCAACAATAAGATGTCATTTCTTAATGGAAGGGGGTATATAGTAAATGTGTGTTAGCCAGGGTGAGCACATGGTCTGTATAATCTCTACTCTCTATATTAACGTCAGGGCATTTTCCTGATAACGTTACTTTGCAACATGTTTTGTTTCCTTGATTTTCGTGCTTTTAGAGTGCTGCAGGATGACATATTTTTGTAGGCCACCAAGAATTCAGCATCCACTGCTTTGACAAAAAGAACCATTGGCTTTTGGATTATTTCAGAAAATAAGTTCCATGGCAAACAAACGTTTGTGATACTCAGTTTGTTCAAGATAATCTTAACAAATGAAACTAAATGAAAATAAACTAAAAGCTTTGATATAACTAGCCAGAATGTACTGCCATATCTGACTATTACTGTAAAATTGCAACTTTTCTGTGATCGCAACCATCCAAAACACAGTCCGAAACGTAGACCGATAGTCAGATCTTTGATACCTGATATGTCTATATTAGGAGACTTCAAGTAAAACCAATTGATGTTCAAGATACTTAAAACCCCCCCCCAAAAAAACAGAATTGATTTTGGGGTTTAACAGGTTCACTTACGACTGAAAATAGAACTGAAGAACGGCGAGACAGAAAGAACAAAGTGTTGTATTGATGCGCTCTGTCTGTGTGCAACTGTGCATGTTCGTCTGTGTTTGTGGCTTTGTCACCCTCCCTCCCATTTTGTCTCTCTCTCCCCCTCTCCCTCTCTCTCTTCATCGTCCATGACCTTAACTAAAGCCTTTGGGGGAAAAGAGGAGAGAGAGAGACAGCGACGGATCCAATAGAGAGACAAGATGGGATTTTTCCCTCCTCATTTTTTTCCCCTCCTCTGTTCTATAAATAGCAGCAGACTGTCATCTGCTGAGCCATAACTAGAGCAGAATGAGTGGAGACTGTGGCTGCATGTGTCAAAGTGGATATGTGTGTCATTGTCTGTCGTGTGTGCGCGCATGTGTGCGCGTGCGTGCGTGTGTGTGTGTGTGTGTGTGTGTGTGTGTGTGGGGAGTCTACTTTATACTCACTTAAAAAAAATGAAAATTTAAAGCTTTGAAACGAAGGTTGGAGAAATGCGACTACTGTAATGTTGCACTAAACTTCAGGAGACAGTTAAGGTTTGAAGAGCTTAAATCGGCCTTGTGAAATATTTAGTCTACTCGTTTCAGTCTCCCTAAAATGTGAAATACTTCTGATAGTGTAGTAGATTTCTTAGGGGCTATAAGCATAATGTTGGATGAAAGTTTTGACGTTTAATTAAGCGGATATTCCCCTGAAATGTATTTAAACGCTTGGCCCTAAAAAGTTTGCAGCTTGCTCCTTTACTGAGCTGTAAGCAGCACGTTTTGGTGACGAGAGTAGTCTATGAGCAGACAGATGAGCAGTGGTGTAGGGAATTATAGGGTTGCAACTAGCGGTAACTTTCATTATTGATTAATCTGCAGATCAATTGATTGTTTTTCATAGTTTTGTCCATTAAATGTCTGTAAATAGTGGAAAATTCCATTTGAAATGTCCCACCGCTCAAGGTGATTTATCAATTGCTTGTTTCATTCCATCATCATTGATATGTGACAAAACAAAGTATTAGGGATGCTCGGTATATAGCGAGCCCAATAAATTATTGTCCGAGAATCATTATCATCATTATTATTATCTCGATTATTATTATCTCGATAATGAAATTATACCTGATACGTTATTGGATGATAATACAAAGCCAAGGTTCTCATTGCCGCATCTACACACTCTGATACTGTAGGAGGACTATAGGTTGTGCACCTTTTTTAAAGATGATTTGTAATCCTCCGATGAAGACAGAGAGAAGAACTAGACAGCCAATCATGTCCACACCGGTGTGGATCACAGATCCAGAGGAAGATGTACTTGACTTAATGTGAGATCACCGGTTATATTGGCGGCATCGGCCTTGAGAAGCCGGTAATTAGCTCGGAAAAGCCATATCCTTCCTCCCTTCAAAGTAATCAATCCTTTCATTGGAGAAGCTGGAGCCAGTGAATGCAATTTCACTTGAAACGTGACTAAAACGTTTAATTGATTATAAAAGTAGCTGCTAATCAACGTTCTGTCCAAGGACTAATTGATCAGCCGTTTATACTCCACTGACATTTGTTGCTCAAGACTGATTGGCGTGATGTATGAGTCTCTAGGGTTTATATGTGTCTCCTCTGCATGCCTTATTAATGCCACGCTGTTTAGTTGGTTGAGTCAGATTTTCTGATCTTAATGGTCGCTTTCAAGGTGAGTTAGTGGAGAGCTAGTCTTCCTGCCCCACTGCTGAGTCAATGAGAACAGGACACACAAACACACACACTGTGGTGATGAGGTAGGAAGTTCTCCCCACCAGATTAGGAGTCAATCCGCATGAGCCACAGTTTGCATGATGTAATCACCACAGAGCGAGGTCACATGGATGGTATGCAATGCTCGGTGCCGTTTGAATTGAATGGGAAAGCCCCTTCTGTCCTTTTTAATGCCGTGGTCGGGTGTGAGGATGAACAGCTGCGTCATTTGAAACCGGCATTTGCCGCAAATCATTTTAATATGTAATAAACTATGATATGGCGCTGAGGCAGCGAATTTGCCAGTTTTGCTTTGAAAGTGCCACATGCTGTGAAAACCACTGCAAAACTTGAAATCGTTACAGTAAGAAAATGTTGGTGTGTGTGTGCCGCCCCCCTTGTCAATCCCCCGTCGCTGATGAAGGCGATAAATCCTGCCGGCCCTGTGTTACATGCGATACTTGTCGTAGGTCACAAGGTCGCTGTCCAGAGGGCTGCGTCATAAGCTGGCCGGTTTGAGGTTGAAGTCACCAAGTTCACTTAGATGATGAGATTCTGGATGCAGGAAGTGATGCGTTGCCCTGCGGTGGAGTTGCATTTATCTGAGAAATGAGTTTCTGCGATGAGACGGGACGTGGGAGAATTGCCCAGTGGTCTTACCTCACAATCCAAGGGTCAGGTGTTTGATCCTGGCAGCAGACGATGTCCTGTTGAGTGTCCTTTTATGGTAAATTCCCTGTTTTCATAACCTTGAGCTAATTTTTCTGCAACCAATCGACTCGAGAGCAGCATGCAGTTTTACCTGTGAACAAAAAAGTAGACCGTCCAAACCTATTCTTTACATCAGAAAGTAGCTGTGTAAAATCCACTACATGTTCACAATTCACAGTTGGGTTAACAACTTGAATGTTTGACTTGGTTTTCGCCCACAAGTCAGGAGTTTAGTTACATTAGATACACAAATTAAGAACAGACAACAATGGGACACATACACACAGAAGTGTTTTCATTTACAGTGATGTGATAATGAGCCAGATCTGTTCGAAAAATCTCCTAAAAAGGGAAAAGCCACAACTTCCCAGCAATATTTGTTATTGTACTAAAAGCCAAACCTTTTGACACAATGTCTTTTTGTTTGAGTAGTGTGGCCAAAAGCTCGACGATACATTTACATGTCGCATGAGGAAAATATTATGACGAAATGAATGATTTCATTTAATCTTGTTATGAGAGGACTCCATTCGACTGCTTTGGTTTCAGGGTCCTGCTCGTGTGCCCGCTGGCTCACTGAATAGAGCGGCGCCATCATTAATGCTATCAGTAATTAGCTTCTCCGACCATGACAAGTCAACATGTCTGTAATCAATTATGGACTGATTAGCCTCAGGTGTGGAGCACCACTTAGTATACACTCGAACACCCAATGTGTTGTATACGACATCACATACTTACTTTACAACAAGTAATCATGGATATTCCAAAAGTTATATGTAACAAGAGAGAGTTTTGATATTATATTATTAGTTTGGTTGGGTTTATGGCTGCAAAATGTTGTTAACTGTGAGGCCTTTGTTGGATTAGGGCTTAAATTAATTCAGACAGTTTGTAAAAGGGTTTAAATTCCACTGGCAGCACACACCGGCATATATTATAGCATGATAATGGAGTTAAATGGGACTTTGGTTGCCGGCCACTGTCTTACTACATGTGGAATATTGTTTAGGAATGAAACACAAAATGAGATTTTATTGACATAACTTGTTCCTGAGGTCAAACATCAGAGTGGTAATGAGTTGTTATGACTACAATATCTCACAAAACATTTCATATTTTTTGCTATTACAGCTATAGTGCGCACACACAGGCCAAACATGGTCCCACCCGTCTTTCCTGCTCACACAAAAACATGTTTGCGGCCACACACACACACACACACACGCGCGCGCACACACACACCCACCCACACCCAGAAATTATAACAAAGCAAAGTTGACAGAGCGGTCAGGTCTGTTTGTTTACTGTTGTCCTTCCTTTGTGTGCGTGTCGTTGTGTTGCGTTGTCTTTTCATTGTGTTATGGGTGATAAACAGCAAAACTCGGTCACCCTGTTGTTGACTCGGGCTCAGCTCCACCGAGAAGAGGGCAGCGCTAAGCGAGCAAGACGGATACAGATCGAAGAGATGGAGAAAGAGAGATGGAGAGCAAATGAGATTAGAGAGAGACAGAAACGACAGACAGATGAAGATGTATAGTAGCAAAGAGAGATGATGCTCATCTGTCTGTCCTGTATGCAGGACTGGGCCTTTTTTAGAGGGTTGGTTTTACGGGTTTATAGTGTGTGTGTTTCCCTGGCCTTATCTGAAAGACCCAGTTTGTACTCACTCCATCAATAATTGATTGGAAATATCTCTTGTTCTTCCTCTAGTGCCGAGTGTGCTCATGTGTGCAGATGAATGAGCTAATGGAGTTACAGGCAGTAAATACAGTCACGTAGGTACACTTAACATGTGTGTGCACAGTGACATATTAGGGCTGCTACTGTAACACAACCACACTCGCTTTCTTAGCAATTAATCTCTGTTTGCTCGTTTGAGTGTCGAATACATCTGTATTTAGTGTAACAGTGGATCTATAAACGTGTAAACTTCTATTAGTCACTATGGATTAGTGACAGTGAGACATAATCAAACTTTAGTTTAAAAAAAAAAAATGATTTTAGCAAAAAGATTTTACTAAACCTCAATGAACACATTACAGAGAGATAAGTGATGAGCAAATGCCACTAACGAGAGAGGAGATGGAGGTAGAGACAGAAAGGGCGGATGAAAATCAACCTGGAAAGAGAGTGTTATACTCACAGAGAGAGAGAGAGAGAGAGAGAGAGATGCAGACAAAGTGAGTGAGAGGCAGACAGAGGGAGAGAGAGTAAGTGAGGGTGACGCAGACGGGGAGAGTGAGAGTGAGACCGAAAGCTAATGGGCAGCTTTAGAAGGTAATGGACTGTGGATCCCCTGTGGTCTGATGGTAGTCCCATTCAACCTGTGTACTTTAGGCATTGTCTGCCCCATTGTATATTCAATATCCAGATGCTCCCCGGCCCCGGGGCTTTCGCACAAGAGTGCAGAGCAGCTCACACAGCCCATCCGCGGTAGTGCTGCTGTTTCGTTTCCTGGCGGAGATTAATGATTTGAATTGTTCGTTTCAATTACGAATAACTAGTTTAGTTCCATGTGTTGAGGATGTGAGGTAAAAGTGTAAACAACCCCACAATACTAAAGGTGTGTGTGTGTGTGTGTGTGTGTGTGTGTGTGTGTGTGTGTGTGTGTGTGTGTGTGGCAGTGTTTGCAGACAAACAGGTTAGGGTGGCGATGTCGTCCGCTTCTGTTTTTTTCAGTTCCGTATCCTGAACTCTATTCATATTGAGACTTCTGTTTCTCGTAGACTTTTTGAGGTTCTTCAAAAGTTGGGCCTCGGTGTCAGGAGGCTCGTCAGTGTTTCCGTTTAATGCTTTGTGTGTATCTTTGCGCGCCGGAGCATGAGAAGGTGACAAAAAAAAAAAAAAAAAAAAAAACAGTTGGAGGCGCCTTTTTAAGTTTGCAGCATTGCAGTTTAAGTTGCAGGTGGCACTGAACCACAACACGGTCTGCAGCACATCCGCACTCGGGTCGCCGTTACTCACTCTGCACGGAGCTATTTCTGTCTCTTAAGTACATATCAGATATTGTGGTGAGCCATCAGCTATCTGCTACCTGTGTTCCCATCTACATAGCTCTGGTGCACTTTTGCACTGCTTAGATTCCTTCCAACAGATTGACTGACACAGGGCTTTGACTATAGTTAACCCTTTAGTTATCTTCTGTATAAAGTATTTAATTCACCATAATGGACTTAAAATTGAACACACGGTAAAGAGACTCCTCCAAATATGTTTCCTTGGCCTTGTGAGGATGTTATTGATACTTTTCATTGGAACAGATATTGTAGCTAGACGCTGCTCTTCTGGGTGCATGCTACTAGTCTGTGTTAATGCTAGTTAGCATTATAAGAAATATGACCTTTTGTAAGCATTGTGTGTTGACAGCACTTAGCCGAATATGTAAGCCAACACTATCTTGACTGACAATGTCTGCAACAGAGCTGAAAAGACTAAGAACCGCTGGCATTTCTGGTAAGTGTATCTTCCAGCACATTTTAGTGGAGGGTTTAACTCTAAACTCTTTAGAAGGCTTCCTTTCTGGCGAAACAGCAAATCTGCTATGACTGCAATGGTGGGGAATGTCCTTAATTAGCCCAAACACTACCCCTGCTTCAGCTCAGTAGCTTGAAGCGAGCACGGGGGAGGATGAGAAGAAGTAGATAGAGAAGGGGGCAGCGGAGGGGAAGGCAGACGGGAGAGAAGGAAGGATAGAAATCACAACATGAATATGTTCACATGCCATGTTCTTGGCACCTGGCGGTCTGTCTTCAACATCTGTACCACTGTTGCAGTTGTGGAAAAAGAAACCCCGATGTGTGTGTGTGTGTGTGCGTGTGTGTGCGTGTGTGTGTGTGTGTGGATACTTGCTCTTCCCGCTGTCACCAGAGATTACTGAGAAATCCGTCTGCATTGTTTGGTCAAATATTGAGCAATATGTGATTTGTGTTTGTGTGTGAGAATGGGCACGTACGTAACAGTCCTCCATGAAAAAGGCCACCACCAGAGCCAACAGTATGACCGTAAATTCTGTTGTCACCAACCTTGTCTCTACTTGTCTGTTGACTTGTCATCGCTGCTCTTTTCC
>JACSYO010001738.1:1410000-1425000 GCA_016806645.1 Ophiodon elongatus
ATCCTATCATCTCACACACACACACACACACACACACACACTTCTCTCTCTCTTCTCCCCATGGGCTTTGCACCTGAATCGTTGCCAGCCGTGACATGTGCCCCCAGAAACTGTTTGAACAGGCTATCGGTTATTAAGATGCTGCCTTATCAAAAACCAAACGTATTTATCAATGCAAACATCCTGCCGGAGCAGCACATCCGTCGGCTCTGTGCCATGTATGACCGGGCGTATACTGTACCTCATTGGACTGTGTAGTGCGTATTCGCCTCACACTCTGTTTCAAACTTTCTTACCTACTTTCTTCCTCCCTCTGGCTTCGGCCCTGTTTTTCTGACCTCTCATAGACCTCCAGCAGTGTGATGTAACGCGTGTGTCTGTATGCGCACACGTGCTTTTGTGTGTTTTCATCTCGGTCAGAAAGCCTAGTGGAGGCATTTCTGTTGACACTACCCACTCTTTGTCTGTTTGTGCCTCTCCCCCTCCCTTTCCCCACCCCCGTCCCCCCACCCGCTGCCACTCGCCAGACAAGTTTTCCAGATTTTTCTCTCTTTTTCTTTTCCCTGTTCCATGTCTGAGTGTGCACATATTTGGACCTTATTGACCTATTATATCTTTTACTTTTTGGCTATTGGCAATTTGAAAGTGCCTCAATGTGCTCTGAGAAATTGTGATTGACATTTTGTTTTAATATTTTCTGACATGTTCTAGACTAGAGACCAAATGATTATTTTAATAGTTGAGAAAAAATTTGCAGACTAAACGATAATGAAAATAATCCTCAGTTGCAGCCTACTTAGATCTGTTTTGATTTCTTAATGCAGTTATGTAACTTATTAACGGCTCCGTCTTACACAAACAACATTGCCTCTGAGAAACTCCACTGCAACAGCTGCTAAAACGTTTGTCACTTACTCACCTTACGAGAAATTCAAACCCGCAACTTGCATTGCCCGTCTCGTTTTACCTTCAGGCAGTCGCCGCTCTACTGTAGGAGTCTGACAAATAGAAATAAAAGAGTCTTATTCAGTGTCTCCCTTTATGTCATGGTTCATTGTATGGCTATTTTAAGCAGCAATTGTGTGGACCAAGGCTTAGAAAGCATATCGTCATCGCTCATTGTTGTCATTGTTCCCGAGAAAGAAAGTTGGACATCTTTTATACCTGCCCTCATTTACACACCGTATGCAGGTGTAAAATAGGTTACAGGCACGCTGAGAGTTCACGTTATGGATCACGTGCGTGTGCACAGTGACATTGATCGGAGCTCAGCTATTGTACAGGTCTTTGTAAAAGTAATTGCAGCCAGATGTACTGTGTGATTAATTACAGGGTTTCCTTTCAGGGGCGACTGCGCTGTACATTATTGTAATTACCCAGCTTCTCGCCCCATAAGAAAGTCTGCCAACCATTACACCACAGCAGAGACGGCTGAGATAGCAAACTTTCTTGATTCCTAAGCTCTTGGGTCGGGACCCAAAATGGGCAACCCGTTGATGTGGATTGAGAACAGCAGCTCGAAGTGTTTTTTTTTTTTTAGGTAACTTTTTAAACCTGGAGGTCAAATATGAAATATGAAACGTTATCTTCAGTACTGTAAGGAACTAATTGGTGCTAAAAACTTTCTTAAATATAGGCCTTCTTTAAAAAGAAAAATTCTATGGCAGTGACTGTACATAATAAGAACAAACCTTTTCAACTCAAAGAACTAACTAATTTCACGCCTAAGAACGAGTGATTACTCCTGTTACTTTCTGAATGAACCTTTTAACTTTCTTCTTTTATAAGAATGTCTCTATTAAGACTTTTAATCAAGCCTTGTGGTTATCTTGGTGTAATAGTTTGCTGGGGAAAAGGTTGTTACATAGTGTGTGAGTTGGTGTAGTACTCATTAGTGTGCCCTCGTTGTCATCATTACACTTATATTTCCCGAGAATGAAGCTCATTATGAAGTTATACAATTCAGCTTTTGTCTAAATTGACAGCTCATTATCTGGGCTGTCTTCCCTCCCACCTCCTCATGTCCCCCCTCAGCCCAAATCCCTTCTTCAAACATGTCTTTTCTTCCCTCCTTTTTTTTCTTTTTTTTTTAACTGCTCTTCTTGTGCTCTTTTTCCTTTTCCTGATCAGCCAATAGCATCCGCTGCTCTCCTACTTCCCTCATTGTTTCTTCTGCTCTGCTCCCATCTGTCCTCCTCCCCCCCTGTAGCCACCTATTTTTACTTTCTCAACACATTTCCCCATTTCTCTCCCTTTCACTCCAAAACTCCCAGTCTCTCTCCTCCTTCTTTACAGCATCTTATTGCCGCCTGCCACTCCATTCTATCCCCTCCTCCCTTATCTATAAAAATGCCTGCAAGAGCTAGAATACAATTCCCATTCACCTGGGTTGTCATCCAGCAGCATCAACACTCCTGTCCAACATTTTTGAGAAGCAGTGGTATTCCTCGACAAAGGCAGTGTGTTTCTGGTTGATGTGAGCTTTAGACTGACTCAGTCCTCATGACATTGACAGTTCTGTCTCTCAGAGAGGCATTACTGAGACAGAGAGGCACCTCTGCAGTAACCCTACACCCTGTGTGTGTGTGTGTGTGTGTGTGTGTGTGTGTGTGTGTGTGTGTGTGTGTGTGTGTGTGTGTGTGTGTGTGTGTGTGTGTGTGTGTGTGTGTGTGTGTGTGTGTGTGTGTGTGCGCGTGCGCGTGCACGATGTTCGAACAGTTATTGCATCATGGTGTCATATAATCCGACCCCCATTTTCTGCCTCCCCCATCTCCTCTCCTCTCCTCTGTCTCCATCTAAATCTGCTGTAGTTTGCACAGTCGGCTGGACTTTAGCTGTCAGGGAAACTGTTCTTGCTATCGAACCAGGCCTTTTGGCCCGCACATTCTCCTCTTAGTTTCCTTGAAATTCTCTGTTAAATGTCACTCTTCAAAAATGCAGGCTGTAATTCCTGTTGGATGCGTGTTCACATGGTGAGAGAGATCCGGCGGAGTATGGAACATTTCTGTATTGTGTGTCGTCCCGACAGGAAAGACTTCAGTGGATAAAATGCCCATTTCCTCTTCCTGTAACCTCACTTCCGTCCTCACTTCTGCTCTCACGCCTCCTCTGCTTCCCTCCCCTGTTTTGTCGGTCATCACGGCGTCCGCTAGTGTATAAACTCCGTAATCATTCATACATTTATTGTCTCCTCATAATTAAAAAGAAAACAAATCTAAGTTGTTTTTTCCCCCCTGCTTTTGGGTAATAACATCTAGGCATCATTTATAATATAACAGATGTTAACATATATTTTCGTTTAAATACGTCTTCTTCAAATCCCATGCGAGTGTCTGAGAAAGCGACATGGAGAATAAGTATGCGAAGAACTAGGCTAATGTCTTGTAGCAGAGCCTGCTTTGGCAGTAATGGGCTCTCATCTGGAACACATTAACCCCAAAACCTGCATGTAACAAAACCACAGTCACTCGTCAGACACACACACACACACACACACACACACACACACACACACACACACACACACACACACACACACACACGCGTGCTCTTGGCTGCCTTGGACCTCTCTGGAACCCGTCCAGTTGTCTGTCACAGATTCTTCAGTTTCTAGTGCGCGGCTCTATCGGTAGCCTGTATCTGTTTAACTTCTCTGATTAACCACGTCAGAGCTGGAGCCTGAATCGGTTCCTCTCCCTCGCCTCCACTAACCAGCTGCAGAGGAAATATAGGCCACTGCGAGAGGAGGGAAAGGACAGTAGACTGGAGCACTGAAGGGGTGCGGGGGGGGGATAGAGATATGCAGGGGAACAAGGATTGTTGACTTCTACGTTTGATGTTTTAACTGGTTTGTTCTGTAATCTTTTATTTTTCTCCCTCACTTAATTGTCCGCTCATTTCTGTCACTCCCGCTGTCTCGTTCCCTCTGATCTCTTTCCACTCTCCTTTTCTCTTGACATGAGCTAATCCCCCCTTTTATGTTTGTTGTATTGATGGAACTTGTGGAGTGTTGTGTGTTTTTTTTGGGGGGCGTGTGTGTGTGTGTGTGTGTGTGTGTGTGTGTGTGTGTGTGTGTGTGTGTGTGTGTGTGTGTGTGTGTGTGTGTGTGTGTGTGTGTGTGTGTGTGTGTGTGTGTGTGTGTGTGTGTGTGTGTGTGTGTGTGTGTGTGTCTCTTCAGGGTTTTTGTTAATCTGTTGACAACCTCAGGGGCTTGTGGAGGAGTAGCACACACATCAGAGACACAGTGAATGTAGTATTCTTGGAGTCGGTGTGTGTGTTTGTGCCAATGCAACACTGTATACATGTAAACAGACGGTTGGCTACTCTCTATAAAGTGGTTGTTATGGATGACCGACAATAAATGTTGACCGCTTTGAATGTTCCACACGCACTTTTTGTTTGCATGCTTTTACGCTCCTCTCTGTTTGGGACCTAAAATACTACTTTACATGTAAATACTGGGTGTGCCTGTTACGGTGCGAAAAGTAACAATAGGAAAGTATTTAGTTTTCCTGTGGCAAAGGGTGCATGCCATGTACAGTAGTAGCGATGTCCTCAAGGACCTTTCTAGCCAGTCTCCAAAAATATCATCTTGAAGTCTGAGGAGATTGCTCTAAAGTAACAAAGAGGTGAAAGTACAAGATCGATAGTCTTAAAGGTATGTTTACAATGAGCAAATTGCCTCACGTGTATCCCTCACACCTAACAATCACGTTGAATACTTCTCCTTCTTCATAAAACACTGGTAACATTTGTGGTGTTTTTAAGCAATGACACATTTCTTGGCACATTATTGCCACCAATTGTTAATCAGTAGAATAGCAGCAAGCAGCGAATGTGTTTTCCTTCACCAGCATGCCCTTGCACAATGACAACATAGCAACATAATGGGGACCAACTCATTAAAACATGGCTCCACAGAGCTAGTGGTCACACATCCGTAATACTTGGACATTAGATAACTAAAGTATCTGCCAATATTCATTGTATAACCTAAATACTGCAAACAGAAATGGTGGAATAGTTGGCTCTGTCACCTCCTCATGTCTCTAATCTGCTCTGCCTCTTTAACTCCTGCACTTTCTTACTCTCTAAATCTAGAATAACAAACGCCAAAGGTGAGTGAACTTCACACTATTTAAAAAAAAAAACGTTTCCTTTTTTCCCCACTCTAAAGTTTGACTTCTAGCTGAAGCCAGCTGATAACTGAAGTCAAGCATCTATATAATCTGCAGCAGTTTACTAAGAGCACAGAGTGCTGCTACTTGATTGGATTCCGATGGCTGTTGATGATCTTTAAAGTGAAACCTGAGAAGTTCGGCCCGGGCGTTTATAGCGTAGGCCTTGATTTAATGGCGTGTAAAGGGATAGTCCTCTGAGATTATGCAATAGTGTTATCTGGGACGGCCCTCGTCCCGTCTCTAGCACTGGCCTGACCTACTGTTAGATCATCAATTACTGTAACAGTGTCAGGACGTCGCTTTGAGACGTCATTTACACCCTGTGGAATCCAGGGAGACGTGCACATGAGCACACAGAAGCAGACACCCTGCAGCAACAGGCACAAGTGGAACTCAAATGTTTCTTGGTAATGAACTCGATAGCATCTGTTGGTATTTTAGTGGGCTTTAGTAGGGATTTTATCCATGATCCCCCGACGGTATATGGGATGCAATAAGACTTGCTTAGTTGTGCTGTCGCTCTTTTTCATTGGAACTCAGTCAGATGTCGTGGGAAGTGGGGAAAAAAAAGATTCAAAGATTTGAGCAGTAAGACACTTTTGAATTGGGTCATATCCATCAACATAGTCACACTTTGTTTAAGTGTTAATAGAGAAGCAGATGGACGTACGCTATATTAAGACTGCAACCTTTTACACACACACACCACACACACACACACACACACACACACACACACACACACACACACACACACACACACACACACACACACACACACACACACACACACACAAAACATGTCCTGTGTTTTACGTAGAAATACAACTACTTTATTCACACTTGACTTACACACAAGCTGCATAAGCATCGGGTGGCCTCCTTTGCGAAAATTGTCAAATTCTTAGAAGTTCAAACACTGTTGGGGACCCTCGGGGCAGGCCGGATTGCTGATATATGACAGCCATTGCCTTCGAATGTCTCACGTTTCAAATTTATCTTTGTTACACTTCAAAGAGCATTTTACAGCCCAATCAATCAATGTAGATGCTACTTTTTTCTTTTCTTTTTTAAACAGGCATTTAGAATAAATGTTTCATTGCATATTCATAAGAATGCTTATCTATCTTGAGGTTTTTTTCTTCCTTATGGACAGATTTTAGAAATATCCTTAGCTTCCATTTTCCTTGTTCTCTCAGAAATACAAACACATTCTGTCCAAGTCAGACCCCTCCAAGCCTATTACTCCTGATAATATTCCTGTAATACTAATGTCATAAAAAATAAAATAAATATAAGCCTTTCAGTATGACCAATACTATAGTAACCGCTTGACCGTGAAAACTTTGGATCCTTCTTTTCGTCACATAACTTCATTAGATCTTTGTTTCCTGTTCGTGCGACAAAGGGGGCCATTGTTGGTTGCTAATCATTTCAATCAAACCACAACCAATGAATAGAGCTTTATTGAGTCCTGGATATAAACAGGTTGGCTCAGCTGATTGAGGATTTGGGACATTACATTGGTTTAGACATGGGTACACCGGTGTGTTTTAACTAAGAACTAGTGTGAACTATAGAAGCCTGGCTTGCCATCACTTCGACTCATTAGCTCCATATTTGGGATTATTCCCGGTATAATGTGATTCCTTAGCATGGCATGCCCTTCTGTTAAGGATTAACACTTTTGAGGGGAAGTTCCACTCATTATCCTCAGATGTCCTTTCATTATCTTTGGATCGACGCGACTGGATCAAGTGGCTGAGCTGGAGGGTGTGATGTGGGCGAGAGGGACAGCTTTGAAATGCGTCCTGCTCGTATTGTGGGGGAATCCTGTGAATGGGAAAGGGAGGAGAGTAACAAGAGTTGGGAAAGGAAAAGAGAGGAAAAGAGAGGAGAGGAAAAGAGAGGAAAAGAGAGGAGAGGAAAAGGAAGATGAGCGAGGAGCACGGGAAGCGGAGGGAAGATGAATGAGGCGTGACCTGCACAGCTGTGTGTGTGTGTGTGTGTGTGTGTGTGTGTGTGTGTGTGTGTGTGTGTGTGTGTGTGTGTGTGTGTGTGTGTGTGTGTGTCGCACACAGCCAGGCACAGAGAGATGAGACAATAGGGTGCACAGTGAGCGGCAGGCTGAGATGGTACCTATTGTTAACACACAAGTACACAACATGTGTGTGCACACACACATTGGAGTTGTTATTGAACCCATCCTGATGAATGGGTTTGTTTGTTGTGCCTGTTACGAATCAGACAAAGAAGAAAGAGGATCAATATGTCCCTCTGACAGAAGATTGATACCTAATCACTTGTAGTTCTTTCAGGAATTTATACACATAATTGGGTTTTTTTTCACTCTCTAAAGCCACTCATAAGTAAACTAAATAGTATAATTAGCATATCTCCAAAGGAAATGCATAAGAAAAACCAAAGCGTATGTATCTCACCACATTTTATACAGAACCAACCGATTTTCTGCCACAGCAAGGTCAGATTACCACACACACACACACACACACACACACACACACACACACACACACACACACACACACACACACACACACACACACACACACACACACACACACACATGGCCCTGGTTACTTCAATATGTAGAGTGGTGATTGATGGGAAACCAAAAACCACCTAAATAGGAGGAAAGAAGGAGGGAGGGGTGGGGTGGGGGTGATGGAGAGACAAAGAGCGAGCGAGGCAGTCACAAAGAGAAACAAGAAGGAGAGGACTAGAGGACGAAGCAAACATGTGGGGAATATCGGAGGAGGGTGTGAACAAGTGATCTCAAATCTCTGCGTTTCCTTCGTTTTGCTGAAATGTCTGTATAAATGATGAGATCAGTCTCCATCCTTTCCTGTCCCCCTCTGACTTTTGCTGGAACTTATTCATCCTCTTTTCAATCATTCTTATTCGTAACAGATGCTCTCTCTCTCGCTCTCTCTCGCTCGCTCTCGCTCTCTCTCTCTCTCTCTCTCTCTCACTCTCTCTCTCTCTTTCTGTTCTCTCTCTCGCTTTCTTTTCTCTTCTCTTCCCCCCTCCTCTCATATGTTGGCTAACCATAACAAGCTGTGGTAAAGGTCTTGGAGAGGTTTTGGTTTTTGTGTGCAAGTGAAACATACAAGTGTGTGTCTTTTTCATGCACTAGTTTACGAGGTGTGTGTGTGTGTGTGTGTGTGTGCGCGTGCTGGAGGGGGTTTGTGGTTCTTTGCAGGAGAGTATTTCCAGAGTGTGGGGGGTCTGAGAGACACTTTGGCTACATACTAATAGAACACACTGGGCCTTTTTCATGCAGTTGCACACACACACCTACACACACACACACACACACACACACACACACACACACACACACACACACACACCTACACATGCCCCCGTCCACCGCCACTGTAGGTCTTTGCTGCATATAGAAACAAATCAGCTCATTCACTCAACCGACGGGCTTAATGTAATCAAGATTTACAGGTCCTGATTTTTCTCTCGAGTTACAGACTGACATTCTTTGAAATTTAGGTCAGGACTCAAAAGGTTAATCAGAGGAACATCGAAGTGGCACATTCTGGAGAAACTGGGATGAGAAGTTTATAGTTCAGTTAGGTTTCCGCAAAGGGTTTCATAATTATGGCACAAAAAACACATAGCAAACCACATGCCAGTGGTTTGCTATGTGTTCTTAATGTTAATGTTTTATATAATGCTTTTTAAGGTGAAACTATGAGGTAGTGCATGGTTTTTGGAGGAAAAGTGTTTTTTTGCAGTGCAGTAATTCTTAAAGCATCTGCAGCTTGTCTTAATAAACCTCTCCTAGTCATACTCATAATTGTATTGTTAATGTAAAAAGTTTACCTCAGGCTGCAGCTGCAGACTTCTCTTCTTCATCATCTGCTTTAGAACCAAATAGTCTCTAAATGCTTTCAGCAATAAAGACTTTTCATGAAATGATTTACTTCGTTCTTCACTTAACCGCTTGTTTGTTTTTCCATTCCAGTTTTGGTCCCATTGGTTTATGTTACACATTTCAATGTGAAAGAAATCAGGAGAATGATGCATATGACAAACCCATCAGTCACTCAAGTTAATGATGATCAGTTGTGGAAAATTACCATGTAATTATGTATCATTACTGGATTGTTATATGTATGCCTCCAAATGATAGGGCAGAAGGTTTAAATGTGATTTTAAAATGATAACTTTCTTCGTAATTAAAACTGCGGGGAATTAAAGCATAAAACAAAGTTAATTTTTTCATATTTGTTGGACGAATTTGTAGAGCTGATGTTAGATTATGATGTATGGAGCCATTTTGGGGGTTTGAAGACGCATGATATCGTCCATGGGTGTTTGGTTGTAACATTTAGACCATCTCATCTGTTGAATGCTGCCTCACTACGCTGGTTTGAGATTGAGGTCTGCATATCTGAGTAAGTCACTTCTTGTTTTTCCTCTCCAAAAACATTATTTGCCACGCAGCTGAACTGTAAACCGCTTTATAAACTTAATTGGGAGAAACTGCTGCTGGTGAAAAGTTGATCCAGTTAGGTTAATGACTTCAATTTAATGTCGTACTTTATCCGTGGAAGTATGGGTGTTTGGTAAAAGCCTCCTTGTTTCAGCTAATATGATATTCTTCAGCCTCTGAATGAAGAAAGACACACAAGTACATGTGCGCTAAAATTCCTGGAAAGCTGCAGGTTTTCTTTCTAGAAAATAGGAGCTAGATTTGGGTGAGAAACCCCGGGGGGTCGGGAGGTCGTTCTTTAATCACAAGGTTGGCGGTTCGATCCCAAGTGTCCTTGATGGAGACACTGAACCCCAAGTTGCTCCCCTGCTCCTAAAATGCTTACAATGGGTTAAATGCAGAGGTCAAATTTCCTGTATGTACCGGTATAATTATTACGATTTGAAATAAAGTTTAAGTTTAAATACTGAGCTATTCAACACCTGACTGGTCGGATCGTGAACTCTAAACTCCTCACTCAAGGATTGTTTTATTAAAACCTACTTAGCCGGTGAAACGGTCGACATTACAGATAACTTTGTGAATTTACCCACTGCTGAGGTTGTCAAAACAGTTTCTTCTTTCTTTCTTTTTTCTCTTATAGATTTGCGTTTCTTATGTAAACACAAATTGCTGTTATGTTAAGGAAACAGACACAGGCAATCATATACGCAATCATTAATGCTATGTTTAGGCTTCCTCTGTCCCAAGGAGAGATCAGGCACTTTGGACAACTTCCTGTGAGAAACTACACGGAGAAGGACCGTATCTAATGGTATTTGTTGTAGCACAGTGTAGTACCAGTTCACCATGTCAGAGCGTTTACAGTCAGAATTTTCTGGCGCTCTCGGTATTGTCTTCTGTCGCAACCTCCACCCATCTGGTGCTGTGAGGGCTCCACGCTCGCTGGGGCGCAACCAGCCCAGTGAAGACGAGAGCAGATGATCACGGAGTGTAAAAGCCCAGTGGGACGTCCAGACTAGACCAGTTGATCAGAGGGTATAAGCTTTCAGCTTCTCTGCAGGAAGCGGCATAATGCTGCAACACTGCTGATTCCGTTTCTGATGCCTGTCTGGCTGCCTAGTTGTGTACGTGGGTGGGTGTGTGTGTGTATGTGTGTGTTCATGCATGTCATGCGTCTCAGTTGGCTGTTACAGATCAGAAATAGGGCAGTCAGACGTGAAGCGATCACTTATGCAGTGATGTATAGGAAGCTTCTCTCAAGTCCTCAGGTAGGTGAAAGGAGGATAGCGAGAGAGCTTAGAGAGTGAGAAGTCCTTGTGTCGTTTGTCAGATAAGAGCCTGCAGATTTGAGTGTAAAGGCTTGTCCTGCTTAGGTGTGCGATTGTGTGTGTGTGAGAGAGAGAGAGAGAGAGAGAGAGAGAGGGAGAAATGGAGAGAGGCTTGGGTGGAGAGTGAGAGGGTATTTTTGACAAACTCAAGTCTCATGATGTTTTGAAGCTCGGAGCAGAAAAGAAGGGATGGAGAGATAGAAATAATCATCAACAGAAAGACTCATGCGCCATGGATCAAATTAATTCCTTGAATACCCAAAAAGCTAATAATAAATAATAATAGCCTCTACTGTATAGCTGCACACCCGTCTATCCACTAGAATGAAGAAGGAAACATTAATAATGGATTAGGAAGCCCCCTTAGACTTGCTGTCTGCTTTCCCCTACTCACAACCATGGAGACACACACTCAATAAGAGAGAGAGGGAGAGAGAGAAGTACAGAAGTACAGAGAGAGCAAGATGGGGAGAAGTAATCTGCTAGTGCCCCGAGGGAGGAGTCTAACAGTGATATTGGTGGTCAGGGTCTTTTCTAAGTGCTGCTGGGAAATGGAACATTGGCTTCCAGTCAGTCAGGTGACCGGCAGCCATTGTCATGTGACCACCCAGAGAGTCACGTGATCACGATGTGAAAAAGAGAATGGGAGTGCGGTTTGGTGAGCACATACATGGATGTTTGTGTGTCAGTTGCTAATGGGCCATCATCAGGGAAGTGGTTGCTGCAGGATGAAGGGATAAGCTGTTATGGGCCTTGACACACACACACACACACATTAATGCACTTAAAACACATTGTGTGTGTGTCTCTGTCTGTGTGTGTGAGGGGGAGGGGGGAAGAGAGTGTGTGTGTGTGTGTGTGTGTGTGTGTGTGTGTGTGTGTGTGTGTGTGTGTGTGTGTGTGTGTGTGTGTGTGTGTGTGTGTGTGTGTGTGTGTGTGTGTGTGTGTAAGTCATATGATATAGATGAGGCCCCATGTTATACAATGTGACAATATGAGATCATCACCTCAGAGATTGTCCTAATCTCCGAAGCAGCTCACAAGGTTTTCTAAAAGCTTTATATCATTAAAAAGACGTGACCTGGCAGAATCTTCAGTGCTGAATTGTTGATTGGTTTGTGAGGGAGGTATCGACAGATGGTTTACATATCGACTCCATACTACCACCACTGTATATTTCCCAGTATTGTGGGATTTGGTGGCACTGTAGCTTTAAACACTGATTAATTTGATGCTGAGCTTGTGCTTTGTCTCGGATGGTTTGCACTAATGCGTTGGATGCTTTTTCTTTTTTAAATGCCATATTCAAATTTAAGTACTCAAATCAAACAATACGATGCTGTAAAAAAAAAAGACATTTTATTTGAAGGATGTCAGAATATTGTTGATTTATTGAATGTAACGACAAAACCGTTGAATTGGATGTAAGGGGGCCCTCATTGGACCTCTATTTAAAACTGGTTGCCGTGGTGATAATCCTGATAATGTTGCTAGGAGTAGGTGTCTAACCTCCAACATCTGATCTTGCATCACCTTAAAAATACAGTCGCTTCTTCAAATGAAATCTAAAACCCGGCTGTGTTCGCACTCTGTTTTCAGTTACTCTGTCATCTATACTTAAACAAACAGTCTGTGTCAATCCTGCTGCTCTTTCTGTGATGGTCTGCAGCAATCCGTCTGTTCACTTTTCTGTTCTTTCATCCTCTAAAAGGGTCACAGACATCATTAAACGTTCAGGATGTGTGTCATTAGTTCCTCTCCAAACACAAATGTCTGTTTGTTCCAGGTTAATTGGAACATCCCTTTCATATTTTTTTTACAATCTCTGTTTTGTGTGCTGCCTACTTGTAACTACAGGTTATCCTGTGAATACTTTTGCATAGATGAATTGATTAATTAAGAGCCACAGAGGAAGTTGCAACCATATTTGGGCTTAAATCCTTTCAATAGTGAGGTTTTGTCACCTCATTTTATCGGTGTCAGCTGGCAACTCTGATTTAGTTTATTTTGGGGGCTGCGATGTGCTGAATGTGTCAACTACAGTTAGACACAGAGCTGGTGAAGAAACTAAACATCAATGTGCAAACACATTTATGGAAAGCAAATAAGCACATACACACACACACACACCTCTCACTAAAGCGGATACACAGGCACAACAGACAGTGATGCAAATAAAATATATTCTTTTTTTTTTAGAAACTGATGTGTAAAAAAAATACACAGGCTAGACACCGTTGAACGCATTGACACATTCCCTGATACATATTAATGTAATAATGCACACACGTATACACACTCTTCCACTTCTTTACGAGGCCTGATCCGCCCACGCTGCCCTTTACATCTATGTTTATTGCGGTATCAGTGCTAGAGCTGGAATGCCCATTAAACCTTTCTATGAAGCTAGTTGTCCACAGGATGGAAGAATGTCGACTGTAACTTTAGCTCGACCACTAGTAATAAAGACTCAGTAAAAGCTTGGTGTGAATGTAATAGGCCACGATTCACATCCAGAAATATGAAGAACACAAGCAGTGAGAGTATAGAGCTTGTACCGGAGGGTTTGATGAACGTTTCAGGAGAGCATTGGGAGTGTTTGTTGGTGGGAAGCCAGCGAGGGATCATTCGCATAGAGGGCAGGGGAAAGCATGGCACACATTCCTGGTGAAGCTGCTCACTGGCGGGCGAAAAGAAGCAGCTGGTGAAACCAAAGCTGTGTCCTTGTATTATACAGCAGACGTTCTATTAGAGCAGGAACAATTAGACGGTAATCAGTTGATCGACGTAAAATAAATCGGGGACAAGTTGAGCCAAGATGCAAATTCGCTGGTTCCAGGCCTCTGAAATGTGACTGTTTTCTGGTTTTCTTTGCCTTCTCTGTGATTGATGTAACTGGACGCGCCTTTTTGTTCAACCTTTTCGAGGGCATACAGTAAACGTCACACGCACAATTTGGACACTCAAATGAAATGGCAGAAAGTAAATAACATGCAACAAGGAGTCATTTCAGAAAAGTGCCTGTTTTTGTTTCTGTCTCCAACCTCCCTGCGAGTTAACGTTGGAGTTACAAGTGAGGATCACAGGAAAGGGGAATATATGGGAAGTAGATTTAAAAAAACACAGGCGAGTAGCTTACTTAAGTTACTTTGCCTCCTGCGGTGAATCAAACCGGTTTATTTATACATCTCTTTTATAAACCAGTTCGTCGCCATGTACCTCTCAGAAGAAGACGCATCAAAACACAGTCCCTCTCTATCTGATGTCTGTGGCTTCTTTGAGCGAAGATGAAAAGACAGTCTACCGTTTTAGCCCTTTCCACATCCTTCTCTAGTGCTGCATTTGATCTAATATGGCACCATATTCTGAGAGCACCTGCTTTCATATTTCATCTGCTTTTGCAGCATGTTTAGATGGCGTTCCAGTGTTTGATATTTTGTAAGCATTTATTATTCCTCCTTGCGCTCTCTTCTCTACGTACCTTGTGTATTTCCCTCTGTTGGTTAGCTTTTCCCCTCCACCCCTCAAACCCTCTTCCAGCCTGATTTGATTTTAATCTCACTCACCCTTTGTTTGGGTAAATGCCCTCTAGATTTCCAGATGAACAGTGTTTCTCAGTGTTTTTATCTATGCATGACTTATTTTCCTCTTCTGTCCTGTGTGTAGGATCGCAAGCTGTCCAAGTCTGAGCGCCAGCGCTTCAAAGAGGAGGCCGGGATGTTGAAGGGTCTCCAGCATCCTAACATTGTCCGCTTCTATGACTCCTGGGAGGGACCGTGCAAAGGAAAGAAATGTATTGTTCTGGTCACAGAGCTCATGACATCTGGCACACTGAAAACGTGAGTTCATGAGAGATAGAATTATTTTTCTAAGATGTTAGCTTAGTGACCTCGGGATTAAAAGATGTTGATTGATTCAAGAGAAAAGCTGTCAAAACGGCATGCAAAACAAAGACTCGTATTGCATTTGAATATCACTTCATGTTGTATAATGCGAAACACAATTTGCAAGGAATAGG
>JACSYO010001738.1:1430000-1547500 GCA_016806645.1 Ophiodon elongatus
TAAAAAGGTAAAATAAGGTTATGTCTCTGTTTGTCTCAGTATTCCAGTGGTTATTTGTTTGGCATGTGTTGTCCGTCTCCCACAGATGCCAGAATGGCTTGGTCGTTTTTGTGTGTGTTTTTATGCGCACATTCATTCACGTTTGTGTGAGTATTTAGGGCGTATCTGTTTTTAAGATGAATTGTCTGACAGTAATCCACTTTGGTTGCGTAAGCTTTCATCTTTAATTGAAGCATTATCCGTGTTTCCGTTGCTGCATCTTATCTGGCTATTGTCCGGCCTTCCATGCTTTGCTTTGGAATAATTCATTCCATAACACTATTACTGTACAATGCATTCAAAACACTTTAGAGAGCCCCTAAACCTCAATAACATGATGCTACAGATGACATATGAGATCCATAGTGGGGCAGCTTTGTTTTTTTTTGCTGGCGGACAAATGCCACTTGAACAGGATACATGGCTGTTGAAAAGCTTGAAGGGGTTACACCTACTGCTCTTTGTGTATTTTTGTACACTTAATCTCCAACAAAGCATTGTTGGATGACGTGTCCTGACATTGTGTGTGATTTCTTGGTTCTGCAGCTACCTGAAGCGTTTCAAGGTGATGAAAATCAAGGTCCTGCGATCGTGGTGTCGGCAGATCCTCAAAGGCCTCCACTTCCTGCACACCAGAACACCGCCCATCATTCACAGGGACCTGAAATGTGACAACATCTTTATCACGGGGCCCACGGGCTCGGTGAAGATCGGGGACCTGGGTTTGGCCACGCTGAAGAGGGCTTCCTTCGCCAAGAGTGTCATAGGTAGGAAAAAGCATGTACACGCATCATAATCAATTTAGACGACTTGGTTGTGTATCACAATATCTCGATATATATGTCATCACGATATGATTCCACTGAAAGATGAGAAATTATCATTTTGAATCGGCCAGCCCTGCAGCTCTGTAGTCAGACATAAAGCTGTACATCGGGATGGAATTTTAAGATCTACGAATGTAGAGAAAGTTAAAGAAAATGACATCATTCATGTGACCTTGCAACAATAATACATGCACACGTCCACACGCGCTGTCAGGTATATGCAAAGACATGAACACAGCAATATTGTGTCTTCCTACACACGCCTACTGTACATTCATCTTTCTGCTTCTGAAATGTCTGTGAAGGCCAACCGCAGGTATTTGAAATGTGAAACACTCACCATTCAGTCAGTCTGCTTTTAAGCTTGGATTAAGCTGTCTGGAGATGTGACGGCTACATACCGTACACACACACACACACACACACCAAAAATACACACCACGAACACCCCTCGCAGATTATATATACACACACACACACACACACACACACACACACACACACACAAACTGAGGTTGAGTAAAAAGTGCCTGCTGTGCTCTGTATAATAACTTGGCTGCCATTCAGTTGTTAACCACAGATATTCTGGTTTTCGTACATATTCGCCCACAAGCACTATTCTTGTGCATATTCTCATGCACTTGAGGCGAGAATGATATGCTTTGCAAATCTCACAGCTGCTTTGTAGTAATTAGACAGACCCCAAGTATTTGGACACTTGCATATTTCCACAAACACACACATGCACGCATGAATGTGCACACACGCACACAACACGGCTCGTATTTGGCACCAGTAAGTGAGTTAATTTCCAGCTGTGTTTAGGGAATGTTTATGCTTTAAGTCCTCTACTCACTACAATTAATTTTATTATGTGTTACTTAGAACTGACTGAGCCAGTTTGTTTGCCAGCTTTGTTAATTAAACCTCATACTGTGCAAATATATATTCTTTGTTAAATAACATTTACCATGATGAGTTTAACATGATGACTTCGAGATCTTAATTCTATGTGAGAGTTAATTGTCTTCCCTCTCCTTTTCACCAGGAACCCCAGAGTTTATGGCTCCAGAGATGTATGAGGAGAAGTATGATGAATCCGTAGACGTCTACGCCTTCGGGATGTGTATGCTGGAGATGGCTACCTCAGAGTACCCCTACTCTGAATGTCAAAACGCTGCCCAGATCTACAGGCGGGTTACTAGTGTAAGTTTGCCTCTCCTCTACAGCAGCGCTGACACTGTGTCTTTTAAAGGCCTCAGCTGTGAATGAAGTTACCCTGTTGAGACACCAAGTTGTGACTTTCATGTGTTGCATCTGACAGCCCTGTTTGTCCTTTTTTTTTTTTTTGTCTGTAATCTCCACCCTCCTCCGTGCGACTCTCTCTGCCACTCCCCCGATACTTGTTTACTGACTGTATTAATAAGTTTGGCATGAGCTGTGGGAGATCCAGTCATATGACTGTGTTTTTGTACTGATTAGTCTCTCTTGCTTATTCTCTGAGTTCTCGCTGAGAGAAAGTTGAATTTTAAATGAAGAGAAATCTGACACGCGTGTGGGGGAAAAAAAAAATGGATTGAAATTAGTTTTGTAACATTTCAACATTTGCTAAAAACATTAGATAGACAGTTGTCTGGAAACATTGTGAAAAACAAAATGAGACCAAAACACAGATGGAGTGGACAACAGATCAGAGGCTGTTTTAAGTTGAGTGCTGCTGAGGTTATCACACACACACACACACACACACACACACACACACACACACACACACACACACACACACACACACACACACACACACACACACACACAGACAGGCAGATGAGAGCTGTCTCCCTCCTTACCTCACGGGACTGAGTTCAGCTTTGTGGAGGCTGACAGTGATGGTTAATGGACCAGAGGAATTTACTAGAAATGTCTCTTTCTCTTTATCTCTCTCCATCCTGCTCTAGTGCCTCCATTAATGCTGTGTTCTCTCTGCATCTATCCATCTAATTACATCTTTTATTTCAGCTTTATTGGAAACATGAAAGGCAGCAGTGCAAATCAGAAAAGATGCTCAAACATGTGGGCACATCTGTACTTATTAGATACAGTTTTTGCAAAAAACATTCATTTCAAAGGAATGATGACCACAATAATCCCTAAATCTTTTGCTGGTAATACGACAGAAATGCATGCTGTTTATAGTTTATGGATGAGTGCAACATCCCCCTCAGCTAAAACGAGTTGTTCTGTTACCTCACGTGAAGTCTATCCTTAAAAGTGAATGGAAACTTTAGACACACACTTGTATACAAAAAATGAAAACTGATGTGTTTAATTTTCTATTTAATAATTATAGCCAGCCAAGGCTGCAAGAGCACTGATTTTATTTTATATGCTTTAATGAATATCCAGTTTCAGTTCAGTAATGGAATTACGTTGCCCATCCCTACTATCTAACCGGCAAATAAGATTGCCTCTAACCACCAGTGTGAGAGAGAAGAACCAGTCCTCTCTCTTACTGTCTTCTGTCATCTCTCTTATCTTTAAAAATCCCCCCAAAAAAACTCCATGCGCAGAATAAATTCAGACAGTATATTTCAATCCATATGTCCATATTGCCTCGTCTCACTCACACAAATTTGAAATCACACAGCGAGTGTGCGTGCGTGTGCGTGTGTTTGTGCGTGTGCGTTGAGTTATAATTTCATCGCAGTAATCTCATAAATTGAAAGCGAAAGCGCATTATGCTTCTCAGGTTGTTTTATTCAGTCATCCAGACACTGTGTCAAACAACCAACTTCAGTTGTCTGTATTTGTTATTGTCACACACACACAACCTTGTGACAGCCCCAGGGCGTCCCAGTCACCTGCTTCCTTTCATTTCACTGCCTAATCCACCCGTACTGCATTCCACCCTCCATTTCACACAAAGTCTGAGACCTCAGTTAACCCCTGACATCTTTTAAACTGCAACTTAAGAAAATAAAACAATACATGTGAATTTAAATACACTTTTGAAACACACAAAGTCTGTTGTGTTATGAGGTTCACTGCAGCCTAAAACAATTAGGCTGACTGCCTCTTTCTACTAGTTTAATGACGGTTAAGATGACAAGTCAATAACAGGATATGACATTGAAATAAATGTTGTTTAAGGAACAAAGTAAGTTTAAGGTATTTGCTTTTGATCTTGTCTCGATGTGAGTCTCAATTTGCCAAATTGGTGTTTGGGACCCTTTTAAGGGGAGGCAGGATAATTAAACTATTTAAAGGATAGGAAAGCAGAAAACATATCTAAACTTTACAAAATTGTATTTACTTTTTTTCAGATATTCTATTAATCTTTTCTTCTTGTTTGGGATCATTTTAACTCTTCAGACCACTAAAAGTATAAAATAATATAAATTGTTGTCCAGGACATAACTGATCGACTTATAGAACCAGAAGAAGGGTCACAAAAAGGTTGGGAACCACTGGCCTAGCATGTCCAACAAAAGGAAGAATCCCCTCAATAAACAGTATTCATACATAAAGACATTTAGATTTTCACATCAGTATTTTACTCTTAATTAATTATAAAGATTATTTTTATATATTTCATACTGGTGTTTCAGACACTTTGTGCTATTTTGTATGACTGTAAGGCAGGGCCCCTCTGAGAGCACATGGGTTGTGCAGATATACTTATAATACTGTACGTTGTTGACGTACTTCATGGTTCTTTTCCTTCTGGAACATTCCTGACCTCCAATCATCCTTGTTAAACTGAAATCTTTCTTTCTCTCTCTCCTTCTTCTCCCCTTCATCCTCCCTTCTTATGTCAGACTTAATACCATTACTTCCTCCATTAGTCCTAACTTTGTTTGGCCCTGGAATCACACGTGTGTGTGTGTGTGTGTGTGTGTGTGTGAGCGCGAGAGAGCGAGCGAGACGGAGAGAGGGAGCGAGAGAGAGATGGGGGGGGCGGGGGGGGGGTGTTGTGTAATGGTGAACTGGGGGGTTGCAGGAGAGAAACAGGCCAAGAAAGTAGGAAGGGAAGACAGAGCTGGAGGACGAGAGCAGAAGTAGGTGCTCATTTGCCGGCATGAACAGGGTGAAATAAAGAGTCTGTCTGCCAGCTAGTTTAGACTGAAAACAACTTCCCAAGACATCCGTTAGTCCAACAGGTCTCTAGTCTATTCGTCTGTTTTCTAGGTAAGTTCCCTACCTTTTTATTTGACAAATCTTAAACCTGTCCAACTCTGTCATTCATAGCACCCGTTTATCTTTTTTATCTTTTACTTTCTTGTCTTTGTTCAGCTTTTTTTAAACTCAAGTGTTTTTTGAGTTTTTATTGCTTCCAATCTGCACTCATCGTTATGATTTTATATTTGATATATAATGTGTGATGAACGGTTTTGATCTATCTTAATATAACTGAGGGCTCTACCTGGATGATTCCATGATTTAATACGCTGTAGCATTCTCCATACAGGTGTATGACGGATGGGAGAGATTGCGGTATTTTTTGGAGCACGTGATTTTTGTTTGCTACCTTGTTATTCATTCAGGATATAGCTTCAGCTCCATTCTTTTTTTGACTTTGCTGCTGTTTCTATTTTCATCCTCCAATATTTGAACAACTGGGCTGGTCATTAATCTGCCTTCTGTCGAGCTTTGGGGCTTTTGAATGATCTACCTAATAATTTTAATGGGCCTTTAGCGGTACCTTGTTAGTTTATTGTGCCAAAAAGTTTAATACGATGACTGTTTTCTCACATCAAGCACTCACCCCCTGCATTGCATTTTGCTGCATCGTGAAAATATAGGTTGTTTCTTTTGTCTTATAGCAGTTTTTTTTCTTTAGGAAGATTTCCAGTGTTGCCTTTTCTTTATCTTAGGTGTTAGAAGTGCCTTCAGAATGAGTCCCAGCTGAGGCCTTTTATTAGTTTTATCTATCAAAATGGCCCAGAGTTTTCTGATTTGGCTCTGGACGGCTGTGATTCATTACATATTCCTGAGAGGATATCTGGGTTTATGTGGGAATTAAAAGTTGTCAGTCTTACTTCAGGACCTCTGTCTGTCAAATGTTTAACCATCATAAAATACTGTTAACAGGAAAATGCTCTATTTGCATAGCTCATGAATTTTAATTGCAGAATTGATATTTCACAGACAAAGTTCCATTTAATTTAATTAATAAAAGTTAATCCTGCAGTATGTAATAGGATTTGGGCAGTTCAGTCTTTTGACACTTTCTAATTTGGTCCATATTTTTGTCCTGTTTTTTATTTTCCTATTCTGAAGAATAATTGTGTTGTGCATTGCATACAGAGGCAAAACAAAAAACAGAAAGCAAGCAGAGAACTGTATTCTTGAACAAAATGAAGATTACCATGAATGAATGTACAGCACATGTAAGAACATTTGTGTGTGTTTTAGAAGATGGCAGCCCATGGTAAATATCTCCTATACATTAGTGAGGAAGAAAAACACAAGTGTGTTTCAGTTCCATCCCAAACTCCAGCAAGTGTAACTACCCTTTAGTGTGTGTGTGAGAGAGAGAGCTTGACTCCTTGTCTTTCTCTAAAAGGTTCCTTGTCTTCACTGCTCTTCTTCTTGTGTTTGCAGGGAGTTAAGCCTGGCAGTTTTGACAAGGTAGCCATTCCTGAGGTGAAGGAAATTATAGAAGGCTGCATCAGAACAAACAAGGATGAGAGGTGACACACACACACACACACACACACACACACACACACACACACACACACACACACACACACACACACACAGCTTAACTCGGCATTGTTTATATTTAGTAAGATCTTTGGATTTATGGACGTTATATGGACTCTGTAACTGTGAGATGTATTGTGGAATTTACTGTAGAGACAACATTTGCATCAATCTCTTAGTTTATTAAAATGACGTGGATCACAATAAGCCTAGTAATGTTTGACGGCAAAATCCCTCTCTCTCTTAATCCTGTTCTGATTCACAGCTTCTTTGTCAGATATAAGAAGTCCTCGGGTTCTGTGTCTGACCACGCTGTGGTTTCTACCAAAACACTCACGTACCCTCCTGTCTGCTGCTTTAGAAACTAAACTCTTTCCCTCCCTTTGTTTTTCTTCAGTGTCTTGGGAAAGAATAGTTATTTGATGGATGGTCTGCCATTCAGTCTATTTGACATAATGAGATATAAATGTAAAGAAATGAAGACAGACTGTCCTTGGACTCATTGTTGTCAACAGATAAATGAAATACCATGTCTGTCCTGTTAGCTTATCAGCTCACAAGTCGTCGCTGGTCTTGAACAAATTGGTTTCAAGAAGTAAATCCCCTCTTACATATCTTTTTTCTTTTCTCTTGTTCCTCTAGGTATGCGATAAAGATCCTGTTGAACCATGCGTTCTTTCAGGAGGACACAGGGGTCAGGGTTGAACTGGCGGAAGAGGATGATGGGGAAATGATTG
The DNA here is from genome assembly GCA_016806645.1 of Ophiodon elongatus. NCBI lineage: Eukaryota > Metazoa > Chordata > Actinopteri > Perciformes > Hexagrammidae > Ophiodon > Ophiodon elongatus. The sequence goes on from JACSYO010001738.1 coordinate 1,437,310, forward strand.
CCATCAAACTTTGGCTCAGGATAGAAGACATCAAGAAGCTCAAAGGCAAGGCATAATTGTAGTTCTTAATCTAATTAAGATATTTTACATACGGAAGAAATTGTAATGCTTGCCATTCCTAAATTCTTAGTTCCATGGACAGATACTTTTGTATTAATAACCATAAACACTATTTTTCACATTGTAGATATTGATTACTCCAAAGGAAACAGAGGGGCAGCTTCCTGACCAGCCATTTGTTAACTTGTTTGCAGGCAAATACAAAGACAACGAAGCCATTGAGTTCTCCTTTGACCTGAACAAGGACGTCCCTGAAGATGTGGCCCAGGAAATGGTATGTACAGAATGGAAGGATATTGGATAAGAAGAACTATGTGGTAAGAAGAAATGGATGAGGGTTGATGGTTGAAGTAAAAAGTCAGAGGTCCTGTTTGTTAAGAAGAGTGTTTGTGGCATCACCTAACTCCCCAGGTTGAGTCCGGCTACGTTGCGGAAGGTGACCATAAGACCATGGCCAAGGCTATCAAGGACCGCGTGTCGTTGATCCGGCGGAAGAGAGAACAGAGGCAGCTGGTACGAGAAGAACAGGAGAAGAGAAAACTTGAGACTGAACAGCAACAACAACAACAGCTGAAGCAGCAACAGCAACAGCAACAGCAGCAACAGCAGCAGCAGCAACATCAGCAGCAGCAACAGCAACAGCAACAGCAGCAACAGCAACAGCAACAGCAGCAGCAGCAGCAGCAGCAGCAACAGCAGCAGCAGCAACAGCAGCAGCAACAGCAGCAACAACAACAACAACAGCAGCAGCAAGAGACACTCAAACCTTCTCACACACAGGTTTGTTTAACAATAAGCTAGCTAGCTTAGTTTAATGTTGTTCATTCATTAGTAAATCAGTTTGTTAGTATATTTGTACTTGTGGAACACTCAACCGCTTGTTGGAACAACAGACTGATCAGTAGAAATACTGATATTTTCAGGGTCCACATGGTCCTTTTTCCAGTTGTAGAATTTAGTATTTGAATGTGGACTTTGTGAACTTGACCCCAGCTTGTGTTTGTTTGTCTGCAGGTAGAAGCAGAGGAGACTGAAGTGGAGCAGCAGCAGCTTCACTATCAGCAGACGGGCATTTCACACGCATGTAAGACAAACTTGCAGAGGGAGTCGATAAGTAGAGCACAGCCTCATCACATTCTGCACAGATATGTTATTTCCGTCGCATGTCTGTTTTATTCATAAATGAGAATATTTTAAGCATCTTGAAATGCATGATTTAAGATTACCATGAGACATCGTTCCAGCCCTTCCATCTTTAAAAACATGTGACAAATGACTGCGTACATCTCTAAAAATATTCACCAGGAGCCAAGAGGGTTATTCCAGTATCATATTGTAAACGCAGGGCAGCGATTGTTGAGTTACTTTTCAAGTGAGGCACACAATTTACAGTCATCCTATTGGAAACGGAAAACACTGGAACTGACTATTAGTTCTTCCTTCCTTTAATTGTGTGCCACTGAAGTTGTTCATGCGTTGTTGTTGTGTCCTTTATAAACAGCTTGTTCTCCCCTGTGGCTAATGCAGATTTATTTTTGAAAGAATTACTTTTCGAAAAACAGATTATTCCCATGTAAATACTGACTTGATTTTAATTTTCTCTTCAAGTCTGTACTTTGAGATGGACTTTATTGGACTGAAGGTGACCCTAACAAATCTCTCTTTGTCTCTCGCTCTCAGCTGAAGGCGGTCTGGACAGCGGCCAGGGCTCCTCAGTTTTCTCCTCAGACTCCCCCCACCTGGGTCAACTGACCATGTCTTACAGCTGCTCCCACTCCCCCCATCCCTCCTCCCAGCCCCAATCCCCTTACCCTTCCACCCCCTCTGCTAACCCGCAGCAGCACCCAGGCTACGCCCAGCCGCCGCAGCCAATGGTGAGTGGCCTTGTCATCCAAATTGGACGCTACGCACGTGTAGGTTGTATATGCATTTAACGACTTCGCACTCAATACATCGGTGAGTGGTGTTGTGCTCACAGCTGTGCTGAGGATGACTGGTCAGTTTGAAGTGAGCACTGCATTGTGTTTTGGAGTGGGAGTGAGTAGGAATGACGTTTGCAGTGTTTTGTGAGTAGGCTGGCAATTTATTGAACTAAATACACAAGAGCATGTTGTTCATGGATTTTTATTTGGAGATGATCTCCTATGACCTGAAGAAGAGGAGGACTAGAAGGTATTACATTTCTTCTTGCCTATTGAGGCTGTAACTTACTGCATTGCGCAGAGAGAAAGCAACACATCCGTCAGCCAATATTTAAGACACTTAGACAAGTAAGTTAATTACACAATCTGATATTTATTCCGTCTGTCAGTCAGCTAAGTAGTCAGTCTATTCTCACCCAGGTAATTGTGAGCAGACCAGTAACTCAAGTAGTCAGTCAAACACTTACTTTCACAGTAAGCCAGCTCAGCATTCCCTCTCTGTTGTAAGTCCTCTTTAAATCTGTAAGTCACTTTCTCTTCAGCGTACCAGATGTCATGCATCCCTCTTTCCCTCAATCCTGCCATTTCATCAGCCAGTTACCTCTTTCTTTCTTCCTCCCTCAACCCTCCTCATTGTGTGTGTTAAAATCCATATGTGTTAATACTGCTCCCTCAAATACACATCTAGTTGTCACATCTGTTGTTTATTCGGTGACTATTCTTTTTCTTGTGTTGAATCATTGTTTTCGTACCTTAAACGTGTTGTTCATATATTGATAGTTGAGCATATTTACTTGGAAACTCATCAACCCCCCTGCTTTATACTTTGCTCAGGCAGAAGCATCATATTCAGGAAGGAATAAGGAACAAGTGGGATGAAATGCCTACAACATTGTAAACTAAGACACTAGGTTTTTTTTACTCAGCAAATGTTAGATTTACTATCCTAATTTCGTTGATCAGCTATTCTGTGTATTGTTTTATTCTGGTGTCGCGGGAGTGATTATGCCGGGAGTAATTATGCATAGAGTATGCTCAGCATTTTCTTTATTTTTACTGCATTTTAAGAATTTTCCCAAAGAAATAATTCATCTTAGATACGGCATGATAACGTTCTGAAACCTTTTTCCTTCAGAAATTAGAAGTCCACCTCATTTGTTTATTTGCCCGTCTATTCACTCTTATTGAATACCGACATATTGCATATCTTCACAATGTTAACTGAGCTAGGTTTTTACTTCTCTCTTATGGCCCTGGATTTAAATTTTTCATATTTTGAACTCATTCAGGGGATGTTTGCTGAGCATAGCTTGTTGTTTTAACCATATTCCTTAATTGTTGACCGTTTAGCAGCAAATGAGTCAAATTCCTTGCTCTGGGGCACTTTTATACGTGATTACGAAAGGAGGAGTGAGCCTTTCTTATTTAATGTCCCACAACTTTTCCATCTGGTGACCTTTAGCTACAGAAGCTCTTACACTGACTGATATTGTTCATGTGGATATTCATTCAGTTTGTCGGCTGATTGATTGAATAATTTAATGATGGTTTGAACTTATTTTTAGGACATTTGTCTATAGGCTTATTTTATCATCAAAGGTAATTTCCGTGTTGACAAACTGAATTACTGACAGACTGGTATAACACATGAAATAACTACTTAATTGAATATCTTGAATAACCATTCTCTCCTTTTATGTAATATTGGGTTAATTTATTTTATTATGTAGTTTAGAATTTCTTTTTCTTTTTCTTTTGTCATTGTTCTGTTTCAGTCTGTATTTCATTTGTCTTTATTGCCTTTGTTTATGAGGTCATTTGTATTTATTTTGTGTTATTATACTATTTGTCTTGTTTAACTTTCTTAACAGGTTTCGCTAGAAATTTGTTGTTGGGGAAAAACTGAAACGGTTGCTCATACTGATGCAATAATCAGCCATTTACAGATTGTGTTTTTCTCTTTAATTAATGTTTCAATAATTTATTTTGTTTTGTTCATGTAAGAAGTCTTTTTTCTGTATTCTTCCCGTAGCCTCTAAGTATTTACGCGTCCTTTGGTTGGGTTTTAATTGTGCTGCTGTTTCCTATGTTTAGTTCACCTTTTGCGTGTTTAAATTTCTTTGTTTGTTTTTCATGTTGGTCCCATCCTTTTCTATCTACCTCCCTGGCCTACAGCCTGTGTCGCGCCGTCGTCGAAGTCGTAGCATGTCTGTTTGCGTCCCTCCCTCCTCCTACTCCTTTTCCCACGCTCCTCCACCCATGGCCGTTGCTCCAAAGCAGCCCTCCACCCCTCCTCCAGGCCTGTCCTCCTCATCCTCCTACACCACCACCTCCCCCTGCATGCCTCTCGCAGCTGAGAGGGACACATTCGCTGGGCGCCTCTCCAAGGCCCTGGAGACGGTCCTACCCCTTCACTCGGCCTCCTCTCTGCCCGGGGCCAGGCAGCGGAGGGCCAGCCTACCTGCCCTGTTCTCCACCCCTGTAGGTTCACAGTCTAAAACCCCAAGGCCCACAATGTTGGTGACAACGGGAGAAAGGAGAGAGAGAGAGAAAGATGAGAGATCAGGGCCACACTGGTGTCTGGAAGTGGATAAAACTGCTTAAACATGTTGGGAGTGCCCAGTGCCAAAGTTAATGTCTGGTATTTGTAAAAATTTGCTCTCACTGCAGAGCTGGATGACACGGTGAATGAAAGGATTGTTAATGAAACAGCTTGTATTACTCATGCAGTTATTTGTCACAGCTTTGAACAGCTAGCCAAATGAGAAGTGCAAAAACAACCACATGGAATTTATTTGCAAGTTCACTGAAAATGCAAGATGACTTGCACACTTTGGAAAAACATGAATTATTTTAGTAGCATCCTTCCCAGCCTCCTTTACTAAATATTCATATGTATACAGCGTCTGTCCTCTTCATGGTTAACATATTGATCAAATATTTTATACAATATGTGAGCTGAGCTAATTATATATCTTTATTTAAGATATTTTAAGAGGCACCCTTGTCTTGATTAGTATGATTTAGTTTACTTTCAGACACCGCTGTGAGCCTCATTCTACCCATCCACCTCTCTTTAACTTCCTCTTTCTCCCTCTGTTTGACCACCATGTGTTCATATTGAATACAGTTTGACTGGCTTTACCTTTAACTTTGCTCGATGATACAAAGGTCCAATATCATGTGCATGTGCCATCAGGAAAACTGCTCATTTGACAGCCAAAATTATTAGAGCGTTCATTTTCAAGTACAAAACATTGCTGTATACAACACATTCTCCACTCCCAACTTGGGCAGTGTCCGGAGAGCGACGCACTAGGTACCCCTCCAGTGTTAGTTTTGAATGTGTCGCGGTGGTGTGTCAGTGTACACGCTTAGTGTCTTAAAAAGAAAAAAAATAAACCTTCTGATTAAGTCGGGTTTAGGAGACGATCGTGGTTAACGTCACTGACTGACTCGCTGACGAATAACTCACCTGTGCAGCTAACAGTAGAGCGGGGACAGGAAATGAGGGAAGAGAAAGATGGCGAATGTTGTGCAACTAAGGTTGTGGCTCATTGTAAACGCCTTCACCCCTGGGCCACCAGCGTGCCTCTTTTTACTTTACAAGTGAAGACACCAAGCCTGTCTAGATAGTCAGGTTGCAGCTACGTAGTTGGAAGATCAATGTTTTGCAGAAAGAATCTCTGTGTTAAAAGACAGTTTTCCTGAGTGCAGGTGCATCAGGATATGATTGAGCTTATATGGCCTTTCTTTTCTTTGTATTATACTCTATAAACTCCCCCACTGCGTATCTACCTGTGATCTCTCACAGTGTCTCCCACTTTTACTGTTTTCTGCTTGTCTTTGCGCTTTACGAGTCTGTCACTTGGCCTGTCTGTCTGTTCTACTGCAGCTTTGTGTCTTAACATTACCTGTTCACTTCATCTCTATCAATCCTTTTTACAGCTGTTAGTTATATTCTGTCCTATTTTAACCACATCTTTTGTTTCTCGATGTGGAGAGAGAATATATGTCCCCTTTTTTTTCTCTTGGTAGTGCTTTGAAATGATACTCTTTACTATTTTCTCCATCTCATGTGGGCCTTTGCTGTGGTTCTCTCTCTCTCTCTCTCATTCTCTGAGTCTCATTCTTAAATTCATTGTATCTCATTGTCGCAGCAGCATTCAATGCCGCATCCCTACAGTGGAGGAGGAAGCACGGGAGGAGGAGGAGGAGGTGGAGGGAGCATCCCCCTCCAAACTCTCCCAGACCCCTCTACTATTTTCTTCCCCTCCATCCCTGAGCGCCCCATTTCCTTCTCGCCTCCTCCCACTGGGCCTCCTAAGGCCTACAACACGCAGAGACGCAAGAGCACCTCCATTCTCGAGGCACATACCCGACACTTCCAGCCTGCCTACACTCGCTATGGGAGCAGCCTGCATCCCTTCTCTGGGATGGAGGGTGTTGAGACGCCCTCTCTCTTCATGGTAAATCCCGGTTTTGCAGCAGCCGCCCAAAGACTTGGTGTTGGTGAGCCGCTGCATCTCCAAGGACAATCTGACCCAAGTTTATATGGCTACAAAGACATGAGAGTAGAGCACGAGGAAGCAGTGAGGAGATTAAGTCTAAATCAAGCTGCCTTATTGGACCATTATGAAGCGATGGCATATGGAGGATACCCAATGAATGCACACCAGCTTGGCCACTTGAGTTTCCATCAGCAGAGGCAAGCTGCAGCCGCTGGTTTTGGTTTCGATCCTGTTCCTCCACCTCAACCAGGGTTCTTGCACGCGCACCTCATGCAAAGAATGAGTGCACACAGCCCAATCCCGCCACCTTTGCCCCCGATGGGTGCGCCCACTGGTTGCTCTTCTTCATTGTCTGATGGATGCTATCCTCCACCACAGCACGCCTCCTTGTCGGCTTTCCCGATTTCTGCACCTCCAGTAATGTCTGAGGCCCCACCACCAACTGGAAGTGTTTTTGAGTTCCATCTAGCTGCAGCCGCTGCTGCCGCAGCCGCTGCTGGAGACCCAAGCCTCCTGGCATCCAGACTTTACCGGGCCAGAAGGAGCTCAATGGACCTCCCTCTAGAGGACAACACTGGAACTGGATCAGGTGGTTCAGGCACGTACAGCCGCCTTCAGCCGGTGACAGAAGAGCTGTATGCATATATCAGTCCCGAGCTCCCCTTACCTCCAGGAAGTCTTCTTCTTCACCACATAGGTGTAGCCACAAAAGACAGAAGCCCAGAACCTTCTAGTGACTCGATGGCCTCCTCTGATGCCGGGGAGTTCCAGTCTCCTCCTCCCCCTCCTCTCCTCCCTCCCTTCGACTTCTCCGCTGCTCAGTCCATCCCTCACTCGTCCTCCGCTGCGCTCTACGATTCATGCGGAGGAGTGTTCCCCATAGATCCCCAGGGACATCCACCCTCCATGCAGAGCTTTCTCCCTTCCACTCCGTCCATCGAGCATGGGGGAGTATCATCAACCCAGCTGGAGTCTCTGATCCAGAGTGCCTGGGCTCGGCATGGAGGGGTTATACCAGCCCAACCCGATATGACATACCATGAGTCATTGCTGGCCATGCAGGCCGCTATCCCCACTCTGGTACTGAGTCTAGACCTTAAAAACACCCCTACACCTCTGGGTCAATTACTAGTCGAAATGACACAAGTTGCTTTTTTAGCAAAGATTCACAACCAGCTGTTAATACATTGTAATTGCCTTATTATTCAATTTTATGCTCTTTCTTTGTTGTTTGACTGCAAATAGTTAACAACTCATAGATTCATATATATTGCCACAGACCAAATTGTTCCTGTTCTTTTGCCCATGAGGTAAGACGTATTGTCAAAAACGTAGTGTTTAGAATAGACAAAAAATATTTGTTATCCATCAATTAAAGTGAATATTTCTATGAAAAGCAGCTGATTTAATTTATGAAAGTAATTTGACCCAGAGCCTGTTATACCAATCCCTGCTGTTTTTTGTTTTTTTTACCCTCCCAACCCAGGAGCCCCAGTTGATGCTTATTGTCATCATGTAGCCTTTGTTTGTGATTTTAATCCTCTCCAGTCATATCAACACAACAGAGGGATTCTCATGCTCTGCCTTCAGAATCTCCCACATTATGCCAATGTTCGCTTCCAGCAATACTCAAATAGTTTGTAGGAAATCGTCAAGAGCACAGCTTCAGAAAGAAGTTGTAGATGAGGGCACAACCAGAGCGCATCTGGGTTCAACCAAGACCAGAAACATTTGATTTGAAATCCCACATAAGACTCAGTGTTGTGAGTTGAGTAATAATTATTTGAAAAGCAACATTCAGAAGGTAGTCTTTGAGACAAACTCTGTTGTGCAAGCTTTATAAGCAGTCTAAGCCCTCTCCTGTGTTCATGTCGTGTATTTCATTTATTTGTAAATATCAGTAAGTAATATGTTGTCTGTATGTTCATATATGACTGTATATGATAAATGTGTGTTTGTGGCAGTATACTGTATATATGGTATACTTATTATACTAATTTTTACTCTTACAAATCCAAAGTCCGTTTGGGCCTCAAATAGTGAAAATTGTATCTTAAAAAACTTCAAATTTAGCTATTTATTCTAGACACCTGCACATTGAATAATGTGTTAATAATCTGAGAAAGTCATTGAAGTATGATAAAGCTATGAGACTTTGTTGATTTGTATGAACAAACACTCAGAAACATACAACAAAATTAAGGGGGCTTAGACGAACCTTTCGATGTGACCATGCAGATATCCTTTTTATTTGTATATTTTTAGATTCTGTCTGTTTTTTTGTTGTATTTGCTAAAGATCTTGGCTTTAAGTCAGTTCTTTATTATAGCGTATTGTTTTGTCATTTCCTACCCACACTGGAAATCCACTTCCTACACAAGGTTCAAAGGTCACAGTTCAAATTCATTAAACCCTTAGAATGCTGATGTTATCAGTGTCACCTTTACTTTCTTCAGTTTTTTACTTTGAACCGTCACTATGATCACTGGCCTTTTCTTCTAATTCCTTCAGTCATTATCTGTCACTACTTCTGTTTTTTTTTTCATGTCCTTATCTTTCATCTAAGTTTTTAAATTTCCTGTCCTGCCATACATTTTATTGAGTAGATATCTTTGTCTGTGACTGCTTATGATGATAAGAAAAGGTAGGTAGCAGTGTGTCTGGTGCGACATACTTGTGCTTCGTGATGAGTAGAAAGTTGCAAAAAGCCTTCCAAGGATTCAGACAATAGAACGGCCATAGCAGTCTGTGTGATGATGTCCTGTAGTGCTGTAGATTATTTGAAGGACTCAGGAAGGGATGATACAGCTCTGTTTAGCTCGATGCTCACTAGGAATGATCGAAAATCAATCATTCCAAAGTTTAACTTGACTGGAAATAGAAAGAAAATCTGTAGCCTTTCAAACCAGTCAGACTTTCTTTCATGATTCTTATGAAAATGATTGAAAGAGCTATTTAGAGCTGAACAAAGGAGGCTCTCAGGACAGGTTATACAGAGTCTGGAGGAAATCTAAAAAATCTAAACTCACGATAGAGTTTGACTTAGAATTTGTTTTCTGTAATTATCTGCAAAACTTTCTGAATGCGATTATATCAGGCAATGTGGGAACTAACCATGACTCAGGCCTGTTTGCAGTTTCAAGCTTCTGGTTTTACTTTGATACCATCATCAGGAACAGGCAGAGTTGGCAACCACAATCATGACTCATGCAACAGAACAAAAGATGTGTTAGGGTTTTAGGGAAAACAGTGGTGAGTTGTTTTTGAAGGATTTGGTGTCCGTAGTCCAGTTTCTACTTTATGCTTCTTTGACTTAATATCACTACCAATCACTAAGGGTTTGACCTGCATGTAAAAAAAATCCCTGTACTTACACCCTGCTTAACCCCAGTTCTGTGCCTGTACTGTTGTACATGCTACACTATGAACTGTGTATACAGTTGGTATTGGTGTGCATATATCTGTTGCCGTATAGATGGACGTTGTCTGTGTGCATTTGTGCATACACAAGAAGAACATGTAGACTAAAAACTGACCACTAGAGAACTGCAGAAGTACCTTGTGTTTGCACTGATGTACAGTTTCTGCTTGACAAACTGCGAACATGCTCTGATTTTTTTTTCTCTTGTTTTTCTTTCTCCTTATTGCCAATTTCTCTTGATTTCCCAACCCTATCCTCCAACCTTTTTTATACCCTTCGACATCTGGTCCTCTGTGTCCACCCTTCTGTCTGTCTTTCTCTGAATCTGTTCCACAGCAACAGGCTCAGACTCCCACCCCGCAGTCCACTCCGGGACCCCCTGTGGCCCCTGTCACCACCCATTCAGCTCCTCCTGGGAACCCCCAACAGGTAAGAAAAAAAAAACGAGGAAAAGAACTAAAGAAACCTAAAAAGTCACTTTTTAGTCATCCAGTCTTTCCTGTCTTCTCTCATTTCATCGCTTTTCTCTCACTATTAATACCACATCCCCTTGATGTTCAAACCCCCAAAAGATTAAAAACAAAAATAACTCCACCCTATCTTATGTCGGCTTTCACTTTGAAGTGGTTGCCTTTGCTTCAAGGTATGGACTCCCACAGAGCGGGCACTTTGCCTGCAGTAGTACCACAGTCTTTCTGAGGAACTGTGTTTGCCCCCAGCCCAAGCCACTGCGGTGAACTAATTGCAGCCCTAAACTGATTTGATTGAGCATGAAATTGGATGTTAATCAGAGATCAAATGTTTTTTATCAGAAAAAAGATGGAATGAGTGAAATTCCTTATTTGAACTAGCAAAACAGCCATCCTGCCTTAATTACATTCAGCATGTTTACAAAACACGTGTATTGCAATAATTTACATTGTATTCATATTTTACAAAATGTTTTTATTGTAATATTGGTTGACAACCAATTAGGAAATACTGACATTTTAGTTTATCCAGGTTATAATAAGCAGGACAAGACTGGGAACTGCACTAGCTATAAAAGATCCTGGCATGCATGTATATTTATTTTCATATTGAGTAATTATTTTTTCTCCACTACTCTGTCTCACACTCTTTTCCTTTCTCTCTCCAGGTTATTTCATCCAGTCACAGTCTTACATCAGTTCAGAGCCCCACACACGCATCTCTGCCACAGGCGTCTTCACAGGTATGTAAAGTAGCACCACGAATGAAATATACTGTATATGTAACACAATGCTTCATAAACACATTCCTAATGGACACAAGCTGGTGCTGGCTCTTTGCAGACAGGTGCAGGATTTAACTGAAGATTACCATACATGTCTGCATTTATCTTTACCGAAACACACACGCCTTCCTGTTCGTACATATCCTAATTATGTACACTTGAACATTTTCTCACACATGCTAACATCTATCCTGAAGCTAATTTATACAACACTGACCTATGACAGTCTTCATTAGTACACCTCAGGGTTAGTTTAAGTTCCAAACAACTCTCTGTTAGTGTTTTGTTTTGCCATATACTCTACTGTAGAGGTATTTAAACACGGAAACACAGAGGCACCGAGAGACGCACATGGACATCCACATTTACACACATTTGCCGTCAGTCTTCATATTGAGTGTCATTCTTGGCCTATGTGTTATTATTGCATGTTTTGCTCGTCTTTTTGCTTCTTTCTTCTTCGTCAGCTCAGATTGTTTCTTCTATTTTTCTCTCCACTCTCTGGCTTGCTGCCTGCACTTATCACCGGGTTTGTCCTTATGTGTGTTTATACATGTCTACTTGTCTGTACAAATGTATGTGTGATTGTGTGTTTGATTGTGTGTATGTGTGTTCAGTTTTTTGACCTCAGTCCGTCTCCCAGTATAGAACATCTTTATTTTCTGTACCAAGCTGCTCACCTAGCTCTCGTTCAGGTACCAGAACATATGCGAGTGTATGTGGCTATAATGTACATACTGTCGGTGCCCTTGTGTGTCTGTAAGTGATAGTGTGTGATTTGGTCTGTGAATCTGTATACAATCCCCTTGTTGATGCCTATCGTTAATAGTTCTCCTTTGTTCACCCCAGATGTAATGCTCCTTCAAAATATCTTATTAAAACATATACATGAACACATTTTTAGCAAATGAAGATGGATAATTTCCTGAATCAGAACTGATAAACTGTACACGGTGAATATTGATAACAGTGGGCAGTGGAAAACCTTGAAAGAGTTGTAGCATCGATGTTCAGGCCAGAATCCAGTATGTAATGATTTTACACCTAACCTGTTTGGTTTGGTAAAAACAAACAAGGTCTGTTTGCTCCGTTAGTATGGCTCATGTGGGCTGACCGCCTAAAAAGGAGGGCCTCGGTTCACTTCGAAGTGAACTCTGGTCCGTTTGTTTCGTTTCAAAAGCAAAATTTTGATAAATTCATCAGTCACTCAGTCATCAGAATTTAATTTCCCTCGAGGGTCGTGATGGTGCAGGATGACAATTGCCGAAACTGTCCAATCAAAGAGTTACCTGTCGGTCCATATAACTTCGTGTTTACTCCTCTTGGTTCAGTTGTTAAACAGTCAGTGTGAACAGGAGGCAGACCAGAACTAAAATGCAGTAATGTATAATTCCCCCCCTTTGTTGTGCATAAATGGACAAACGAAATACAATGTAGGTTATTTCAAGGTACCATGTGGAGTTCTACTAGCACTTTGGAGCATCTTCTGAGTGGATCCTTGTTGTGTTTGTCTCGTGCTTGACAGGCACACCGAGTAGTCTGCCTTCACAGCCTTGTTGTGTATACTTGTGGTCACGCGACCGTAGTGTAGTTAATAGCCTATTGTTAGCTTTTTACTTCTTCCGATTGCATTCAGGCTTTAAACATCATAAAAGTGGTGTTCATTTGTGTAGATGAAGTTTTATTATTGACACAGAGCTTGTTTTCTGTAATAATCCTATAGAAATATTCCCATCAGCCTTTTGTCGCGGGAACCAGTGCGATGTTGACTTCCTGGGTTGGCCTACAAAAACCCGTCATACATCATCCCTGCAGCACTCTATTGACAGGTGGCTGTAATGCGCCAAGATACACAGCGATGTGCCAGCAGAGGCCGGGGCCAAGAAGACTGCTCGCTAGTAAACACAGATGTAAACTATGCAGGTTTCACATCTTTAACTGTTTTACGAGGGAAGAAATGCATTTGACATTTAAGCCTCAAGGACACACGCAATGCCTTTCAACTCAATATAGACTTACAGCAGCATTAAATCACTTTGTAAAGCGTGACAAAACATTTGTAGGTAGGTTTTTTTTTTTGTCCCGTGTGTGCGTTTTAATATGCATTGTACAAATAATTTGTTTGTACAATGTACCACACTGTACATTGCCTGTTGAGATTTATTTGTGGTTGCATGGTCTTAAGAGTCGTGTGTGTTTTACACAACCATTGTGTCACAGTTTGTTGTTTAATTTGAGATGTTGTCACTAATAGGCTTGATCAATGTTCCAGTGAACTATAGATGGCTCTTTTTTAGTGTCTTTATTTTAACATGATTTATCATGGAGATCAATAAAGAACCAGACTCAAAAGCTAATAGGCAAGTCGTTTTTCTTTTGATGTGAAGTTTTTAAGGTGAACCAACAGTTAAACTAAAGACCAGCTTTAGCTCACTGTTCCATTACTAAGGCGATTGACGTTATCTGTCTTTGCTCGGGTTTATCTGCCTCCTCATCCTCCCTATGACGTTGCTCCCTCCCTTTTCCTTCTACCTGTCCTCTGCCTTATCTACCGTCTTCTCTCTCCCTTCTTTTCCCTTGCTGCCTCCTCCTCTTCCTCCTTCTGGCCCTTCCTCCTCTTCTCAGCCCAGCTTAACTCCATCTTCCGTTTCCTTGGTGCGACAGCCCTGTCCGTCGCAGTCCCTCCCTGTTACCATGCCGACAGCGGTCGTGGCTTCCCTTCCCTCTCCTCTGCCACTCCCTGTTGGGGTGGTGCCTACTATTGTTTCCCCTCCTCCTCCTCCTTCTCCTCCTGTGCCCATACCTGTGCCTCAGTCGTTGGCCACAGTGGTGCCAATCATCAGTGTAGTCACCGCCCCGCCTGATACTCCCATGGAAGCCCCGCCCCAGGTACTGGTTATAGACGGTCAGACCTGACACGTGAATGCTGTAGTTGTTTGAATCCTTTTCAAGTGCCTGGGATTATTTGATTTTTTCACATTGTTTTTATGGAATACCTACTTGTCCATGATACACATTTGAAAGAGAGGATGGACTGCATGTTATATAAGATGCAAGAACATTTTATATTCTCATCCATATATCTGTTAGTTTGGAAGTCAGATTCACTAAACTCTCTTGACTGCATAAACTTGTGGACCTAAAGCAATGAAATAAATATAAAACAATAAATAAATAAATATAAATATAACCCGTACAGCTGCCCACATTCATACTGTGACAGAAATAAAGATGGAATGGTTTAAAATGCTACACATGCTAAAAAATCTGAAGCAAAGCGGCTATGAGTAATATGCGAGGCGGTCAAGTGTGCATGAGATGGAGGTATTAGACAACAATATATTACAGGCCAAGTAGCTGATGTTACGCTGTCAGTGCAGCAGAAGATGAGCCTGGACACGGACCAGCATTAAGACCCAGAGGCAGTTGTTGGAGAATTTCCTTCAACTGGAGAAATGTTTAAATTTCTGTGCCAAAATATAGCAATTAGAATAAAAAAAAACAACTAAATTGGCAAACCATGATGATAATGTAGTGAACAGAAATAGCAATTATGTTTCTTAAGTGTTTCCACTTAGAGACAGGCTGACTATCTGCATATGACTCATACAGGCTCTGGTTTTATTGCATGATGTCCAATATTCTGCAAACCTACAGTAACAGTTTTGATATCTGTTTTGGATGGTAGTTATATTAAAGCTGGAATCTGAAAAACTGTTTTCAGTTGGTGTTGGGTATTTTGCAATGGTACTGAATTTACAGTACATTATCTTTTTTAGTGATTACTAATATGACTGACTTGCAATTGTAGTCTCATTTGATGTGCTGACATATTCTAAATTCCTTTTACTACATTAAATAGCTCGTCTGTTTGTTGAATAGCTTTTGTGGCTTGTTTTGAGTGTAGCAACACTGACTTACTGGGTTGTTGGTGTGACGTCAGAGACAGTTTTAATTGGTCTACAAATAAATCATGTCTAATAGAATCCATGTTTCACTCTCTGCAGATTTCTGTTTGATCTAAGTGCAAGAGTTGAACTCTGCTCTAACTTTTACCATTTGTCCTAATGTCTAAGTCATCATTTATAGATGTTTATCAATTATGAAGCCGGGTTGCATGTGCAGTTGGAGATGCTGTATGCACCTAGTGAAGACAATCCTGGAGTTCTTGCTTTGTTACTTTTGTTCCATTCTCTAGTTTTAGTTGTTGTTTGGACCAATTCTGATGAGTTTTGTCTCACAACCGCTCTATATAGTGTTACTCTAAAATCATGCACCCACTTCTTACTATATAGTTAATTTTCTCTTTTTATTTTTGTCACACTTTGCTTATATTTCATGCCTTCCTGCTGCATTTTCTTTCCCCAAACATCCCTGGTGTTTGTGTTGATAGCGACCATCTTGATTGTGTGTGTGTGTGTGTGTGTACGTGCATGTTCATGTGCCTGTGTGTGTTTCAGTCTGCCTCTCAGTCTTCAGAGCTGTCCCAGTCCCAACTACAGCCACCTCAAGTTCTCTCATCTATAGAGAGGTAATAAATGCATTAACAAGCAAACACAATGTCTGAACTGCTCAAATATTTTTTAGCACATTTAATCTTCTTTAATGCCGTATCTCACTATTCACCTCTTTTTCTCTTATTCAATTTGACCTCTGTTTCTCCTCTGTACCTCAGTGGCCACTCTGAGACTTCAGGTCTGAGTGACGGCAACGAGGGAGGAGGAGGTCGCCATGAAGGGCGCTCCACCAAGCGACATCAGAGACGTTCTGTGCGAAGCCGATCACGACATGAGAAGATCTCAAAGGCGAAACTCAATGTTCTCAATGTAATTGCACATCCTATAAATCCTACAAAAATTATAATGAAACAATAAATCCTCTTTTGTACCGTACCACTGTTGGTATTGTATTGGTTGTTACAGAGTTATGAGTTTCAATATACGTAATGAGAAACATCTATTAGAGATACGTATCTGTTTACATTCCGTCTTCTTCTTTCTAATTGTATTTCTCTTTATATATATATGTGTGTGTGTGTGTGTGTGTGTGTGTGTGTGTGTGTGTGTGTGTGTGTGTGTGTGTGTGTGTGTGTGTGTGTGTGTGTGTAGATCTCCAACCGAGGAGACAGGGTAGCAGAGTGTCAGCTGGAGACCCACAACAGGAAGATGGTGACTTTCAGATTTGACCTGGATGGAGACAACCCTGAAGAAATCGCCCAGATCATGGTACGCACACCGTCACTTTTGCTCTCTCCAACTGTATTAATACCTTAATACCTCTGTTAAAGGGCTGGAATATGCTTCACATGCCAGTATGCGTGCTATCATCTCTTTGTCACCCAAAACCACTGAAGTACACATAATTGCTGGACCCTTGTCCTTTCATTGAGTAATCAGCAGGTTCCCACACAGAGCAAAATTATACCTCGGTGGCCACGCACAGGAAGTACAAACCAGCTTTGTTTCTATGACATATTACAAACACACGTACACACATCTTAATGTGTCCATTTTCACATCAGGTCCAGAGTGAGTTCATCCTGGAGAGTGAGAGGGAGTCATTCATTGAGCAAGTCCGAGAGGTGATAGAGAACGCGGATGAGAAGGGTCTGGAGAGAGACACAAATAACCAGGTAAATACAGCACTCGGTCTTTATTTATTTCTCTCTGTTTGTGTTTTTTCTGTCCTTTTTCTTTGTTGTTTTTTAGGGGTTGCTGGTGTTCTTGATTGACAAAATACTAAAATTGTTGCTATACACTGTACAGTATACCTTTATTTCTTTTACACTATCTATCCTTCAGTGTTTATTTCATGTTGTGTTGTTGATCTGCAGATGACAGGTGATATGGCGCAGCAGATTCCTGCTATATCTGTCCCCATGCCAGGTAAAACTAAAAAAATAAAAAGCCCTAGAATAACAACATGCACCAGTTTGAGTGCCAGTCGAGCAACAGGGAGGCAACTGTAAGACCTGGCTTGAAGCATCTGTGTCAAGCATTCACACTGCAGGAGTTTCCTTGAGCACAGTACTGAATTTCCACCACATCTATAGACAAGACAGAATTTTCACACACAGACTTTCCATATTTTCTCTTTTAAAGCTTCTATTTTGTACCCTCAAAGCTTCCTGTTGCTTATTTAGCAGATTAACTGTAGAATAGAAGTTTGCATATGGTTCTTTCGGAGATTAACCGTTAACAATGCTATGTTTTGACATTCATCTCTCCCCAGACATCACTCCCAGTGCAACAGCACAAGTGGTCCATTCAGCAGGTCGGAGGTTCATCGTCAGCCCAGTGCCTGAAGCCAGGCTGAAGGAACAAATGTTTCCCACACCTCCTTCTCCTGCCCATGCACCTCCTGTTGAAATAGGTTAGGAGTGTGCGTGTGTGTGTGTGTGTGTGTGTGGGGGTGGGTGGGTGTGCTTATGACCAAAAGGTACAAACAGCTCACTTTTCCAGTTTTCTTTTCCAAAGGAAGGATTTGTTTACACCCTGTCAACTTATGACCACTAATTACTTACTTGTTGGACTTCCAGATAAAATGTTGGTGTTAAGAATTATTAAAAAAAAATGTATAAAGAATATAATGATTGGCAAAAAAAGAAAGGAATACTAAATTAAGACCCTGGTTGCCCTGTTTTTCTTCAATTTAACAAACACTCACACACAGTTGTGCTCTAAATGTCAGTGTACTCGCACACTCATCAGATTAAGCTGTAATGCTTTTAAAGGAAATAGTGCCAATGTTCAGTCCAAATGCAATAAGACAATGACATAAATTTAATTTGATACAATAGGATCCTTTAGTAGAACATTGGAATACAAAACGTTTAATTCTTGTTAGTCCTTTTCGGAATTATCCAAAGGGGACCAAACGACAAATCCAATCAAGACCACGAGACTGAAGGTAGCCAAGCTTATAAGTGGTTAACCATCTTCACCCCTGCACACTCTGACCTTGATTCATGCTGAAACCTGTCCATCTATAACACGGTAATACCAGAGTATTCCACCAAGTTAGTGTATCACTCCTGTAGCATTGTTGGAGTGAAGTTCCCCTTTAACTACTGTCCCTCCTTTGAAAGTTGAACATATGATCGGTCCTATATGGAAAATTACACCCAATTTCAATCTCAAGTCAATGAAAACAAACAATGAAAATGTACAAGTACGGATAAGTCAAAGATCTTAAAGTCTAATCCGACAGACTTTTGGGATTAAAACTGTTTCTTTTTTTCCAGTTCCTCCAGCTCCGGCTCCATCTCAGACTCCGGCCCAAGGAGTGGGGTTGTCCCAGTCTGCTGGAGCAATCAGCTTACAACAGGCCTTCTCTGAGCTCAGACAAAACCAGTTTGATGCCGGACCCAGTACCGCCCCAGCTTCAATCCACTCCACCCATCCTCTTCTGCAGCCTGCAGCCGCGTCTGTCCCTTCACAGGCTAGCATAGTCACTCCTACTGTGGATGCTACGGCTGGACTTGTCCCTTCTAATTTGAACCAGGCACAGGAGCAGGCCTCGGATGCCTCTCTTCCTCCGCCTTCCTCCTCCTCCACCCCCTCCTCTCAGGCCGCTGTCTGTCTCAACCCCCCTTGTTCCTCCTCCCCTCCTCCTACTGTGGTGAATCAGTCCATCCTTCAGTCACAGGTATTACCACAGCCGGGGATGCAGGCTGTGTCCCAACCCCAAGGACAGGTGCAAGTCGTGGGGCAAGCACAGATTCAGCCCCAGGTTTTCACCCAGCCTCAGTCTCAAACTGTCCCTGCTGTCATTTCTACTTCAGTACCCTCCACTTTACCACCTGCCAGCATCTCCAGCATGCCCCCAACAATGCTCACCTCCCCCACTTCGGCCCAGACTCTTCCTCTTGTATCCTCCCCTCCCTCCTCCACTCTTCCACCCAGTGAAGTCTCCTCCGATCATCGTTCAGTCTCTCCCACCTCCTCCTCTACTCCGTCCCTCTCCTCCTCTGTCATCCCCACCACTGCCATCCCTGGCACCCAGCTCGCTCCCTCTGCCGCCTCCCACCCCATCCACACTCCCCCCTCCTCCTCCTCCGCTGTGGGGCATCAGCCGGTGACCACCAGTGTTTCCTCAGTCCAACCAACCACGGTCCACTCCCAGCCGCAGACGGCAGCCCTGCCTGGGCAGACGCACACACACTGTGGGGAATGCGATGCAAGGTGAGAGATGGACAATATGTCTTTATTTAGTTTCCTTAGTTTATTTACTTATTTGGACTTGGTACCCGACTACTTTTCTGGTACTGAGTTTCGAAAACTGACACACAGCAAAAGCTGGCATGAATAGCTTCCTTTGTTTCGTACTCTTTTTTACTTATTCTCTAAACAGACAGTTTCTGTTTTAAATCATAACTTTTCGACTTCTAGAATGTCTTTATTTAAGTTCTTGTAGTTATTGTACAGTTGATTCTGTCCCACTAACACTTCATATTCTTCCAAAATTAGACCAGCTTTGGTTCTTTCAGGGCTTATTTCATTCATTGAGCAGAATTGCAAAACATTCCTTGATATTTTTCTCAGGTGTGAGGCATTCGCGGAGTCACAAGGCAAACCGGATGACATCCAAGCTCTGGAGAAGAAGCTGCGGTCTCTCTTCATGGATCTCGGTGGAGGGGGGCCATCTACCCAGGGGGACATCCTAGCTGCTGACCCTGCCTCTGGAGCCCATGTGGCAGGTACCTCGTCCCCAATGGGCACCTGCTCTACTTCCAACACATCTGTCACCACACCTGGCTCCAGTCAGCCAGCCAATCCTCCTCAGCCCCCCTCAAGCCTGTCACTTGGGTCACCTCTTCCCATCCAGGGCCCTGGAACGCCTATCTCCACCCCTGCACCGATTGGTATGTAGATTAATATGTTTATGAGTGTAGGGTCAGTTAACATATGTTTTAATAATGCTGCTTATTAACTTTATGATTTCAGTTTCTACAGTCATCCCTGCTTCATCCTTTGGCCAGACCACTCCATCCAAACCCACTTTATCCAGGACACAGGTGAGTGGGCCAGTTTAGCCGTCGATAGCAATACTAGTTATTTCAATATAGTTGAAGCACTAGTTATTGTATTAGCTACTTAATTCTGTGGTCATCTATCTGACCAGAAACCTCCCAGGTAATTTACAGTACTACACTTTTAAAGGTTAAGAAGCCACAGATTATTTAATCTTTAGAAATTATAGGTGTTGCAAGTTGTTTCTACTCACTTTCCTTACAATTCATCTGGCATGCAAATTTCTTTTAACATTCTCCACAAGGAACACTATTCTTAAACCTCTTCTTCAAATCTTTTCTCTCTCATTTCCCCCACTCTGACTTTTCATCGACTCTCTTTGTCTGGGATTAGGCCAGTTCTCCTCCTTCAGAACTCCTGCCATCCTTCCCTGGACCTTGTCTAATACAGGTGTTTGTTTTTCTCATTTTTAGTGTTCTATTTCCAATGCAATGCAACACTGTATGTAACTGAGCCTGTAATGCTTATGATTATAGTTGTGCTTTATCTGCTGTGTATAACTAATGATTCTGCTGTGAGAAAACAAATCATGATTGATAGTGCATATTGAATATGTTAAAAGCTCGTGAAACCTGAGACCTCAGACATTATGTTTTATCTGCATCATAAATCTTACTTTTACATCCTAAACAACTAAGAACACATCGGAATAAACAACAGCAGAACTCTACAGTGTGACAGCAATAAATACATTAAACTACAAAGAAACCCTGATACTTTCAATGAATAACAATGATCGATGATAAAAAGAAAGTAGGATAGGAGAAGCGCTGGTTAAGAGACACAAATGAAATGAGACATGGAAACTTAATTGGACAGAGAGAGACAAAGGGAACAGGCTGAGGACACGGTTCCTCAAGGCAGAGACGACATTGAACTGACTCTAGTTTCCAGACTGTTTGGTTGTGACTGTGAATGCTGGCGTCAAAGAATAGTCCCTCCGATGTAACCACTGAATAGTGAGACATGACTTGTAGCTCTTTAATGAAATATCTGACCTGCCAAGATACTGACATTCACTTCTTATCCCTTACATAACTCATGGGCGAGGCATGCCCTGTTTGATTAAGATAATTCTCCTGCAGTTGAAGCTCACAAAGGATTTCAATTTGAATGATTGATTTTTTTTTTTAAGTGTAGTTAAAATGCTCTGGAGAATACCTTGCCTGCCTTTTACACACCGTGTGTGTGTCTGTGTGTGTTGGCACAGGAGAGGGGTCTGATGAAATTTGGAGGGATAATGCCTTTTACAATGCGCTGGCTTCTAAAATGTACACACACTCATATCTGCTGAATGGCAGTACAAAATAATATTGAATTATGTGACTTATGGTCCAGCCCTAGTAACCATACATGTGTGCTTTTGGCTGATCTGTGCTTGTATTGCTTATCAACTTCAGTGGCCGATCCTGTGTGTGTTTGCGTGTGTTTGCGTGTGTTTGTGTGTGTGTGTGTGTGTGTGTGTGTGTGTGTGTCTAAACGTGTTCCTGTCTTTTTCCAGTCCCAGCAGCCTCTGGAGGACCTGGATGCTCAGTTGAGGAGAGCACTGAGCCCAGAGACCGTTCCTGTCAGCACACACACACAGGTAAACACACACACACATTTGGATATTACTCATACTGGCATTGTATTTCAATGACACTGCTCAGTACTCACCCACTTTCTTCTCTTCCCATGCTGACCCTAGGCGTCTCACAGTGGCGTACCTTCCGCGGGACAACCAAGTATGTATATAAATCTATTAATCCATCTGTCTGTCTCTATATCTGCTTTTTATCTGTCCATCTAATAATTTTAACATCTGTCTTTAAGTTCCCTTCTCTCTGGAGGAAGCGACTGGGTCGTCTTCTGGTCCTCCTCATCCTTCAGATGGAATCAAACTGGGAAGATTTCAGGTAAGATTTCCCTACACTACAGACCATTCATGAATATCTACGCCTTTCCTTATCAACGGGTCTAAGGGTGACATAATACATGTTGTTAGAGCTCTATTATAAACTTTTAATTTCAGGTTGCCTGAATTTTTTCGATTTTAAGTTTGTCTGTTGCATTGACCCCTTTCCCTGACTCCTGTCACGGATTAGGTCTCGTTGGCTACTGAAGCTGCTCCTGTCCAACGACCAGCGTGCACTGAATCTTCCTCCACCTCCTCCTCCTCCTCGTCTTCTTCCTCGTCGTCCTCCTCCAGTCTCTCCAGCCCGGAGAATACACTGCACAAGGACTCCTCGTCTCCTCTGAGAGGGGGAGGAGGACAAGGAGGAGATGTTGTGGACGGACTCCCCCAACGGACTCTGGGAGCGTCACACCACCCCTCCCCCCTCACCTCACCCTGCCCCTCTCCTAAGCCCACCACTACCATCGGACGCTTCCAGGTATTTCCTGTTTCTGATCTTGTAGTGTAATGGGTGAGGGGTTCATTTACTACATGTATGAACAAAACGAAAAACAGTCCTTCCCTCCTTTTGTTTGTCCCACTGTCCATTCATTCCTTATTTTTGTATTTCTTTTATTTCAGGTTACCACCAACCCAGAAGCCCGTGTTGGTAGATTCTCAGTCAGTCGTGCCGAGGAGCAGATCCTCGAGTCCAGGCAGACTCCTCCACCCGCTGCCCTGGCTGCTAATGGACCCAGTAATTCTGGGCAGTTTTTGAGTCCAGACTCTGCTCATAAAGCCTCGCTGCCCAGTCTGAACAACAACTCCTTTAATAACTCCTACGTTAGCAGTGACAACGACTCCGAATTTGAGGATGACGACTTTAAACTGGAAGTCAGCCACCTCAGAGAAAAGTAAGTCATCCCATCCTCTCTTCCCAAACATCTGAGAGAACAGACAGTTCTGTTATTCTATCAACCCTCTCCTCTTTCACTTTCCATCACCTCTTTATTAGGTTGAACTGCTTTGAAATAAACTAGATTTTGCTTTCTTCTGTCTTCTATTTCTGTGCCCCACAAAAATAGAAGCTCTGCTTCTCTTTTCTCCTCTTCCTCTTTCCTCACCCTCAAGAATGAGGTTAACCACCGACTTTCCTTCATTACTTCTTTCTCCTGCTCCTTCCTCTTTTCTTGAAAAGGCATGTTCTTCTTTGAACACTTGGCCCTCCTCCTCTCTCCTAACTTCCTTACTCTCCTTGTCGCTTTCTTTTGCTTGTCAATATTTTATTCCTCATATATATTTTTCATTCCCTCTTCCTACCTCCAGGCACATGCGTGAGATTCAGGCCCTGCACTCTCGTCAGAAGGAGGAAATAGACAGTCTCTTTACCAGGCTGGGAAAGGTAACTCCCCCTGGCTACATCTGTCCGAACACTACAAACGGCATCTCATACAGTATGTAGCAAGCAACCATCCTTTCTTTGGACTCTGTGTAGGTCCCTCCAGCTGCAGTGATCCCTCCAGTTTTAGGCTCGACTGGCAGGAGGAGACGTCCTACCAAAAGCAAATCCTCCAAATCCTCCAGAACCAGCTCCATGCACAGCAGCAAGAGTCCATTACAGCCAGGTAGGTTCTTGTTTAAACATTTATATTGAAGAGTTGGTTCACCCAAAGTTCAAAGAAACATGATTTGTTGCTTATTTCTCGTGATTACTAGCCATGCCGTGGTTGGTTTTATTTGTCCAGGATTTGAGATATATGCATCTTCCAGATTTCTGCCTCCACCCCAACACAATGGTGGTGAATACAATTTGGTGTATGTTGTTCACAGCACCAGATATAACAGCAGCATGTCTTTTCGGAAAGACATCTGAAAATTTCCGTTTATGATGATAACCTGCAAAACCAATGATATCATCCTCAGCTGTCCTTTGTGTTTAGTGCTGATTAGCACATGTTAGCATGCTAAACGAATATGTTAAACATTACCTGATTAACATCAGCACGTTAACGTTGGAATTGTGAGTATGTTAGCATGTTGACGTTCGCATTTAGCTCAAGCAAAACTTTATCTGTAGAATGTCCAATATCACCTAGCTGCTAGCATGGCCGTAGACTGTTGTGAATGTTTTGAGCAATAGAAATGAGATTCCACTCACCTCGCTAAAACCTGGACAAATTAAAGCAAAAACTATCATTATAGCTAGATGCCGCCAGAGGAAGGTGAGAACATTTATCTCTGAACAGTAACTCACCACCTACATATTCACATTAATCTTTAACCCTACACTTCAGCCAGAATGATCAAAAACCTTTTACCCTAATGTGACATTGTCTCTGTGTTTATGCATGCATGTGCACATGTTTGTGTGTGTTGATGTGCTTGGTTACACGTGCACATGGGTATACGCTGGTGCAGCCTCAGAGCTTGAACACTTCTGACTGCTTTCCCCGTCTGTCTCTCTGTGTGTGTGTGTGTGTGTGTGTTGGGTGTCGATGTCTATGGTGACGGGTGTCGTATTTGTCCATTATCTTTGCGTTTGTGTGTCTCTGGCCTCTCTGGTGTGTCGTTACTGCCCTGTCCTCTCCTGCCCATGCCTTGTGCTTTCTCCAGGCAGCACTTTATCCGCCCAGAGCGTCCCCACCATGTACCCCGGCCAGCTGGCTCTGTTAGCCCCAGGAGGATTAGCCGATTCGTGCAGCAGTACTCTGCTCCAGCCACTCAAACCGTCTCCCTCCAGCAACAACCTGTGTTCGGCCTACACCAGCGAGGCGGCGCTCTCTGTGCCCAGCCTGTGTGCTCCCACCCCAGGTAGGCACGCAGTCTGCAGCAGGCCTCATGAGCTTTTCCCACAACACTAGAAATACTATGCATAAATGCATGCAGTTGGTTTGTCTTCACTCGCTCACAAGACTCAAATCACATCTTTTTCTATCTTTCTCTATCTGTTTCTCGCTCTGTGTAAAGCAGTGTGATGGCTAACTGACTGTTACATTCTTCCTTTGTATTCCTTCACCTGTGTGTCTCTCTCCTTCCTTCTCCTCTATACCTTTCTTGTCTTACTTTTGTCCTGTCTGTCTCTATGTCCCTGTTTTTCTTTGTCTTTTTGTTGCTCTCCTCATTTTCTCTCCCTTCATCTTCTTCCCCTCTACCTTTCTCTTTGTCTCCCTTCATCTTCCTCCCCTCTACCTTTCTCTTTGTCTCCCTTCTCTTCTTTGCACTCTCCTTTCCTGGTTCTTCATCTCTTCCCTCCTCCCTCTCTTCAGGCTGTGTAAAGTTCAGCTGGGGTTCGGAGCGTTTGGCCTTCAAGCCTGGCGGCAGGAGGACGCGCTTTCTGAGTACGCCCTGCTTGGCTCTTTGTGTGTAACGCTTTATTTCTTTGCTCTTCTCTTTTTACCCGTTGTCCTTACTTACTTTTGATCTTATTTTTGTACTCCTGTATCTGTCAAGTCACAGTCGTCCTGTCTTCCCATGGGTTTCCTTCTTTAATAGAGGAAGACCCTCCTGCTTGTGATATCACCAGTGTCCTGCAGAAAACTGGTGTCTCCAATAAAGTCAGCTTTTCAGGCATTAATAGAAAACATGAATTCACCCAGGCGAGCATGCAGGCTGATATTTTTACACCTGAGAGCTTTCTCACTGCCGCAGTTGGGATTCAAGTACTCTGCTCATAATTACCGGCCAAACTAATCTTCTTTACGAAAACATGAATGAAAATCTGCAATAAAAGTACAATTTATTGGCACAGCCACAAGAAAATCAGGCACAGAGGAAAAAGGTCAAATTAGAGATAAGAGCTTGCTGCAGGATACAGAAAGTTAGCCTCATGACAAACATAGTCTGTCATACATCCCAGAGCTTCCCATAGTCATCTTCACTTACTTTTAAAAATATTTTTCGTTCCACTCTCTCTCCGTATTCTTTCTTTCTCCCTCTCTTTCTTTCCTTTGACATAGTCGTCCTTGACAAACATTAACTTCTTGTGCACTTTTAGCTGCAGAGAATAACAGCATTGCCAAAAACAAAATAATAGCATCATAATTGATAGAAAGGACTTGGCAAAGCATTAACTGTCTAAAAGTAACACTTTAAAAGGCAGTCAACATATTGCACTGCCATTTTAATCAAAACCTGTTGTCTTTCTAGAGTACCAGCCAAAAAACAATACAGCCACTGTGAGGTTCTACGACATTAAACTTACATTAGTGACTGGGGACGCGGCCGTCACTAGTGTGTTTTAAAGTTGTACAATATGATATTGTACGATATTAGTCCTGGTTGATTTGGCGACAGAGATACTGGTGGTAACAATTAAAAACTGCATGTCCCAAAATTCTTGGGGCAGCACACACTATTTGAGTAACTACTGTGTAATAGAGAGAGAAGATGTGTATCTGTTAACACTGCAACCAAAAAAAACTCACATTTGGATTTGTATTTAAAAAAATGAGTGCAATGTAACCATACAAGATTGCGTGGAACAAGTTAGGTCCCTGGGAAATTAAAACAGCAGCTAAAATGCACATGGATTGTGCAAATTGCTTCATTGTGCAGCATGTTTACATTTTAATCAATTAGATAATTCTCCATAGCAACAAGCCTGATAACGAGCGTTTCATACATTTCATCTTTAGTCCTACTAAGTTAGAAATAGATGATATAGTTTTGTTTGTGTGCTTCCATTTCTAACCTTTGCTCCTGTGAAAACAAGCAGACTAACTAGGAAAGACAAGTGGGGACCTGATGACTTGTGCCATACAGTTTTGTTTTTAATAGAAGATTTTTTTTTTTTTTTGATTGTACTTGGTTTGTTCAAGCACAGTTCTGTGCATCAGTCTATATATGTTTCGTGATTATCACTTTTTTTTCTTCAATAATATTATAATCATAATATGTAGTCTTGTGTAAAGTGTTTGTGCATTATAAAGACATGTTTATGAATGCTTCTGAACCCTCTGCAGCTCAAACCCTTTATCTCTCTTCCTTACTCCTTTCCTCACTCCCTTTCCTCACCCCTCTCTCCCTCACCTGTTCCCTGTCACTGCACAGCCAGGAAGGGAGAGAGACAGACCTGGGTCTTACTCTTCTTGTTCGCAAAGAGAAAGAAAATATTAAATTGATTTGATCACCCATGTAAATGATCTTGACAATAAGGCATTTTATTTCACCTGGTGCTTTTAAAATGGCTGACCAAATCAGAGATGTGTGCAGCAATTCAGAGGTCTGGAAACAGGGTACTTTGATAAATATGAATCTTAGTTTGGACCCAGTTCTGGAACGGCCCTTTGAGCTGTAGAGAGGACTCAGAATCACATGAGAATCGGGGTTTGGTTACCCAAAAATGTCTTCAAGCCACAGTACACAGACGAGACTTTGAGGCAAAGACTCAGTGTTGGTTTACTGTTAAACACAAGTATTATGACCAAGTATAGTATATTCCAGTATTAACTGCTCTGTTTTTGCTGCAGTAAGTGTGCTTAAAGTTGGTGTCTACACTTCCTCAGAAGGTTGCCTTCATATCTTGGCGTTGTCTAAAGACAAACATCTGTGGTCAGCCTTTCTCACAGTGCAGAGTACAGAACACACACCCTTTTAATACATATAAAAACTGCACATGAATGCGTCACAGCGCACTGTGTTACAGCTACTGATGTCAGTGCAAAGATGTTATTGGGCAACTCAACCCCAACGTGTTGTTTATTGACTGCTTCAAGTTCAAATAATCCTACGTGGATGCATTGTGTTTGGTTGTCGGGTGTTGTGGGCGTGGGTTTAACTGTGACTCTCTCCCAATCCTCCAATCGTTGTCTTCCGGCCACACAGGGAAGATGGTGAAAAAAGTCTGCCCCTGCAACCAGCTCTGTAGTAATTATCTCTCTTTTTGGTCTTTCCTCCCTCCATCGATGCCCTCTTCCATCCTTGCACTTGCTCTCCCACGCTTCCTCCTGCTCTCTAATGTCCTTTAGATTCCAACTTTGATCCTCTGCCAGATTTGAGATCAGTTCAATTCAGTTATTTCAGCTACTGAAACGTAATTTTCAATGTAGATATTTTGACACCCGGTTTGAAGACTGAAATTACTGAATTGACTATCCATCCCAGATTCAAGCTGATAGTGCATGCCCCTGCAAAATATATATATATATATATATATACATATACACACACACACACACATATACATATACACACACACACACATTCAAACACGCACGTTCAAACACGCACTAGCACATCTGAACAGCTGTACGCTACTCTGCCCACTCCCTTTTCCTCTCCTCCATCATCATGGCTTGTGGTCTTGACTACATGGCCCAGAATTCCATTCTGCTGCAGTCAGTCATGACTCAGCGTCTCCTCATTCTTATTTTCCTCCATTTTATTTCGCATGACATGCCAGTTTTCTGTTGGACCAACTGTATATTTGTTTTTCCTGGCTAATCCCTGCATATTATGTCTTTTCTCTTGTAATATCTGATACGAACAGATCTGGGTAATATAATTCTAGCCTGGATTAAACCTATAGTAAAGGAATGATGATAAAGAAACTACATTCGAGTGGGAGTTATGTGATATTAATGAGTAAAAGAACAATAGCAAATCCTATTAATCCTGATGTTCTCTTTCAATGGCTAGAATGATTTCTTAAAACTGTATATTTGGGGAAAAATACATACAATGCATATTATCAAAGCTGTGTGCGCAGTTTTGGGGATCCAGATTTGATTGAAATACCTTTTATTTCTGAGATAATTATGTGACAATATCTGAAACCTGCAGAGTGTGTAGCAAAGAGCTAGTATTTTTTAATCTCTGTTTATACAGACTTAGTTCCCTGTTGGATTGTTAGAGAGGCACTAACGTGAATAAGTTCAATCTTGAACCATGAACATGCTGTGATCATGGTACTGGTATCATATAATTTATAAAAAGTTAACTTAACTTGAATGGAGGCCACATGCTACGATAGAACACCCTGGCCAGTGTGCAGTGTTTGCTTTCATGTTCTGCAGTGAATTTGCTGTGATCAGTTTAATGCTTAGGGTTGGCAAAGAGCACACTACCAGAGCTTGAGTGCCATCTTATGGTGAAAGAATAGACACGAGATCAGTGATACACGGGGGAACTGATCAGCAGCAGGCCTGGCTCAGCATTGACTCCTTTGTGTTGGAGCATCTTGTGGGTGAATGCTGCTGGGCATGTCAGCTTTAAAGGTTGCCCAGTGTATCACTAACCCGAAGCAATGGGACCCTCAAAAGAACGCAATGTTTAATATCCTGAAACAAGCTTAGTTTTTGGTCACATAAAAGTGTCCATGTTGTGTTTTTGAAATAATTTTTCCTATGTCCCCATCTGTCATCATTATTTCTATCATTACAACTAAACAATATAATGAACATGTCGACATGCTGACCTACCCTAAAAACTCTGTCCCGACCATGCAACACACTTTTCATGGTCAAGACAGGAAATGCATTCTCATTCATTCAGATAACATCAATTATCATCTTCTAGTTTGACCAATACCTGACATCCTTTGCTCTTCTCCTCTCTCTCTACCTCCCTCCACAGGGACTAACAGCACCAATGCAGTGAGCGGTTCAGGTGGTTTGGGTCAGAGCCAGGGGGGTTCTCAGAGTCTGCCCCCCAACTTGTCAGCCCCCCACCAGAGGAAAGGAACCTTCACCGATGACCTCCATAAACTAGTGGACAATTGGGCCAGAGATGCCATGAACCTCTCACAGGTTTACTGCTGTTTTATGGTTCATCTTACTGTAGCAGAATTTGTTTTGACACATACAATGTTTCTTTAGCAATGACTCACAAATTCCTGTATTTAGTTTACCAGACGAGAAGACCGATAGAGGAAAGGAGCTAAATTCTAAATGTTTTTTTAAAAGCCAAAGTGGTTGGTGGAGTAAACGAACCTCAGCCTCCTCAACTCCCTCAAAACTATAAACCTCGACCAGGTCCTGTATCCATTTTTCATTTTATGTGTTTGTACAAATGACCTAAACATCAGAGAGAGAGAAATGAGGGAACATAATTTAGTCTTGAGAGGTTTTGAAGACAATTTCAGTGTAATTGGATGATCTAATAGTGAGAGGTAAGCTAGTTCAAAGCTTCAGGACAAAGACGACAAATGCTCAGTTTTCCAAGCTTTGGGAGAAACCAGTAGTAGATAAAGTTGCCCAATGTACATTGTTCCAGGCTGCTTTTTAAGAAATATGAAACATTTTGTTAAAATGAGGGCTTTGAACTTTCCCGCGGTCACTTTTTTTTTGTCTTTATATATTGATCCTTGAGGTAAAATAACTGTTTTGTGTGATACATGTGTGTGTTTGATAAAGTAATGTACAGATGAGTAAACTGAACTAACTATTTTTCAGGGTAAGAGGAGTGCCAAACCGCTGCAGCAGGCTCCAGCACAGGGACATAGCTACGAGGTTAGTTTAAGAACACACCCTTTGACATCATGGCCAGATTAACCTGCTAGGAGGCCCAAAGGCAAACATTACCTCTCTTGTCTCCTCCAACTTCTTATTAAGTACAATGGACACAGCAGACTATACTATACATGGAAGTTTAATGAGACCCACAAACCATCCAGTCCTTCGTTGCTGTGATACTATTAACTGGCCATGTGTCTCAATTAGTTTGTGTTCACTGATACGTTGCATTTCCAAAACAGTTAGTTTTTCGGAATGTTTTTTTTTCCCCAGATGTTTTCCAAATTTACATTTAAAAAAAATCTTAAATTTGTGTCTTAGTCAGTCTAATAATGATTCCTTAAGGGACTCACAGACATATAGCAAATGAGAATAAGGTTTTAGGAAAGGTCATTGAAAAATAAACTTGAACGAACAAGTCTAATCGTAAGCATGAATAAAGGTTTCCTCATGTATCCATTTCTCCAGGTTATCCAGTCAGCCAGTCTGGGCAGGAAGTACTCTGCTCCCAGCCAGCTGTGTCCCAGCAGCATTGGAGGTTCAGCCCACCTCCCTACAAACTCCACCACTGCTACCTCTATGGCCACCCGCAAGGGCTCCCTGTGCCACCCCCCTGCCTCCTCCGCCACACCTCAACCCCAACCTCCCCAGTTCATCCACTACACCCCCACTGCCGCCTATAGTGCACAATGGTCCGGACCGGCTCACAGCCTGTCAAACCCACACCAGGCCTCAGCACAGCCTGGGCCTCTACTGGTCAGCACCTCCCAGCCGCTGGGTCCCTACCCCACCTCGGTTGGTGGACAGGGCCAGATTCCCGGGCAGGGGCCGCTCCAGGCTTTCCATCTGACCAACTCTCTCCAGAAGTCAGTCAGCAACCCAGGAGGACCCAACATGAGGACCACGTAGGACCGGGGGAGAGGGCTGGTTTGAATCACGGCCGACTGGACCGGACTGGTGTGGAACAAAGTGTTATGGGCTTGATCGGCTGGAGAGGATGGAAGAACTGGAGGAGCGTGGAGAGCGAGGAGTTTAAAGTGACAGAAGCTGACCTGTTCAAGAACAGAAAAGATAAAACGGGAAATGAAGAGGAGCGAAGAAATCAGGAGTGCGTTGAGGCCAACTCGCCACAGTTTTGTTATGATGCATCTCACCTCTGCATCCATCCATGTGTGTGTGTGAGAAGCTGTCACAGACACAAATGCAGTCACACTATCTCCATTTGCGCTGTGTTTGACTGTTGGTTTGTGGCAGACAGCCAAATGCTCACGGATAAAGGAAAAGACTCATGAGTGCAATGTTAAAAGGCCAAAGAGATTTTGACAGGGTGCGGGATTGGCGTTAATTACTGTCGGTGTGTGAGGTGTTGTGTATGCGCACTCATGGCTCGGTCACACTTGTTCCATTTCATGCTGAGTATTAAGATAATCTCAAGCACTTAAAGACGATAATAACATGCAAAGAAATTCAGTTTTTCCAAATTTATTACAGAAAAGACACTGGCACTCTATAAAGAGGTAACTGGTGGATGCAGAGGGGAGCATGGCTGGCCATCGCATCACGGTCTTAGTGTTCAGTGTTAACATCAAAGGATGCGCGAGAGGCCACATCACTCTGAAATCAAGTACCAGGCCGGGTTTCATCCAGCGGTTTGCATCCCTTAAATGTATGCTTAAAAGGCAGGATGCACATAGCAGCAGGTTAAAGCTTTAATTTCAGATGAGCGGTTGTTCAGGGTGTTTAGCAAGTGTTTTTTTCTTCAGTATTCAGAATTTGGAAATTCTCCTCATTTCAAAGCACAAAAGAAAAATCAAGAACAAATCAAGGGATTTAAACGCCTGAGCCTGGTTTAGAGTCGATACAGTCGAGCACTCGGTGGTGTTTTGACTCGTCTGCTTGAGGAAAATCGTGACAGCTACTCCTCTTGTTACCTTCTGTGTCTTGTTCCTCCCTTGTTCTGACAAACCATTCAAACAGACGGAGAGAGATGGAGGAGAAAAAAAAACCGTGGATGAAGAGGGAGAGCAGCACGAGAATGTTTGCATTAAATAACAGTCGAGCCCCTCATCTGGTTTCCCGGTCCACTGCTTACTTTAGGAGCACACTGGCTGTGTGCATCATGACTAAAGTACTGAATGGACAAGACGGAGGCCTCTGCACATCAAACACCTCTTCACCATCACGACTCCACCTCTCCCTCCATCCCTCTCTCCGCCTCTCTGTTGCCATTTGAAGCAATAACAGCAGAAACCTTTTAGAGAAAAAGAAGCAGCCCAAACATGAGAGAACTCAGCGTGAAAAAGTGGCCTTGTTAACAGAATAATATCAGAGTCCCTGTACAGTTTGTGTCTCTGTTTTATTTTTTAGAATGTCCGCCATGATGATTCCATTTTGTTGTTTTATTTTGGTTTTGTTTCGTTGGGTTTGTTCTGCTTGCTGCCCCCGGCTGGCAATCTGACACACGCGCACACACACACACACACACACACACACACACACACACACACACACAAAATGCATGGGACATTCACATAAATACACACACCTGCATACACAACCAGATTCATGTAAATACACACACATTGTTGGAGGCGTAGCAGCCGTTTAACAGACACATTCAGACTAATGCCTCAGTTCTTTGTGTCATCGTTAGGGTGGTTTCAACATTTGTGTTGAAATGATTGCAATGTACATTGTTGTTAATGATAATTATTCTATTTAAAAAGAAACAAAAACGTGTTCTGTTGATGGACCTGTTATACGCGCACATCGGTGTACGATGTGGAAACACTGTGATTATTGTTGTTTATTATTAGCAAAAATGTTGTTGGACAACATTAGTTTTAGGGTGAAATATCACAAATAAAAATAAATCAAAAAGCATACAGAGAACGGTTCGGGGTCCTTTCACTTTCAATTCACTGCTTTCAGCAAATGGATTCTCAGCAAAATGTGAAAATTGAGAACACCTCTTTTCAATAACCGGCCTCACACTCAGTGGCTGAGGACACGCTCTGAAACAAATGCCTTACCGACAACTAATCAACTGCAGTTTCAGTTCCTTTTTTATAACTGATTGAATTGAAAGTCGAAACTGACCTCCAAGCCTGATTATAAGTGAACGGCAGGATAGTTGATATTTAGATAATAAAGTAATGCTAGCTATTTTTTTTTTCTTAATACAGTACTTATATATCAGACACTTTAAATCGCCCTCCTCTTCCCTTTCGTCCCTGTTTTTGTTAGATGAATGTGAATGTATAAACCAATGGTGTCCATTTTTATGTACTTGAAAAAAGAAAAAAAAAGTCTGTCTTTTACTTTTGCTCTCTTTCGCTTCCCCTGACCCTCCCCTAGAGCTTCCGGTAAATACTGGAGGAACTTACTAGTGCCTTGCATCCTTCCTGTTGCTTGTTTCTTTTGGGGTTGAGGACTTGGGTTAAAGTAAGCACACTTGACAGCATGTGTGGAGAGTTTTGGGGGGTGTCACTTTGAATTCAGGGGTGATGAGTGGACCTGGTGTGAGTGGAGCAGGCATGCAGTAGATTGGTGCAGTATTAATGGCTGTTGTTAGCTGCGACTGTGCTCTACAGCTGGTTTGTGGTTAATTCTTTTCAATTTCAACTAATTGAGTGCGTTTGCCCCAAAAAGCAAGAATTGTCCCCCAACTTAGCTCTTTGAATTGATAGAGACGAATTGACCCCGACTGTGCTGCCATTTGAACCGATGAGATTGTCCACTTAGGATTGAAAAAGGCCACCATTTGAAGTCAGTGTTGTTCCTGTGACGTGAGGCCCGTTGCTCTGCTTTACCCACACATGAGGCCCGACTGTCTGAGGCCTGTTACACCACCAACATGATGAAAGATGGAGGGAACATGAGTGTATCAGTTACATTTATTTTCAGGGTTTTAAATGTAGATAGTGAGCGGAGAAGTGGGCAGGAATATTCTTTCGAGGAAGTTGTTGAAGATTGTATTTGAAGCTTGCACCACTCTGTATTTTTGGAGTGCAGCCTAAAGTCAGCAGAGGACACATTGATACAGTTCACTTAAGTTAATGCATCTCTAGTGTAGTATAGATTATGTTTTTACCAAGCCAATCATCTAATTATTTTTTGACCTACATGTGAAATAAGCAGAAATCAAAGGATTGGTGAAAGACAAATTTTTGGCTTTGTGTGTCGAAGATTTGAGCTCCCAGTCGACGATTGCTGGACAGAAATGTGGAAGTGGGCTGAACGGGAATGTCGGCGCTGCTCTGTTCTGAAAGTCCACTTGACTTGTAAAACAGTGTGAGTAGCCACCATCAGATTCTGATTCAAAGGTTGCTGAATCCTGATTGGTGCAGTCCAACCGAGCCGAGAAGAGAACAGAGAAACAAAGAAATACAGAAACATTCTAGAGTAAAATAACCAAAACTGTCCAAACTTTGGCATGAAAGTGTTTTCATGTAGGAACCCATCACTCATAGTTAGAAGCTAATTGCTCCTTTGTTATCCAAGGAAAGACGTTGGCTATCTAACCATTTAATATTCAAAAAACATTTACAAAGCCAGCAGAACTAGACTGTCTTAACCGATTAGGTTGGGAATGCCTCCTCGTCTGAGAACTGCTGCTATCGAGCAGAAAAGGTCTGCAAAAGGTATGAATATTGTCTCGTTCACCGCTATTCTCACTCTCTGCTTCTGAGGCTGCACCGTTGGGGTATAACAGGTTTCATTCACTGAAATGTCGATGGAAGCCAAACATTTAAGCATTTAGAAGTGTTAGAGCATCGGGGCATGAGGGCGCTAGAGGTGGTGTTGGTGGTGTTTAGAATGACTGAGAGCACAGTGGTGCTTATGAGGATTGTGCTGGTAGTGATGACGGTGGTTGAAACGATGGAAGTGATAATGGTGGTTTTAGATTCAAGGCCTTTGACACCCTGTTCTGTTTTCTCTTTTCATTTGTCCGTGCAAATGAAACATATCTGGTACAAACTTTGACATTCACTTAAAACATTTTGCTTTGTTTTAGTTTTTTTTTTTTTGGGAAATGAGTGTTCTGGATTCCCTCAAAAAAACATGAAAAGGTTACTTTGTACAAACAAAACCCATTGCTTTTGCTCATTTATTGGGGATATTTTCTATTTCTCATGAATAATAATGCAACATTTTTACTACTAGGCAAGTTTGGTTGAAGCTGTGAATACTCATTGAGCCACTTTGCTTTAGTTCTGGTTATCATGATCTGTTAAAAGAAGTCAAACCTTTAACGATGCCACCAACTTAGTGCCATGTCGCTTTTTGCCAGTGGAGTGAAAACATCAGAGGTAAAGAATTTCCAAAAAGTAAATTCTGTGTATTTTTTACTGCTTTTACTCACTGGAGCTGTTTTAGTTGCCAGGTAACACCCTGGATTTCCACTTTGCAATTGCTCGAGCCTCAAATGATTTCCACAGTAGAAGTTTGATCATATTTTGCTGTGTCGCTACTACATGATTACTATGAAAGAATTGCCTACTGTGCAGTGGCTACAATGCAATATTATTTAAAGTTACAGTATGCTGTCAAGGTTACAGTTTGGTTTGACAGTTATGTCCCCTGCTGGAGGACTCTTTTCTTTTTTTTTTCTTTTTTTTTTTAAGTTCTAGATTTAAACATCAGTGGGTGCAATTATTGTGAAGTTTCATTTAGAGTTGTGGTAGAAGGACTCTTACTGTGAAAGGCTTGAGAGTTATCCAGTGTGGGCACACTTATTGTGAAGTATCCTGAAGTTAAAGTGGGAAAGTAGGATTATTTTTCTGCCGACACACATACAGTGTAGCAATACTTGTTTCAAACTTGCTCGCATTAGACTCAGTTTGTGTTTTCACAGTTTTTGTCTGTTTAGCACTTGCTAACCTTTACGCTTTTTACTGTAGTGCCCACGTGTAAACAAAAAAATGCCTTTCAGTGCACCAACAGATCCAGACACACACACACACACACACACACACACACACATACACACACACACACACACACACACACAGAGACACAGACACACACACAGAGAGAGATAGATTCAGTGCATCTCCTTGCTGTTTTATGTAGCTTGCTCCTGTGGAATGATGTCGAGTCTCAAGCACAGCAACAGTTTCTCTGACTGTTACTGAAAACAATTTTCTCAACATGTTAAATATGTTTCTGGTTTCTCTGATGCTCTCATGTTTTTTGTTGTTTTTTCTCTCACTTATTCTCACTTATCAGCAGTTTTATTGTCTGCGCCACTCTTGAATTCAGTGGTTTCCTTTTTCTGTATCGTGTTTAACATTGTACAAAGTGGTGGGATTAAAAAATAAAATAATGGATGAATGAATGAAAGAAAAAACAATAAAATACATGTGGGGAGTCATCGGCAGCCTTTAACGGTATGTTTTGCACTAAGTATAGAGTGTTCAAGCTTCATATTAAAAAAAAACTTTGCGCTACAATACAATGAAATTTGTTACTTTATTTGTAAAAACTTAATAAATAAAAGTTGTTTTAAATGAATTTGAGTGACTGGACTATAAATCGATATGAAGATAGGAATGAAATTAAATCATGTATTTCTGCTGTTCATGTTTTAACAACCAATATCTTTTGAACATGCCTCTGTCCATGTCTGTTCTGGTGTATTGTAACCAAACAGTCAACACTGGACATTACTGATAACGTCTCTAAATCTTCTTTTGTAAGTTACTCTCTGCTTTTTGTTCTGTGTTTATACTTTTCTTGTGAACCATTTAATGGTCTCGCGTTCAGTAAAAAGCAATGGAGTTTATTTTTAGTACTTTTTATTCTAAGCCCCTTCCAAATGGTTGAAATGATAACAAATATATAATAGAATAATATTGAATTCACTATATTGACACGCTTTATAATCAGAAAGCGTTGCATTCAATGGGAATATTCAATTTTGTCCAAAACGACTGGCAATACAACCTATATCATTCATTTCTATTTCAACAAGGCAATTCAAAGTGCTTTACATGGGTCAATGTTAGAAACTACAACACCAATAAGATGAGATTTGTTTTATCTCCCTTTTTGTTGCAGTTACTTATCTTTACCACTTGGCTGCAGCACGTATCTTTGTTTACTGTACAACCTGCAGGACTTACTCCTTCCTGTTATCCAGAGCATATTAAACGGCCTCTTGCTTCGGGGCCAATTAGGAAACAGTTGTGAGGTGTGAATCTCTGCTTATAATCCATCACCATGGAGACCATGAAAATAACAGTCAGTCCAGAGAAAAAGAGGCCCAAGGAAGGAAGGGAGGAAGGAAAATGAGACTTACCGGTACATTATAACAATAAATTTCCCTCATGCAGTTTTCCTGCTATGATATGAACACTACACTGCAAGGTCATTTGTCATGTTATTTGAATGCTCCTAAATATATATATATATATATATATAGTTTTTTTTGTTTTTTTTACTTACTATTGAGGAATTTACTCGTCCTGGCAATACAAAAAATAGCTGGAAGATATTTAGGACTTGCATAGCATGTAATAAACTTGATGAGCCTGAATATATATGTTGTTTTTTTGTTTACTTTTGTTGCTGTGTAGGCTGAGTTTTCAGGCTACTGTGAACCACGGCCAAGTGCAGGGTTTATGGGTGAACTCACACAAGAGCTAGACATCAGATTATTCAAATTTAGTTGACAGTTGTTGCTGTTCTGGTCATGATTTTTTTTAATGACTATGCTATCTGAAATAACTATGCTAATGATATGCTTCTCTGTTCTTTTAGATTCCTTGAAGATCAGTGAGGATGGAGATAAAAGTGACAACCATGAGGCGAAACCAAACCCACACGTTCACACACACATAAACTGTTCCCACCATAAACTACAAGGTCTCACATTACCCTTTCAACACAGACCTCCCACATATATCTGGCTTCTTCAAGCTTGTGTAAAATAAATGTATCTAGATAAGTGCAAGACGCGGACAGAGTGAGAAAATATTATCACGCACCACATACTGGTACATTTTGAGTCTGACTACAACTGATGATAGTATGATGCTTTTCTGATTCATATATATATATATATATATTCCTTTTTTTGTTTTTTGCTTCCCAATCTTAAAGGAAACCACCAACATTTAGGTTCCTGTTTGGCTGAATTTTGGGAGTTTCCCTTCACTGTGGCCTGCGGACAAGAATTCCCTTACTTACACAAGAAGGTGAGTAATTAAGAAACTGAGCATTGATGCCGAGTAAATCAGCCCTGGTCTGTTGTCCTCAAAGCTCTACCACTGTATTGATTAGCTCACATATGACCTGAGGTCATGTAAGGCTACTTTGGGACAATATATCATCTGGTTTTATCTCATCTTAGAAATTATAAAGATATGTTGAGGTAATGTAGAAACAGTGTTGTTATTACATAGTTTGTCCACCTGAGAGCACTGATGAGTAGATTTTTCAGCTGTAAAATGTTGTGCTCAGTTAACGACTTGGTCACAATTTGGTAAATACATAATTTAAGGGATACTTATAATTTGTAAAAAATAAAAATAAAGTATATTAATTAACTTGTTTTCAGATTTTTTAAATAGCAATATCGTATCCAATGTTGTCTGTGAGCTGTATGAGGACTCCAAAGTCTTGAAGTAGATTTGAGTTAGAATTAGTTGCATCTGGTCACAGTACAAGAGCCAATGTGGCATTCTGACTGTTACTATCAGTGTTCAAGGTTATGACCATGTATTGTTTTAAGAAAGACATGCAACACACACACATTGAAACAGTCTTGCACAACATAATTATACATAAATACAGGATGTGGCCCGTCACACACACCTCCACTGGTCACAAGAAGGATTAACCTGCATGAATGTGGGAATAAAAAAAGGGATTTAGCAAATTTAGTATTTTTAAAAAAAACTGATGAGCAGAGATTAATAAAAAGTGTATGAATCAAGATAGAAAATCTGCTTAAATAGGGTTTGTGTGTGTTTGTATAGAGTATGTGATGCCTCCATTTAGTCATCCTGTTGTTGTGACCAATTAGTTGACTTACATCAGGGGAGACTTTTCTTTCTATGGTCGCATGAATTGAAAGGACACTAAAAGAGAGAGAGGGAGGGAAGGGAAATGGTGGTGAGGGGGACAAATGCGTGGGGTCTTCAGACGTCATGTGCGTGGGAGAAATATACGGACTGCGAGACAGAGGGAACCGCAGTCCCTTGCTTCGGTTTATGTAGCTGTAGAAACCATTTGCCTGTATGAATCTATCTATGCATAGAATACTTCTTATCTTGACATTCAGAATATTTAGGCAAAGATAGAATATTTAATCTGAAATTCATGTTTTGTGATAACTAGTGTGTGTTGCCATGTGTAATATGTTAGCATTGGGATGTAATGATCATAAATGCATAAAATCATGGTTGAGAGGATTGCTATCCTCTTTTTGTACACGCACCGTAGAGGTGTTTGGTCCAACATGCCTTAAAACTGCAGCCAACACTCTTCGGTCAAATCTGGAAATCTTGCAGCCCAGTCAGTGGTCTACTGAACAAATACTTAACAGTATGAATCACACTGAAATGACTTATTCAATAAATCATAAGTCTGCCCAATTATTGTTGAGACATTTTAATTAAAACCCCAAATATCAACTCGCAGTGTCGCTGGAGAAAAAGGTCAGGGGACCCCTGAAGTCCATAGCACACATCCTCTGGGGAACATCAATGCCACCAAATTCCATTGCAATCCTTTCAATAGTCGTCAAGATATTTCAGTCTGGACCAAAGTGGGTTCACTAAACTGACTTGTTTATAGCATGCACGCGTTTAAAAAAGGATAACTTTTTATAACCTGACCTATCTGCACTGCAGGTGAACCACAGATAGCAGGTCAGACTGATTGCATTACACCGTTACTTTTTACACACGGTGGAAACAGGTCACATTTTGGAAACTCTGCTGGGTTGTTTGACAGGACGAAACAGGAAGTGGTCAGTGCTCCTCTAGCTCTAACCAGAGTGAAATCTTCTCAGACTTTCTCACAGTGTCAGATGAGGGAGAAAATAAAAGATAGAGTGTATTAAATTACTTCCTCTTCAGTAGAGCAAACAGTAAGACTAAGACATACGGAGAAATCCAAGCTATGGGATAAGAAACAGCATTCTCTTTGAGCCAGTGTTTATGGGGAATGTAGTCTTTAAATCAACATGTGACAATTCATTTTACAATGATGTACCACTGTTTACCAATACTCCACAAACATAATGTAATAGTCTGCCATGAGGGTTTGTGTGCAACTTTTAGACATCTCCATTGTGAGCCACACAGAAATGGCAAGAGAACAAGTAATAGTGATATTATCACAACATGGTAACATTCACTACATTGGTATCATATGTCCAGACTGGTTGTTATTGCTGTTAAATGACCATCCACAGATTTCTCTAATATATATAAACATGGATAAATACCTATTACATAACCTTTAGCTGACTGAGAGTTTCCATGTGGGCCTCATGAAGATGTGTGTGTGTGTTTGTGTGTGTTTGCGTGTGTGTTTACGTGTGTGCGTGTGTGTTTACGTGTGTGCGTGTGTATTTACGTGTGTGTTTACTAAACAGTGGTCCCCCTTGTATTTGTTGTCCCTACAAACACACCCTTCGGATTTGGAATCAAGTATCTTTCTCTGATAGTTTGTGTAGTTGCGGCTTTTAAATGATCATCTGATGACAAATCACAAGTTGTTGTTGTTTTTGCATTTTATGAAAAACAGATGAGATTTTCATAACGCGACACCAGAGAAAAAGATATGATAAGAACAAGATAAAATAAACTAATAAACAAGAAAACAGGAAATAAAAGAACCCGTGTGTCCCTCCTCGTTCTACGCCTCTTTCTGTCTACTCACTCATTTATTTACTCATTAATACATTTTTAGCTTTCCCACTAACTTCAGCTGCCCTTGAATGAAGCATTTAACCTTCAACTGCAGCTGTGGACCAGGGTGCTACTGGAGTGGAACCCTTGTGATCTGGGTAAATACAGGTTAGTACTGACTTTGCACAGCGGTTACCCGGCTGCACTGGTGGTGGTTCAAGGACAGACTTTGTTATTTTTATCCTTTTCTAAATTACTCTGAGGTGGTGAATTGAGATAAAAGCCATCATCTGCTGTTCTGCTATGATCACAAAGGGAGGAGCTAGATAGAAGAATGATGAAGAACTGAGATGTGGGTTGTGCATGTTTATTGAGGGGGATTTTATTGTGAAAATATTTGGTTTAAATGGTTGGAGATCACTGACGCGACACATATCCCTACCTGTGTTTCAACGCAGTGAAAGAAATAAGGAGCTTGGATGTTTGCAGTTGGACAATTTAAAGGAAAAGCCCGTCCCTCCTCTATGCAGTAGCAATGATGTAGCAACCTCGCCGTGTTTAGTGTAATCATGTAGCAGAGTGAGCAGAGGCTACAGGTTTGCGATGTGGGCTCCTGAGTCATTACAGGCCCCTGCTGCTGTTTCCTTTGGCCTGAGAGCAGCGTTTCTCCCCCCGTGTGTTTACATGGCCCAGATTAACGCGACACCAGCTTTAAATGATACCAGTTTGCCTGCGGACGAGTGTGTGTGCGTTGTGTCTGTGTACATGTGTATTTCAGTACATTTTTGGTCAAAGCGTGTGTCCACTTGAGGGCTTTTCCCGTCCACAAGTAGTCTTGACTGTATGTGTTTGTTTGTGTCGGCCTAACGTGACTTTGTGTGTGTTTTTAAATCGCCGGGCGGAGATGGAGTGTAACGGAACATAAACAGACACTGTGTATCTCTACACAGGTCGTCCATCCTGCAGCCGAAAGGTCACCGGTAAAGGACGCTTTGCCCTGCACCTCTACCTGCTCCCCCAGGGGGATGTAAGTCAGAGTCTCAGTTACTTCATTGTCTTATATACTAATTACAAACACATAAAGTTGACATGATATGGAGAAGTGAGTCCGTGTGTACATGTGATGAAAGAAAATGCAGCTATTGTGATCAGGTTTAAACATAATATTAAATTATGTCAACTAAGAATTGGTTCAGCTATCATTAAATACATTAGATATTAATGTGGATGTTCAAAATCATGTTGTGTTCAGTTATAGAGGGAATGCATGATTCCTGATATCAAGATACACTCTTGCATACACATTATCCAAAGACACACACACACACACGGTTGTGTTTTCATGACTTTTAGGGACATTACGTTGACTTACATTCAGCCTGAACCTTACCTTAACCTTAGACCACGTCTTCACACTAGAATGTAATGATTTACATTATGGGTAAGGGCAATTGTCCCTATTTGGTCCCACAAAAAAAGACGAGTGCGAGTGCCCCCCCCCCCCACACACACACACACACCTCCCCCCCCGCTCCTCCCCACACACACACACACACTAGTGGTTAGCTGGTTTCTCTTCAAGTCTCAAGCGTGAAAGAATGTCCTTAAAGCAACACTCGCTAACTGCAAGAAAAACTCACATCACTCATTTACTGTTTTTGATGGTCACATGATCAAACACACACACACACACACTCACACTCACACACTCTCACTCACTCACTCACTCACTCACTCACACACACACACACACACACATACATATCAGAGTCTAGCCATTA
Organism: Ophiodon elongatus; assembly: GCA_016806645.1. Classification (NCBI taxonomy): domain Eukaryota; kingdom Metazoa; phylum Chordata; class Actinopteri; order Perciformes; family Hexagrammidae; genus Ophiodon; species Ophiodon elongatus. The sequence continues at coordinate 1,480,480 of JACSYO010001738.1, forward strand.
TTAAAAACTGCATGTGATTGTGTTTTTGTGAGCATGTCTACAGTATCTGTATGTGCCAAAATACTGTGTGTGCGTGTGTGTGCGTGTGTGTGTGTTGAAGCAAATTATGGGTGTGTGCAGAGCCGTATATATAATGTTAAGTGATAAGTGAACTCTGGGCAAGCTGTATTTTTCCAGGTGGGTGTGTCGGTGTGTGTGTGTGTGTGTGTGTATGTGTTTGTGGTTGTTTTATGGTCCTGAGAACTTTTAAGATACTATCTGGCCTTGACCAGGAGACTTTGCTATTACAAACCTGTTCCTTATTACCGATATTGTTGCGTGTGTGGTGTACTACAGAGTAATTGGCTGCAGTCTGCAGACAGAGTGCAGCTTGTCTGATGTGACACATTGATGTCTGCGGTAAATGGAGAGATCTGTACATTAGATAGACCGTGTACAGTGTAAAGTTGATTACTGGAAAAGTTTTGGCTCAAAAGTGAAAACACACCCATCAAAAATCACACACACACACACACAGAAGGCTGTGTAGCTGCTGAGTGGCCTTCTCCTCTGGCAGTAAAAGCACTCAGTGTATTGTCCAGTGTTTTGAGTGGGCTGATGCTGTATTGGTTTGGTTATGAATTATTTCATTATGAATTAAACATGATGGGAGTCCACTGTGCTGTCAACTAAGACTCTTTTGGTTTTAAAGCCTGCTGACAAAGCTGCTCTAATCTGCACCAAAAGGTCTGGCTGTAGTTTGAATTGAGGAAGAGACTCTTTTTTTCTTCTTCGTCATCATGTGCTTTCTCTTTGTATATATTGTAAAATAGCATGTATTTTAGCCACAGAAGTGGTATCAGCATAAAATGGAAATATTCAAGTGTCTAAAAATTGTGTTTCAGTAATAAAATGTACTTGGTTGCTTTCCACAATTAGCAATATAGGTGCCATGTGTACATAGAAGTCAAAAGTAGAAGCAGTATCACAACATAGTGTGGCAACCGGTATTGACAATAATATTCATATCATATGTTTATCATCTAAAAAAGAAACAAAACGCACAATAAACAAAATTAAAGAGCCTTTTTTCTGATTGCATTATTATTATTATTTTCATATTTTCTCTAGTAGATATCTCGAGAATATATAGTCAACTTTTTTGGCCACAATAACCCCCCACCCCACCCACACACCAACACTTTCCATAGGCTGCAAGACTACATTTCTCACCCACCGACCGACCCATGCACATACAAAGCCTCGTGTATGTCCGCACATTTACACACGCACACGCACACACACACCAGCATTATCTCTCTTTCTCCCTCTCTCGGCTTCACGTTCCTCACTTCCTCTCTCTCTCTCTCTCTCTCTCTCTCTCTCTCTCTGTCCTGAGAGCTGCGCTGACAGCTCGCTGCTCACGCTGGTCTCGAACAGGTCCTAATATATCGAGTATTTTCAGGGGAAACGTGCGCAGCCTTCACGCGCTGTTATCTGCGTTAAAGAACTGTGGAGGTGGACTCTTCGGCACCTCCAGCCTTCACACAGATAAAGGAGTTATTTTTGGCTCTATTTTTTTTTTTTTTCTTTGGTGCGGGATTTAAACAGAGAGAACACTTGCGTTTAAAGGGAGCGAGGAAGACTTCTAAAAAAGTGAGTAGGAGCCAATGTTGTATTAAAATGATCAACTCAGTCCAAACTTGAAATAAGTTGGTTTTACACCCATAGAAGAATATATAGCAAAACTTTAAGCTTTTACTATAAAAGAAATCCATTTATACTTCATATAGCATTATGATTTGTCCTCAGATTAATTTTCTCTCCCGCTAAATGTTATTTATGGCAATCTTCATGCGCCATATTCCGGGATTTCTGTGCAGTGCATACTTTGAAAGTGTTTTATTAAACACTGGGGGACACGAAGCAGACTTAAGGACTGTTGTCAGGGTGGGATTGCTCTTAAAGCAGACACCAATGATTTGTAGGCTACGGCAGAACTCCAACTCGTGGTTTGGGTTTCTGCCAGAGGAAGGTAGAGCCGACAAACCTGCTGCAAGACGCAGCCAACACTCTTACTTTAGCACTTGTCTGGTACAGGGTGGCAATTTCCCTGTTGTGCTGCCAGGCTGCTGTGTGTGCGTGTGCGTGTGTGTGTGCGTGTGTGTGTGCGTGCGCGTGTGTGTGTGTGTGTGTGTGTGTGTGTGTGTGTGTGGAAGCAGATTGTGGGTGTTAATTTTCAGCAGTGGAATCCCTGATATCTACTTACAATGTAAACTGCTGAGGGAGGAGGAGGAGGCTTCACACTCAGAGAAGTCAGGATTCTAAATGAGCGGGAGCTCTCAGGTTCTGCACTGCTCTTGATAATCGGGCCAGAGGCTGAACGAGAAACACTTTCAAGCTCCCAAAACCCCAATCCATGAAACTACAGGAGCCCTTAAGCAAGGCATTAAACCACACTGAAGGGTGGCTTGAGAAATAATTAGTCAGAGATGGGCAGCAGGACGTGCAGCACCAGAATTACGCCGCGGTGCATCTGTGTCATTCAATCTGAAGAGCTTTCCCTCTGCAGAGCCAAGTGTGATTGACCAGAGCCAGGGTGACATCTATCAAGGCAAATATCATTATTCCAATAGAAATTTAAAATCTGTTTCTTATTTTCCGAAAAACCACGTTGGTCAACAGAAATGTGCTTCACAGAGAAATTACAAATAAAACTAGATAATACAAATGAAATGGCTATATTTAGGATAAACTAGGTAACAGGTATAACTGTAGCCGCCAGGCAACAGCAGGTTAAAGTTCACATTGCATTCTGACAAATACAACTTCCAGGAAGTAAAGCCTGAACCACTGGAGCCTCTTTACCAGCAGACAAACACATTACAGGTTTCATCTAAACAGACTTTGATTGTCCACCATGACCTCAACTTCACCAGGGCTCTCATCGGGTGCCTAAACCACATGCACAGTGCATTTGAAAATACAACTGCTTGAACAAAGTAAAGCTTTCAGTGATGTAACTCTGCTTGCAAAAGTCTAAAACCATCGGCGGAACCGTTAAATTATTCATTCACTGACACAGATTGCAGATTTCTTTTTTTGTATGTCGTCATAAGTCTGTGGAGCAAATATGAATATGAGGAGCAGACACGTTGCCTTGAATATGACAGTGACACAGGTCAGGAGGAAGCCTCCGCTTTACCCTAGATGGCCCTTTACTACAAACATGCCTGATGTGTGTCATTATATCTGTGTGTGTGTGTGTGTGTGTGTGTGTGTGTGTGTGTGTGTGTGTGTGTGTGTGTGTGTGTGTGTGTGTGTGTGTGTGTGTGTGTGTGTTTGTATAGGGGCATTTGAGTTCATGGTAGGATCAAATGTTTGTCTCAGCCACTTTAGTGTAATTTGATTAGATTACGGTGTCTTGTTAGCTAGACGGAGAGTGGAGACACCTGTCTGTCTGTGAATATCTGTCTGACTTAGTACTGAAGTATTTTACTCCAGAAGTAAATGAGCTCTTTGGAGCTTGTCATATTTGTTTTACATGCAGGAGCATTGTGTCTTTATTTGATAGTGACAGTGGCTATACAGACAGGAAGAGGGGTGTGACATGCAACAACGGCCTGGTTTACACACGTCACGTTTCTAAACCTCTAGGTAGTCCAAGCATCTTATATTTTAACATCAGGGGACATGCTTTAAACTGTCTGCTTTCTTTAAAACCACTTTTGTACAGTTGAAGCATCTTTCACATCATAGTGAAGGCATAAAGGTTTTGTTCATTGCCAAATGAGACAAACTGTTGGAGTCTGTATGTGTTGCTTTCAGCCTATTCCCTCCATTGTCCGAAGGTCAGATCTGTGGAGGTACTGGGGTTCATTTTTCTCTGTCACAGTGTCTTGTTTTGATACTTTCACTGGGAAGTTAGACATTTCAAATGCTACTCAGAGCTGCTTTATAAAGCCACGCAGCTCTATTTTTTTCAGGTTTCTCATGAGGGTTGTTTATTTGAAATGTGCAGTGCACATGTCATAGACATTTTTCACTTGACGTAGTCGTAAAAACACAGGTGTTACTGCTAACGTTAACGGTGGCTCCGCTCTCTTCAAGTCTCCCAGTGAGCCGTGACACTGAGCCTGAAACTTACAATCATTTAGATTGTTTACACCTGTGCTTTCCCCACTGTGACATGTAAAACATCTCCCAGGAAGAAGGTCGATTCACTTGGGCTTCAAACTAGAAAATCGTCTCTACAAAAGCCCGTTAAGTTTGTTACCTCAGGTGGTTTTTGTTTGAAATCAAGACGATCTTCTCCGCCACTAATTCTACCTGTTTCAGATGCTGATTCGTCAGCGGTGGTCGCTGGACGGTCGCTAGGTCGCAGCTGTCTGTCAAGGCTAATATGGAACGAGAGGGCTCATTTAGGAGGTAAGAACACACACACACACACACACACACTTTCACACCAGCCAGCAGGTCTTATTCAGAGAGTTTCACTACATCTCTAATACATTCTCTGTTCCTTTTTCTCTCTTTGTCCCGGTTCTCTGGGACACAAAAAGGTAGATGAAAGTGACTCACACACATTCCTGAATGACCTCATTCATTCTTTCAGTCGTGCAAACATCCCCCTTATCCTCCTTTGTTTAGTAATTAGACCGCAGCATTTTCTCTCACAACTCTTTCTGTTGTATCTGCGCCACAAACACAAAGTATCTAACTTCCGGGTTACATTGCTAATCTTTAATTTACTAAATGTAGAACCCTTTTTCCATCATGCTGACAACTCAGTCTCTCTATCTTCTGCTCTGCATCATCCACTCTTTAGGTGTTTGTAAATTAAGGAGCACAGGGTTCATCACTGCACCTTTTCTGAGAGAATTTGAAAAATTCATCCTCAATTTGACGAAAGGTGTGTGTGTGTGTGTGTGTGTGTGTGTGTGTGTGTGTGTGTGTGTGTGTGTGTGTGTGTGTGTGTGTGTGTGTGTGTGTGTGTGTGTGTGTGTGTGTGTGTGTGTGTGTGTGTGTGTGTGTGTGTGTGTGTGTAAGCCCCAGGCTCCTGTTTCTCACACTGACCTATTTATGTGGAGTTGAACTAAGATCCAGGTTGACAGACGGACCAAACACACACACACCCCCCACACACACACCTTCTCTTCCCTGCCATATTCTTTTACATGCTTGTGATGTTCCATACTTTTTTTCAGCCCTTTCTTTTTCTCTTTCTTCTTCCTTTTGTGTCCAAATTCATTGAAATTGGGCATGGAGCATTACAAAGGTATTGAAAACAAAAAAGAAAAGTGAATAATTCCACAGCAGCTGTGTTCAATGTGATGAATCAAGCCAACGTGTGATTACAGCTTGAATACAACTTCTATCTGTCCTGGGCCCCACACAGACAGGAAGTGAAATGTGTGTCACCTTTAAATCCTTCCTCTCCCCCTTGGCAGCTCTTGAACCTCAAAGGGTTCCTTTGTTCGCCTGGCACAAAAGCTCACATCGTATGGTCACCGACTGGCACAGGCTGGCAAAAGGAGAGAGAGAGAGAGAGAGAGAAGAGGGTAGAGAAGAAAAAAAAATTAAAGTAAAAGAAGTAGGAGGGAGAGAAGTGAAATGAGAGAAAAGGGGCAAAAAGGGCATGTGAAAGAGTGAGATAGAGACCCCTGAGGACAGAGACACCTTTTCTCTTCCACATCTTCATCCTTTCTTTCATCAAACTCTCGTTTTGTTCAGTGTGACACACACACTCATGGAGTGGGGATATCTGGTACCTTTTCAATTACTGGAGTAAGTACTTTGTGTGCGTGTGTGTGAGGTTTGTCCTATGTTTTCAACTTTTTCAGAAAGTGCGGGCTTAGTCATATGAATGTGAAAGTATTTTTGATTCATTTTACAGTAGAGACACTGCAGCAGAAATATAAAGAACTGTTTGTTGTGTGTATGTTTATATTTGCCTGCATATATATATATATATATATATATGCAGTACATGCAGATTATAAATGTCTGTACTCACACACACATATGCTGTACGTGCCTGTGGGAGAGAATATTGTTTCATTACCTGTTCCTGACAGCTTTATACTTGTTTCTGTCTTTTGAGTTTGAGCTTTAAGGGCCCTCACTGACATAATGCATTCCTTCACTGCTAATCCTAACCATCATTAGTACATTCCCAACCCCAACAGATATCCTAAACTAAAACTAAACCGAAAACTAACAATTATTACTTGCACATGTTTAGATCTAGGGATTCAAAATAATCTGTAGTTTAATTTTCACCTGCACCACTCTGCCTTTTACGGCTGAAAGTGAACTCACTGTTCATGTTTGTTTCTCCTCCATCGACCAACCTCTGAATATTTAGTGAATCTTCTCCTTTGCCTGTACCTCCCTACACACTCCTTCTCTCTCCTCTTTTTTACTCTTCATCGTGTCTCCATTCCTCACTTCACTCTCTTTTCATCTTCTGCTTTGACTTTTTTATACCTTCTTTAGCTTCATTCCTGCCCTTTTCCTTATTCTTCCTCTTGCCCTCTATCGGCTCATCTTTCTGTCTTACGTTTCCCTCTCTCTCTCTCTCTCTCTCCAGCTTACTCCTCTCTCCATTTCATTATTTAAATGTTTCTCCTTCAGTTTCAATTGACTCTCCTCCTGACTGTCTCCCTGTACCCACTTGTCTCTCTACTGTATTGTATCTTTTCAAAGTAGTATGGTGCATACGCTTGCGTAAACATCAACAGATGTCTAATAAAAAGTAATTACCCATCAACGAAAGGTAATGTCAGCCATTAAAGTCAAGAAGAAGTGTTTTTGTGCACAGCAGTAATGCCTTTTCTCTGCAGATTTTCAGTTTTTATAAGTGTTGTTCTGTTTTTCAAATGTTCAGTTTGCTTTGATTGTTGACGCATAAACAACAAACACACCCTGCAAGAGAACACTGTTGATACATTTGGAAGTTTATGAAACAAAAGTCCCTCTACTTTCACTCACAAAAACATTTAGCTTTTGAGGGAAAAACAAAAACTCCTATTATTGTCTTTGGATGACTTTTACACTTTATGTACTGTCTCTGGGTTCCACCAGCATAAGTGGAAAGTGGGCTCGGCTCCACCAGTATCATCCAGTAACACAATGTACTGGAGTTTCTCATAATTATTTCTCTCTTTCTGTCTCTTGGATTTCGAGGAGTCTCCACAGCAAGCTGAGGTTGGCTAGCAGCTCGTCCTCCAGTCTGACCGACCTCTCGCAGGCGAAAACCCCAGGAGGGGGAGGGGGAGGGGATAGGGGAGGGACAACTGGAGGACTGACTGAGGAGTGCAGCAGGGACAGAGGGACCCAGCAGAGAAGGGCCGGGGCCAACGCCACTTGGAACAGGTTAGTGTGCGAGCCGTGGTCTGAAGCATGAGTCATGTCGGTTCACTTGACATATTTGACTGAATGTGAAAATATGTATTTTTTTCATCTTGTATACACGCCTATTTAAGCTGTCGCGCCTGTATGTTTACACACACACACACACACACACACACACACACACACACACACACACACACACACACATAGACATTTTGTGTGTTTGTGTGCCTTTTTTTCCAGAATAAACATCACTGGCAGAAAGCTCTGTAGTGCCATTATTCATGCTGTGAATACAAACACACACAAGCACCAGCTCTTTCTGTCTCTCTTCCCTGAGGGTACATCATCTATCTCTTTTGATCTCCATTCATCGTCACTCCTCTTTTCATCTCATTCTGCCTCTTGAGCCTTTTCTTCTCTCTCTCTCTTTCTCTGGTTATTTTTATGGTGTTTCAGCTTTATTTGACACTAGACAGTGGAGGGTGAGCAGCAGCGCTCGGTTTGCTGGGGGGTGGGGGGGGGGGGGGTGGAGGTGCATGAACAACATGAGCTGGATATAAACCTACAGTAAAAAAAAATTAAGTTCATGACCCCTCCTCACCATTTCTTGTTTACTGCGTTTTTTTAATTTTGTTTACACTTTGGATTGTACGGCTTCTTTGTGCAAATTCAGTTTGCACAATTTTATTTTGTATTATTTATGTTAGTCAAATTTACAATGTATCTCAATTTGAAGCAATGGAAATCACACAAAAATGATGATGATCATGCATATTGTTGATGAATGTAATATTATTCTATCATTCTACACGTCAGTCTTTGTGAATATTTGTCCACTAAATGCTTCTGTGTGCTTCTTCTTAGCATCCACAACGCGGTGATATCAGTTTTCCAGAGGAAGGATCTGGGGGAAAATGAACTCTACACTCTGAATGAAGGTGTCAGGTACGCTCTCTGTCTCTTTGTTTTATTTGCCTCTTTTTTTCTGACTCTCTCGCTGACTTTCACAAAAGCACGGCGAATGTTGAGTTTGAGCTGGTTTGAATTTCAGGAAGAAATTTGACAAAATTATAGTGTTATACTCTGTAATTTCCCACCTTCCCTTGCTCCCATATACACACAATGGCAGCTTCAGCATGCTAAATTTAGTCTTTACTGACACATTAACACATGCCCAGTGACTGTTTTTGTTGTTGCATCTCTCTCAGCTACTCCTTCTTTCTCCTACTGTTCTCGGCTGCAAACTTTCCACTTAACCAGAAATGTTAGGTTGTAGAAACCCGGCAGTAGTCATGACGAATATTAAACAAAGATTAAAGGTCAAATGTTGCCTTCCTGTAATAACAGCAAGTCATAGCTGTCGTACTAATCTCTACCTGTGTTCTCTCCAGTGTATCAGTGCAAAATCCTGTTGTTGAAATGTTCTTTGTGTTCACTCTGAACAACATCTTTTCTCATTTCCTGAGTATGCTGCTGTTTATACACTGTAGCTTTCCAGTTCACTAGAACTAATTATTTATGGTTCATGTTGAGAAAGTATTACTGATGGTAGTGTGTGTTGTGTGTTGTGTGTCTGCTTACAGTACACATAGTCACTCATTTGCGCTCCTATTTCTTATCCAGGCAGCTGCTGAAGACGGAGCTGGGCTCCTTCTTCACTGAGTACCTTCAGAACCAGCTGCTCACTAAAGGCATGGTGATACTGAGAGACAAGATCCACTTCTATGAAGGTAAGCAAAACTCTACACAATAAAAGCCACGCAAATACTATCCAGACCTTTAGTTTGGTGGTGCCTTCTGGCCTTGGTGAGGGATGTTCACAGAGCCAGTGAGTCACTGCAGGGAAACTGAATGGACACATGAAGAAGAGTTTTTATCTCGATGTGAAAAACATCACAAGTCTAGCAGGGGAATTTAATGATTGACCGAAATGTCAGACGCCAGGTTAACCCTTGAACTATTTGTTTGAACGGTTGCTTTATCTCTGCACCATCACTCTGTGTGATGGACCTTTTGCTGCAGAACCCACTTTCCACACACACACACACACACACACACACACACACACACACACACACACACACACACACACACAGTCAGAGTGAGAACGAGTCATTGAGGAAGTGAGAACAAGACACTGAAATCAATTTGTTCTCTGTGTTATGGCAAATGTGTGACCTTTATTTGAAGTACGTTTGACACACACACACACACACACACACACACACACACACACACACACACACACACACTGACTAGATTTTCAGTGCTGTCGTCACAGCAACCAGATAGGAAGTGATGCAATACGTCACACAACACATAACATCCAGTCAATGAAAAAATTTAAGATGAGACAAAAAACACTGCGGTATATACTGTGACTCACAGACCCATTGTTCTGGTTAATTCAAAAGGTGTGTGTGTGTGTGTGTGTGGATGTCTGTACAGAATGTACGTTTATGTGTGTGGTGTGTTCCCACATGCATGCACAGACCTATGCTGTAAAATATGAAGCCTAAAGAATATCTGGTCATTCTCAGGGCTAGAAGCATCATCATTTTTCCTTTGCAAAGCACAGGCTGTGCCATGTCCATCATTACAGACATGTACCATTTGCATGGAATTAGGAACATGTAGATCCACTGCCATGTGAACAAGTCACATGAAGTTCTCAGATAACATGATGCAGAGATTTTTCCAAAACATCCCAGCACATTGTTTCTTATTGACTGCATGGGCCAGTCAGACTGTAATATCTTTGACTTTGTGCTGATTGCTTGTTTGTTTTCATGCGTGTGTGTGTGTGTCTGTATGTCTGTGTGTGTGTAATAGGTCAGAAGTTGCTCGACTCTCTGGCCGACACATGGGACTTCTTTTTCTGTGATGTTCTGTCCATGCTGCAGGCCATCTTCTATCCTGTACAGGTACACACACACACAACTATACTCACACACACATGCTTTTCTTTCCATTACATCCATGTGTGTTGACATGTGTGTCCTCAGGGAAAGGAGCCATCACTGCGTCAGATGGCTCTCCTCCACTTCAGGAACATCATCACCCTCAACCTGAAACTGGACGAGGCTCTGTGTCGACCCCGAGCCAGAGTTCCCCCTTCTATCATACAGATGCTGCTAATACTACAGGTACGTGTACACACACACACACACACACACACACACACACACACACACACACACACACACACACACACACACACACACACACACACACACACACACACACACACACATTCTCCTACGCTATATCCTCAAACACACGGCATGCACAGACAAACCTCCATGGCTGCTGTAGGCTGAGGGAAGAGGGTAAGTGACAACAGATGGAGGATCAGAGGGTACAGAGAGTGGCTGTCTTTTTTTCTTGCAAAGGGATCTCACAGGAAGTAATCTCAGAGCAGATACAGAGCACATCTTCCCATGACCACTGAGTACCCTCTGCACCCTGCCTGTGTCTGTTTGTGTCACTGTTTTCCTGTGTGAATTAACCATGTTTACACTGTCCTTACACTGTCCTGGAAAATCAGCAAGCCAATCATCAAAAGAATCAAAGAGTTAGTGACCTCATTTTTAAAAACTTTATTGAAGCAAAGGGTCAAAGGAATTGATATTCAAAGACAAACTATAGTGTGTAACAGAAGGCGACTGATATCACCTCAAAGTATGAAGCCTGACCTTTAGATATTAAAGTTTAATGGCTGAACCAGGTTTTATATGATTTAGTGGTCTTCTGTTGAGCAGTGACTTGTAGCTGCATACAGTTACTAATCAATTACCTTCGCTTCCCGTGGGAACAGGAAGAGGGTTGTTCTCTTATTAGCTTGTTATTTAACTGCGATGTTGCTGCATTTTCACGTTCACGCTGCTTGTTTCACATGATTCACACCAGTTTTGCTCATCTGCTGCGTCTCCAGTCATTGTCAGTCACATCCATATTTTGTCATTGTAGGATGCATTCAAAATGTTGCCTTTTCTCCTCATCAAGGCAATGTTTTCCAACCTAGAGGGCAAAACCTGCACATGGGGTTGCAACATGATTTACAGGGGTAGAAAGGAATGGAAAAAAAGAAACAAAATTGTGTATTGTTTTCGGTCTTTCCCTAGTCTTTGATTTAAATTTTTTTTTCTAGTGTATGATATTCACAATATTATTCATAGATCTGCAGATTTAGTTATAGTAAAACAACCTTTGGTGAATTTAGACAGGTACATTTCTCTGAACAAAGTTAGCCATTTATTTGTCAGATGTAAGCTGTGGGTCAGGGAGGGATTGCAAGTGTTTTCAAGTGTGTCTGGGAGTATGAAGTGTGCGTCTGTTTCTGTGTGGGTCACTTTGGACATCACTGTGGTGACTCATTGACCCAAATCTGCTGCTTCCACGCTCAGAGTGTGTGGAAAGGAACACAAGAATAGACAACTGGACATATTTATTTTCCTGTTTTGTCCAGATGCTGCAGAGTCATTTTAAATGGTCTGTTTGTGTAGTGCCCACAATGAATATCAAATCAACAGGTAGAGTTGGGGATGTAAAAGCAGACAGGAAAGCAGAGCAGCTAAGACGAGAGTTTGGGGGTAAGAGAAATACAATTCACTGAATGTTTGCTGTTTTGGAACTTCTTGTTTCATCTGTTAGTAATTTCCTTTTAGTTCTGTGACGCCAATTCGCCGAAGTCTGTTCTATTGATGTGGTTTGTCTCTGTGCTGCGGTTTAGATGCATATGCTCAACGATTCAGAGTACTGAAACTATTGTGATTTGAAGACTCTGGAGTAAGGTCTCTGGGCCCATGTATCACACTCCTCAGCGTGAAAATTTGGTCCCAAGTTTATAAAAATTGTGGAGGCGACTCCAACTTATGCGAACAAAGAGCCTGAACCTTTCAAACCGAAAAGTTGTCATTTGTTTTTCTTCATGGCGCCGAGTTTGTAGAACAGCACCATATTGATTTCCATTGATTATGAGGGTAATTTGTTTGCCACTGATTCATTTCAAAGCGCGCTGACGTCAAGCCCACACTGGGTTTGAGCCTTGCAGCAAAGCTGTAATGCTCATGTTTCCTGGCGACAGTGAAGAAACAATTTGAGCCCCACATGAAGACCCATCTGAAATAAACCGGGCAATGAGGGCTCAACACATGCAGAGTGGACGCATGCTGCATACTGTAGTACTTAAGTTCTGTGTTGACCTAAAAACCAAACCCCAAATCTGGCCCGTTCTCCTTTTAAGCTGCTCAAATGAATTCTTTTATAACAACAACAAATCAGATGACAATGTAATGTGAAAGAAGTCCCTCGGAGAGACAAATCCACTCAGCATTATCTTTGCTGTGAGTTACATTATTTAATTGGACATCTGTTGTTCACTGTCCTCACAGAAAATCGGTCTATATTAAACCAGATACATGAGTTTGTTTTATCTGTCTAAATGAGCGATGCTGTTTGTTGTTTCCTTATCCGAGTATGTTTACACATGTTTATACTCTGATAAGATTGGGACCAAAACCTCTCAGCTCTTTTATTCATGTTGTCTTCCGGCAGGGTCCTATTGTCACTCCATTATGTTTTCATATTCAGCTAACGTCTCGGAGACTTTTGATTCTTCTTGCAGTAACTGAGTGTTTGATAAAGTCACAGAAAGGCAAATTGGACATTCTTTCATTCTTTTACCCCGAGATCTTTTTCATGGCTTTTAAAGTTTCCGTTACCACCTGCCAACAAGCAGCAATTACTGGCTAATGCAAACTAGTGTGTTTGTCTCTCTGGTGCAGGGAGTCCATGAATCTAAAGGCGTAACAGATGACTACCTTCGTCTGGAGTCTCTCATCCAGAAGGTGGTCTCTCCCTACCTCGGCACTCATGGGTTATATTCCAGAGATGGATCTTCCAATTTGCACTGCTCCTCCTGCCTTTTAGGTATGTACATGTCAGTGTAAATGTGTTTACAGATGACGAACAATGGGAGTGCTTTTAAAGGGTACGAGCGCCATGATCACCATGATCATGTGTTCATGCGTTCTCATGCCCTTGCACTCTGTGGTGTTTTCAATGATAAAAGTAATCAAATTTATAAAGCAATCTTTCTCTATTTCTCTCTCCAGAAAAGCGTTTGCAGCGCTCCTGGCCCTCCAAACCAGGAAACTCCCCCATCGCCAAGAACCTAGTGGTACGCTCTAAGAGCTACAACGTTCCCATGCTGACCCCTGTCGTGGAGTACGACCCCGACTCGTCCACAGGAAGTGGCACAGGTCTCAGACGGCACTCCGTCTCTGAGATGACTTCCTGCTTGGAGGAGAGCAGCTCTTTGACTGAATCCACAACAACTGCCACAAACAACACCAGCAACACTAGCACTTCCAGCCTCGCCAACCACTTTTCAGCTTCCACAGCCTCCGCTGCACTTTCAGGTAATAAACAACCTAAAGAATCATTGGCATCAGCAAATTTCAAGATGGCAAGACGTTATTATTGCTGGAGTGATGAATGTTTCAGATTGCTATTTCAACAGTGTGTTTTGGTGCAGAATCTCAGACCTTTGAATTCAAGACTGTCCAACATTGCACAAACCCATCTTTCTAGTCTTAAAATGCCTGAAATTATTTAACTAGAGTGAACTGTCTCAAAAGGTGTCAAAAAGCTGTTTGGGTTGAGGCAAAAACATTTAGAAAAACACAAAATATTTTGAAATTTAGTGTGAAAGTAGTCACATTTCATCGTATCTAGCACAAAATTATTCTTGTTTATTTTTTACATAAAAAATATCTGCTACAAAGCCCTAAAGTCACTGCACTCTCCACAGGAGAGACTAAAAGCAGGCAGCTGATCAATAGGAGACCCAGAGAGTTGTGATCCCATTTAACACACTGATCCTTATTTTGCTTAACTCTAAAACCTCGGTTGGTCCCTGTGCAGACACTGTGACGTCCAGCCAGGACCCCCTCCCCAGAGACGCTGACAGTCCTGCAGGCCCCCACCCTCTCCAGCCACAGAATCACTCCCCCTGCATCCTCCCAGAGCCCTCCCCAGGCGAGGACGCACACTGCACCGGCTCGCTGGTGTCCGACTCCCCCGCATCCTCCAGAGCGCTGGCTCAAGACACGAGCTCCGGTCCCAGTCCTTCGTCCAGTCTGGAGATCATGATAGACCACGTCCCGGAGTCTTTGGACTCGGAGTCGGAGCACGACGGTATCTTTCTGGACTTCTCGCGACTTTGCTCTGGAGGGTCGAACGTACAGCAGATGCACACTGATGCAGAGACGTGTGCAAACAACGCTGAGCCATGACGGTATTCCTGACCCCCAGTGACACTTGGTGCTGTTTTATGGAGACTCCAGATCATTAGGGATCTTTTCAAACTAAATCATTTTTTTAGAAGATGTGGTCACCCATCCCTAGAAACAAGTCTAACCTTATGCTGATTGGTAAAAATATGAATTTGGCGTGTGTGTGTGTGTGTGTGTGTGTGTGTGTGTGCGTGTGTGAGTGTGCGTGCGTGCGTGCGTGCGTGCTCCCAGCTGGAAACATCAACACTGGCTTCTTTGGAAAGAGAGACCGTTTCCCTGTTTTTTTATTTTTAATGATAGTGATGATAACACATCCCAGGGGCACATGCTGAAGAAATGTTTTATAATCGTCAATTATCTCTGCAAGAGGAGGGCTATTGAATAACTTTGGCTGTCAAATTCAAACTTTTTTTTAACACTTTGAATGTAAAAGAAACTCTCCAACTCTGTTGGTTGAAACTCAACTTATTTTATTAATAGATGATAAAAATATTAATTTGAATTTGAACTCGGTCTCGCACTATATTTACACCTAAACCTGCGTCTCTGGTATATAGAGAGATATTTACATTCAAGCATTCAAGGGAAGAAGGCACTAGAAATGGTTCCACTGTATCTCAGATCTTCTGCTTGAAGACCTCATCTACAGAAGACCAGAGACAAAATTCACATCACATTTGTTTTCTGCTGCTTTGATGTTTGGTCCATTTTCCTGGTCCCGTCAAAATAAAAGCTGATCCCAGTGCTTTGTTTAGAATAGCTTATAAAAACAGGTTTAGGCAGTTGGCAGATGTTATCACAGTTGTCTACAGGGACAGTTTCTTTTTGATTCATCTTGAGGTATTTTCTTGAAGCTATTTTTGAAAATGAAACCCTTTAAATGATGATGAATTTAGTCTTTGCAGCTTGCGAAGCAGTAAACGGCCTTCTTCCAAACATCGTTTTAGATGTATTCAACTGTTTAAAAAAACGTAGACCTCTCCCTGCCACGCAATGTTTTTAGTCAAAATCTAACTGAACTTGTGTTGACAAATGCCTCAGCGAGAAACCAAGGGTCAGCATTCATTTGGACTGCTGGTTCTCAGACTCAAGGTATGTTTCAACCAGAGACTAACATCTCATCTCCTTTCAGCCATGTGTATTGTCTGTCATGCAACTACAATATGTCATGGAGCCAATTCAAGGTTTCTAAATAATGAGATCAACGTGGTTTAGCAAATACTCCAATGTGCCATATTATTCAAAAAATATCCCGTCATTGGAGATTACTAATGAAATCATCAACCTCTCAACAGCATAACAACAATATTGAGATTGATTTTTTTTTTTTAGATATTCGGATCTGTTAAACATTTTAGAAGAAAACACTAATAACTGATGTTGCTCAGCATAAGAACATTGTTTGTTTGAAAACAAAATCCACAAATATTGATAAACACAGTAAGGAGGAGAAAAGAAAAGATTGAGAGTGAGAAAATATGTATTCTAAAGACTTTGACCAGTTTCTACCTGTCCGCTAAAAGAACAGTAGTGTAGTACAGTAAAAGGTTTTGTGGCGGCAGTTTCAAGATGCGGTGGGATTCTGGACTTCCTGGACCACATGCTACTGGGTGAACGCCGATCACCTGAGCAGGTAGGAATGGAACCACTAACTAACCACTTACTGTCAGGGTTGATCAGACTGTTGGTACAACACACCAGACAGTACATGGATTATGCACATCACGCTATTATGCACTATACACTATTTAATCACTCGGGCCAATACAAATGCAGAATCAAAACACCGGAATAATGATTTCATGTAAACCCCACTTAACTGTAAGTATGCTGTCTACCAGTGTCCTTTTTTATACTACCACATGGGGGCGCCAAAGTTGGAAGCTAGTGTCTTCAATATCATTGCTTTTGAGTTAATTTAATGTTCACCACTGTCGTATTCAGGAGTTTAAGGGCGAGAAACCATTAAATAAAAATAAACCTGCAGTATATGTATACTGTTCTAATAGTATATTAACAGTATTTTGTATCCGTTTAAAAAAGTTGCTCTGATGTTCTTAGAAGACAAAAGTGTCCGTCATAAACTGCCATAAAACAATATATTATTAATTTACATTTTCCCTGAGTTAAAGCCTTTAACCAACTTCTGTCCTGACCATAGCTACTAACTGATTAATTCTCAGAACTTTACACTTTGAATAAAACGTGTTTACATAGTATCACTGATTAGCAATAATATTATTATATTATGATGCCTTTTTTATGCAGTGTTAGATTTTTAAGAAACTCTACCTTGTTACCTTTGAGGACACAAATGTCCCCTTCCTAAAACTGCTATAAAAGCAAATACCATGACACATTCAGTGTAAAAGAGTATTGTGGAATCTTTTTATTTCCTGGCATATTTCAAACTTTAAATCATTGAAGTCCATCAAACTATGATAAACAAAATGTTCTGTTTGTTACAGACACACGGCCCACAAAACGCTATATTAGGATTACTTGACTGTTTCGTCATGCTTTTTAATGTTTGATAACAAGAAAGAAACCCATTTTAAATGCAAGTTATATTTAATGGGAGAATCAGTGACATGGATCAAGTCCAAGCCAGTGTGGCCACAAAGTTAACATAACATTGTGCTACCAAATGTTCATTTATTCAGCATTAAGGATAAAACGTAAACCAAAAAAGTTAAAATCACTTGAGCAGTGAGTCCTAGAAATGATTGTACTTTTGCTCTGTGGAGCAAATACATCCGTTGACTTGCGTTCTAAGAAGTGAAAATGATCACACTAAAAAGCAAAGAGGAAAAAAAGCAGTATTTTCAAGACATGAAGGTGAACCCAGCTCAACTTCAGTCTGCATCTTACAGAACGTTTTATTAAAATACAGTGGTTGGGAATTCCTTTCAGACAATAGATTTCTTACACTTCTGTATCATGTAATTTTGGGTTGGCCAGTGTACATTCAGAAAAACAATACCTTTTGTATTGTGGCATCGGCTAACACCAATCTAAATAACTTTGATTGTTTGTTTTCTCTGTTGTATTACAGAGTCCAGCTGTGTGTAAACATGAGGCTGCATATTTCTCCAGTCCAGTCTCATACTGAAGGTTTGTGTTATTGACCAGAACAGAAGTTTATGCCAACCAATAACATTAGCATGCTGAATTTTCTTTTCAGTGGTTGACTATACGCCACTGCTCTGGTCTGAAAGCTGCCTGAAGCAGTGTGAAGATCACAAAAATCTCTCTTGACATTTTAAGCACACCAAAATTCAAGTTCACGCCATGGAAACAATATTTAGCTGCAGAACAGTCTAAACAGAGTTATGTGATACGTTTCATTTTTGTGCTCTCTCTGTTGCACAGATACAAATCGTATTTGTGACTTGATCTTCATATTAAAATGTTTCTCACGAGGAAAGAATTACACATTATTTGTCTTTTATGGTTGAGATACAGCATGATAGATCATTTGAATTTTCTATTGAAATAAGTTGCTTCTGTAGACCATCAAATATGATAAAGAACATGTTCTGCACTTTATTACAGACACCCGGCCCGTGAAACGCTGCAGAGAGGATCAGTCAAAGACGTCTCCTTCCTGTGACGCTAGGAGGCGAGACTCCCCGTGATGCAAAGTGAAAAAGGATTCTCGCTTCAGTCCTTTCTGTTCCATGGCCTCTCTGAGACGAACCGGGGGCTCCAGGTAGTACTGGATGAAGAAGGGACCAAACAGGAATAGAGAAAAAGTGAGTGTTTCTGACGGGCTTCCGTCATCTCTAACTTTTAAACTGTGGCAGCGAACAACGACAGCTTGTTGTGTTCCCAGAATATAGTGCCATTTTCTGTGCCTTCATTTCAGATGTGAGTGGGTTCGTTTGCTCAAAAGAGTTGTGCTTTGTCTCGTAGTGGAGCTTCACATTGCCGCTTTTAAAACTATGAAGCATACTGGTTTTAAACTGCCCATGGGAAGAATTAACATTTAAGAGTCTGTCCATTCTTGGTCAAAAGCTCTGGTCTCGCTGACCACATTCCTCTTTTTGGAGAACGCCATGTGATATAACTTCTCTGACTGTTGGCTCTCTCACATGTGTGTTTATCTCACTCGAGGGCGATACAACAGCGTTTGGGTCCGGACCGCGGTCCGCCCATTAGTGACCCCTGTTGTAGACAGTTAAATTACATTGGTCCCACTCTAGTCGTCTGTGCAGTTATCAAGTAATGTCCCAAAAGCTGGGTGAACGGAAGCGAGCCGATGACTTTATCTTAGACCGGACATGGCTTCGTCCCAAGTTAACAAATTCCATCATCACCTCTAATTTGTTTAATAAAACAGTTTGTGCTGGTAGGCAGATGTTAATGTCAGGCGAGCTGTGTCCTGTGCTAAGCATCTGTCCACACTGGGCTTCCTGAGAAAATCCTCACCCAACACTTGATACATTTTGAATGCACAGATAGGAGTGGTGTCAAACTATTCATTTGAACCACAGCTAATTAACTGTATATCGTACCTCATAGGCGAGAGCAAAGGTTCCCCAGTGAATGGCCACGGACTGTTTGGCCTGGAGGTCTTGGTGAATCCGAACGGCCTCTTCTGGATCTACATGCTGCCCCTGCATCATATCCCTGAAAAAAAATTTGATTTATTTTACATTTTTGTCTGTTTCAAAATGTATTCTAGTGTATTGATCTATTTTAATATTTGCCATAGTCCACCTTTACAAAAGGGTGGAGGGCTCAGATTTTGTTTACATTGTCACAAATATGTAACTTCAATATTACTGAGGTCATATTTAGGTGGAGTTAAACTCGATGTAATGGAAGCCAGTACAGTGTGTGTATATTATGTGCAGAACCTGGGCAGATAAGCTCCAATGGGGATCGCTGCGAGGTCAAATGGTCCAAAGCGCCGTCCAATCTCCTGGAAGGAAGTGCAGTAGCCGGTATCACCAGCAAAGAAAAACCGATGATCCGGACCCAAAATAGACCAGCTGCCCCACAGAGACTGAGAGAAAGAGCATACAGCATAAAGAGTTACACTCATGTACTTAATATGCTTTCAACTCAAAATAAAACCCTCTTTGTGCTTTATTACTGAAAACCGTGTCTGGTTATGTCTCATTCGCCTGTACATTATAGGGATTGATTTAATACAGTAAGGTAATGAATTACTACCTTGTTATCGTCCAGCGCTGTGCGTTTGCTCCAGTGTTGGGAGGGTGTGCAGACGAAGGTAACATCATCATGACCCGGGACACAGTTCTCCTCCCACCAATCCAGCTCCATCACATTCTCACAGCCCGTCTTTACCAGCCAGTCCATCAAACCCAGGGGCACGAACCTGTGGAACACGCGCATTTTATTGGATGTGAAATATACTTTTATTTTTCATATTTACTATAACTATGACTATTTTATGTTTTTAATGACATACTATATTATGACAATTGAATAATATCTAAACAATATTTGTCAGTTTTCAAATTGAACTGCGTGAATTAGAATACATACATATAATAATAGATACATGTTCTTCTCGTATAATTTCCACGGTCTCTGAACATATGAGACACACTGGTTTTGAACTGCAGGTCGGATGAATGAACACAAGAGTGTCGTTTCTTGGTTAAAGGTTCTGGTCTCACTGTCGACTTTTCTCTTTTTTCGAGCACACCATGTAAAATAACTTCTCTGGCTCACATACTTCTAGGACTGTTGGGTCTCTCTCGTGTGTGAAGATGATCGCACTCGAGTCGATGGCGACGCTTATCAGAATACACGTGTGATTGGCCGAGTAGCATCACGCGAGATGCTTTACAAGGCATGTAATTGGTTGGTGTGTTTCCTGGACCTCTGTACGAGTGCCATAAAGGCTGGAAAAGCTGCGCTGGTTAAGATAGAAGCGCACCGTAAAAATATTATAATTCTCAATTATCTATTGGTTATAGATCCAGGTCCGGAGACAACGGTGTCTGGGTCCGGACTTGAACCGTGGTTTTGACTATTTTGGCCATACTATGCCATGATTCTGATCTCCACATACCATGACTTTTTCCAACACACTATACTTTGACTCATTGACGTTTTTCGATATTTTATACTATTACTGTTTTTATGACTTTTTCAACACTTTAATATGATTTATTTATGACATACTACACCATGACTTTTTTTATGATATCTTTAAAACTTGACTTCTACTTTTACTTTCTTATGAAGACTGGATCTAAAAACATTATTGTAGTAGTTCCACAACACTTACCAGCGTAGCTCCCCTCCAAAGCGTGCATTAAGGCTGGCCACGGAGCCAGCATCCAGATGGTCATAATGAGAATGACTGATGACAACAGCATCGATCCTGGGCAGCTGTTGGCAGGAGGATAAACAATGAAACCATGGTAATGATGGGAGCAGCCAAAGAAACACTATGATTGAGGACTTTTCTTTTTTCTAAGATTAATTATCATAAGGAAACATTTTAAAACAAAAAGTACTACACCTGTTCCACAGTGCAGGGGGGTCCTCTGTATCTTTTGGGCCCCATGAACTGGAACGGTGAGGCCCTCTGACTGAATATCGGGTCCGTCAGAATATTCAGCCCGTCCATTTCAACCAGAACTGTGGCGTGACCCAGCCAGGTGACTCTCAGACCTGGACCGGAGTCAGAGAGGTCTGGACTCTGGACGAAGTACGGCTCCATCACTGGGAGCTCACTGTCCAGGGCCTCCACAGGAAGAAGAGGTGGAAGGATGGAGGAAAGGAAGGAAGAGGGAAGGATACAGTAGGGTAAAGAAGTAGAAAAGGACAGGGACAGAAAAAACAATCACATATTGATTATGAGGAATACGATGTTTCAGCGTTATGACTTCATCTGATCATACTTTTCAAAAACTAACTGTAATCCCCAGTCATCCTTCTAACAGACTCACTGTTCTACTCTATGCAAATGTTAGTGCTGCACTGTCTGCTGCTCTCTAAACAGGAAATAACACGCTTTTGTTGCTGCTTGCAGGATTTGTTTTCAATTAAAAAAAAAAATAGCTCTAGTCAACTTCATTGTGTGTACCTCGATGTTTCATCTCTAAGTATTTATGCATGCACTTTACAAGGCAACATCCTAACACACAATAGTATTACAATAGAAACTTTTGATCTATGACCTATGGTTGTTGATTTGTACACCCATTCACAGGGTGGAAAAAACCCATTAAGGGGTTAAACATTTGTCTGTTGCTGTGTGAGAGCAGTCGTTGAAGCCTGTAAAGCTCTTACTGAGCTCAGCGAGGTTTCAACTAGGAGCTATAAATACTATGTAGGTTTTGAGAGTTGACAAAGGGCAATAATCCTGCTAAGAGCGGTGGGAAACACCAGATATGAACTCTGTACGGATAATTCAAGTAAAGACACATACAGAAAAGTAAGACTTTAAAAGTGTGAGTGGGTAAGTTTACCTCCATCATCCACCATATACTGTATTACATTGGGACAGTTACATTTAAATCATCATCTATTACTGATCCAACAACCTATTGGGACTTGGATTACTTGTGATATTATGGAACACAGCCAAAAATGTAGTTAATGGCTTTAAAGGTTTACTCTAATAATAACAACAACACACCTCTTTACTAGTTGGTACATTGCTGTTATTTTTATCCAATAACAGGAATCTGAGCAGGGTGGTGTAGGAAGGGAACCGCCATGTGGGCCAGGGGTTGGTCCAGCGGCCATGTTTGTCCCGGCAGGACTTTGTTACTTCCTCCTGAAATCAAAGTAAACCGGGATATTTTAGGATTAAAGAATGGCATTTCAAACAACGTCAGGTTAAAACACATTACACAAAACACAACAAGTTAGAGAACTGGAGAGATGTTGAGGGAAAGGGGTTATGGAAATCATAATGATGATTGAGGTGAAGGCAGACGAGTTGATGTGTGTGGTTCAAGTAGAAGAGGGTTTGGGGGTCAGGGGGATTGTGGGAAGTGAGGTTTTACCTCCAGCCGGTAGTCCAAGCGGAAGCTCTTTCGGGAGGAGCGAGAGGAGCTGCTCTTCCTCGGGGTCTGAGCATCCACCTCTCCACCCTCGGCACCTCTCAATATCCCAACATCCTTGAGTAAAAGAAACCCATATTAGTTAGTATTAAAGTTAGTTTCCTCTCACTGTAAAATGTTATAATTTACCATATATTACAAGTTAGAATTCACCACATATTGTTGTGCGTTGACGTGTAGGCTGCTTACCTCCACCAGGACATTTCTCTCCTCCAGAGCTGCTCTGCCTGAAGATGATGGCTTCTCCATCGGCTCACCCCCACACCTAGCGCGCACACACACACACACACAGTTTCTGACTGTTGGCTCACATGTTATGTCACATGCCTAAAGGTGCAACAGAAGTAGGAGGGCAGCATTACATTCATCCAGCAACAACAGAGCACATTTAACAGCTGAGAATGAAATCATAATAGTTTGCATATGAGAAGAAAATAAACGATAGTCAGACACACCGCAAGATTGATTTCACCGTATTCAAATGACACTATCAGGGGTGGAAAAGTGCTGCTACAGAGCACCAAATATGAACACTGTGTCTCAGTATTAACATTGATCTCATCTTTTAATATCTTGTTGGCAGGAAAAACTGTCACAAGTTGCATAGCGAGGGTGACCGATACAAATACACAAAGAGCTGTTTTTACTCTTGTGTAATACAGATTGAAGTTGACACAAACATAATGAAGCCCATCCACATGAAAAAGAAAGATTAACTATTAATATGAAGTAATTATGCCAGACAGGGATCTAACTGTACTCGTTAAGTCCTGGACGGACTGTGTGACTAAAAGAAATAGCCACTGTTGTCGGAAAAGTTGCAAAATATGAGTGAATTTGACATTTTGGGAGAAGAAACACCTACATTTGCTCGGCACAAACATTGATATGGGCTACTACAGACTGCAAACCCAGCAAGTCTAATCACAGCCCTCCTTTATCCTGCCATTATCCACAGCAATCACAGTGCAGCACACACCCTTACGAACTACTATCCATTTGTAAATGAATCCTTCGTGCACTTATAGAGAATGCACTCATGAGAAAGTGCTCTGGAGGGTGGCCTTCTCTGCCATCCTATACTGATGGAAGATAATTGCAAGATAATGTTCCTTCGTAGCACGATATTGTCGAGAGGCTAACAGATGGAGCCTCTGTTGTGCTAAGAGACGTAAGCCCCACAATGCACTTGTCCTCTTTGGGTGAACTCCCCACATTAAAAGCTACGGCGTGCTGATGAGGCACTCGGCCTCGTGAATGGACTTTAAATGCACAGAAACACAGACTCTCTGGGACAACAATGGCGCTCTGACAGCCACACAGAGATCTATGGAGCCAGCCAGCGTGCCTGATGGGGTCATATAAGTACCACATTGAGCCTGAAATGAGAGTTTCCCTTCCTCTCTGGAGTCAGGTGAAATGATATCGTTCTATTAAGTTATCAGACGCGGTTACCTCCAAGAGATTTGAAGAAGAAAAAGAACACAGGATGTAGCCTACACTATCTGTGCAGGGCACATAATTGCTGATGACCACAGTTAGGTTAGGTGTCACTGACACTGAGCAAACACACTTATATTATTGCACAAGTCTGAACATGAATGAGTGTAGCTGTGAAACTGACTGCCAACCCATTTGATAAGCAGCCTCAACATATTCAAACATCTTTAAATATCCCCCGTTTAAAATGTGTGAACAGACATTGACACAGACAGGAAACACAGCAGCAACAACAACAACAACACTGGCTGTGTTATTAACTTCTTTGCCAAAGACAAGAAGGAAATGGAGTAATGCTCGCTTAGTTACACTATAGCAGATTTGAAGAGAAATCCAGCCCAGTTGAATGTGTCCCTTGGGGGAAAACTAGTGATAGTACGAAGCGGATTAAACCGCGAGCCACCGTACGCTCACCGTCGAGTAACACGACCATCGTGACGGGCGACAAAAACATGCCAGTTGTTGCTATCTACAGCCGACGTACCTGGAAACTGGACCGCAGCAGAATACCACCAGTTGTTTCCTCTAGCGGGGAGACATGTTTGTTGCATTTACGTTCGCCAGATACATCGTTAATGCGAGCCGGGCAACATGATTCGGAGCTGCACGGTTCCCCTGAGCGTCTGCGATTCAGTTTGCATGAGGACAAACGTGTCTTCTAGTCGCCAGCGAGAGGGAACTCAAAGACAACAGCAAGGGCCGCGGGGGAAGAGGTCTTTCCAAAAGGTAAGTCGGAGAGTTTAGATGGAGGAGGCCGGTGAGGATCATTAGTCGGCACCAGCTCGGCTTCTCTGACGTAGGTGCAAAACCCTCTGATCACGTGACCGCCCGAAAAACTCTCCCAATGACTGCAGGCGGTTTTATAAATAACTAAAAACGTACTTAAATAGAGGCAAAAGGGGGGATTCATAATTTTAAGACTAAAAAATTGATAAAATTCTTACTTACAAAATATATTTAAGATTATATATTTATATATATTTATATATATATATATATATATATATATATATATAAATATATATATATATAAATATTTATATATATATATATATATATATAAATATATATATATATATATATATATATATATATATATATATATATATATATATATATATATATATTTATATATATATATATATATATATATATATATATATATATATATATATATTTATATATATATATAAAAGACTTATTATTGCAACTAGTACAGGTAAACTTACTATTATGTCTGTTATACTATAGTATGCTTAATCATTTAGTGCAAATAATTACCAATAATAATAGTAATAACAATACATAGAATATCCTTATCAATATAATTTAGGCAATCATGTCTATTTTCGTATTGACATATTGATCACGTTGTCAATGATTTCATTGCTTATTATTATACTTTAAACCCAACTACTTCAAATGTGGGGCCTATGCAACATATTTAACATTTAAAATGTTAAACTAGATTAAACTGCGATCCCTTTAAATAAAATGCACGACAGTTAAATACGTTTTGATCATCATCATCATTCATCTACCTGGAAAAGACTGGTGCTCAAAGTAATAATCATATGACAAACTCACGTTACATGCATTTACTTTTTGTTGTTGTTGCTACAAGTGGACCAATAATCCGTAGACACGCTCTGGCACACATTTCTACTAACACGTAACGCTAACACGTGAAAGTGGAGACGTAGGTTTACCTTGAGTTGCTCCGCCTCACACTGAAGGACACCTGGGGCCACCGGGACACGCGAACGGCTTTCAGTCGCTCGTTGTATTTACTAAACTTGCAGCCACGCGCCAGAAACAAATGTAACTGCCTGCACAACACGGTCTCCATGTCAGCCCTTTGTGTTGGACCATATTTGCTTTGGAGTTTGAGTAAAGACCAGTCAGAGAACACAAAGGAGCGTTTGTGTGCAGCTGAGGAAAACTTTTTCAGCGTCCGGACAACTAAAGTTTGAACTTCCTGCCAGATGCATTCAAGGACTCTCGGACATCTCAAACTTCATGTCTAGGCTTTAATGAAACTCTTTCCTTCACTTTTTTTAGATATAAAAAAATATATAGATGAGTTCCTTTTTTAAATCATAAAAAAACATAAAAGCTTCTTCTCAAATCTGGAAATGTTTAAAACAGTTTTTGTACATTTACTCTGGAGGTAGTCCATATAATAGGCACCCACGGACTGTTTATTTGAGCTGAAGTTTATGGTGATGCTTTAATAGTCTTTGCACAGAGAAACATTTAAAATAAATTTCACTAAATCTTGCGTACTACTGGCAATGCAGTAAGTCTCACTCCGTAAGGAGTGAGTCTGGGTGGGTGCAAACTTCATGACTAAAAAACAACTGGTTGCAGTGCAACACCTGTTGCATCATGTTTTATGAATCAACCCTCATCAAACCCAAATGGCTACAACAGAAGAGACATTTACAGGCAATCCTGAAAACATGTTAACTTTATATAGAAAACTGACAGATCAGTAAAAACAACAACAAATGAGCTATTTGTATTCAAAACTGTTCACACAAATGTGGATATCTCATCAGGTTGGTGTGAATACTTTAGGGATACTTAATGGCGTTGGCTGATTGACCTCACAGTGATGCATGGAAAAGCCTCGCTACAAAACAGGATCAATTACATAAAGATGGCTGGATAGGGTTAATGTTGGAAAACATTTCAGAAAATCACATATATTTTGACATTCTTCTGACAGCCAGGGGATCCAGCAATGAGTAGGTAGAAAAGAACACCATGAAAGGTGAATAAAGTCCTTGTTTCAGCCACAAGCAAGAGCGCTGACGACACAACACAGTTCTTATTTTCATTTTTTCAGTTCTGCAGTAAAAACATATTACGGTAAATTGTGGGGAAATCATTCTTATGTCTTCTCTGAGCTTTGTGATATTGTGTGCGAGTGTAAAAGTAAAAAATAATAATAATAAAAACAAAAGAGTAATCATAAAATATGTCACAACAATGGCTTTGTTTTGTCTTTTTTAAATCACTTTGTGTGCGTTTGTCCATGTCTCAGTGCTCCTTGTGGTCTCCGTCCTCCTCCAGTTTCCTGATCTCGGCCTTCAGGTTGTTGATGTTTTCTCTGCTGGCTTTTAGTTTGTCTTTCAGCTCTGTGATCTCCTGGCTGGTCCTCTTCTTTGCTGCCTCCATTTTCTCCTTGGTCCTCTGTTCCAGCTCACTGACTGCAAACACGCACACATACGCATGATGACTGGAACTCAAACTATGTCAATGCTACTCTTCTGTACAGATGCATAAACATTTATTTCCCCTTATGCAGGGCACGAGGTTAAAGTAAAATAAATTGGGGAATACTAGTCTGTATATGTGTCATGTGTTTCTGTGTGTGTTCATTGTGTGTGTGTACATACATTCGGTCTCATGCTTGTATGCACCCAAGGTGAGTTGTCTCGATGTGGTCAGGAGCTGCTGCATCATGGCCGTAGGATCCTGGAAGATCTGAAACATTACAAAGCAAACTGAGTCAGGTGCATCACTCACAGTTCCACACAGTTCTGAATTTACAGCCAAACCTCCCCGACCCATTTCATCAAAATACTGATGCGATGTGACCATGTCAGTTTGAAAATCAAAGATCTATTTGTGGAAACTTTGAAAATGATATGATATTTATTTATTATTAGGTAATAATAATAATAATAATAATAATAATAATGATAATAATAATGATAATAATAATAAGAAGAAGAAGAAGAAGAAGAAGAAGAAGAAGAAGAAGAAGAAGAAGAAGAAGAAGAAGAAGAATGTTGTCATAGTAAAAGACCATAAATTGATGCAGTATAGTAATAATTGTGGTCACAAGCTAGCAGACGTACCATTTCATCATAGAATTCAGAGACAACCGTCTTCTTCGGCATTGCACTGGAGTCTGACTGGAACAGCTTCAACAGATGGTACAGAGTCACCTGAGACACACACATACAAATCAATATAAACATACTTCCAAGGAGTTACAGCTCAAAATTCCTGGGTTGCAGTGCCTACTAAATACTACTTATTATTACGTGTTGAGTATTTAGTAAAAATAAGATATCAGTTAGGCTCTCACAGGTCTCTCATTGGGGTCGATGAAGAAGATCTTGATGATGATCTCAAACTCCCCCCAGCCCGTCTCTGTAATCTCATATGGAGGCTTGGTCACCACTGGAAGGAAGAGAAACACAGTGAGACACTAAATGCTGACATGATGTACCACTGCATCGAAATCCATTAACATATTCCTCTTACTTTTATTGAACGTCACATTTCCCTTTGAACATAAGTACAATCCACAGAAGGCAATGCATCCTGACAACAATTCCTCGTCCCATACGTCTGTTAGGGTCCACTCACCTCTCAGAGGGTTCCCATAGCTCTCATGAAGCTTGAACTGGATCTTCTTCACGTAAGCAGACATATCCTGGGAGAACAATGTTATATATTTATGCATACAATTAAGAAAAAAAAATATTGATTTTCCATTTTCTCTTCAGCTAACTAGAGTCCGTCAATATAAAAGTGCAGTATTTCATAATGCTTTGCAAAAGCCTCGGTGTGATTTGGAAGGCTGACCTCATTTCTGTAAGGCTTCACGTAGACAGACCACTGATGCGTGTGTCCATCCTCCTCTCTCTTTTTCCCAAAGTAACGGGCAACGTTCCCAAACACAATGGGCTTCACGATTGTTATTCCCTGAAGATTAGAAGGAAAACATACATAATCACATCATATGACTGTGTTCCCGTTAAAAATACTCCCAATTACCAGTTCATAGAAAACAACAGGACAGAGAAGCGGTGTGTGTAACGTGACATGAATCCCTACTAGTGATATTATTAACTGACACGAACATTTTCGTTGCTTAGTTATTAAACTACCGTAATAATACAACGAGCTGATATTTTCAATGACACAAGCCTGCTCCAGTGTAACGTTACCTTAACTCGCCCCCCGGAATCTGGACCAAATTCAGTCATCTTCTTAAACATAGTACGGTCAAAAGAGTGAAGTCGATCCCGTAGCTCACTCTATAGGACTCCTCTTGTGCCACAGCGAGTATCCTCATTGAATAAACCTGCCATTCAAGCATTAAGAGTGCGCTTTATACAGCCAGCCTTCTCATTTCAAACAACCAGCCAAACAAGAGCCGGAAGTGACGAGTGTAACGTCTTAGACTGCACGGTGTGAAACATGGAGACGTTAAGGTTCCGGCCGATGGAGGAAGCGTAGAGTGATGTCATACGTTTTTGTAATAATTTGTATAATAATTTCGTCGACGGCTCAAACACACCGCAAACGCCATATTATCTTTTCTTAAGTATGTCAACATAAGTTACTGTCCTGATACCGCTTATACAATGTAGTTAATTGTAACAATCACGTTCACAACTATGCTTGAAAACACCATTTAACCTTACCGTTTTATTAATGATCAGTTGAGGTTGAAACACAACTTTCCTTGTTCAACTTGCATCATGTGAATATACTAGATGTGTCTCTAGCTGACGAGTAATTACGTAGGTTAGCATTATTATAATACATTTAGTCCCAATAATTTACAGCCATTCAATTACATAATTACCCTTAAATAGGTGAGACTGCAATTTATTTTAGTATTTGGTAGCATTTTTTTAAACTACAAACTAATAAATGTCAGAATCTATACCGTTGATGTTTGCTAGTTTGTTTTGCACCTTCATCAAACCTAAAAAAAAAAAAAAATACATTCACTTAGGTACTAAGAGAATTTGTAGACCAAATTATCAAAACCTTTACCTGATGCCCACTCTCAAGACTAATTAGATGCATCATGTACAAAGGAAAACCACAAAACCAAACCAAATTCAGAAATGCTTTATTTATTTTTGTAGGTGTAATGACCACTTGATGACTTTTGGCTACCATGGGTCTTTCCCAGACAGGGACTGTGTAGTTAGAACAAAACATTGCTGGCAGTGCTACAGGATGACAAGTCCCCACTCTGAATAATCTAGAGGGGATTTTTAATCTAGAAACCCAGGTTACATTAATAATAGGAACTACTTTTTATGTAGTCCTGCTCTTCACTGGGCAAGTCTGCAAAACTATTCTGATCAATTACATTTACAGGCAGAACACCTCAATTTTAACCTGTTATATAATAAAGCTATGTTTTCACCTTTGGTGGATTTCAGTTTGGTCAAACATTTACATTATCCGTTACAATGAAAAAGTAGCTGAAGCTCAGGTAGTAAAGTCTAGTGAAAATATATCCTACCATTCCAGTTTTCAAGTCAAATACCGAAAACACAAAAAATATATACTTCCCAGCTACTTGTGTGAGGTAAAGTCTTGAAGCAGCAGAGTCCACCAGACCCCAACTGGACTGGACCGTTTGGTCTTCTGTCATGATGCAGACCTGAAAACACTTACCCCCAGCGCTGTGGAGAGAAGTCAGCACAAGGCAACACAAGGAGGCGCCCGGGTATTGTTACTGAAAGCCCGGCACAGACAACTCTTATCCTCGCTGCTTAGACCTCAGATTAGGACGACATTGTGCTGGGAGTTTGGTCAGAGCACAAAAGTCAATGTACCTAAAACACTCAAAGTGCTAAGGCATAAAGCCTTTATAGGTGCACCTGAAGAGGGGTCACTCTGGCATGAGCCGAACACATTTAACACAGTTAAAAAAAAATCCCCATAAGTGCAAAAGGTCCCACTTTTTCACATTTTGTTTGTACAAAAACCGAATTTACATTGCTTCATTACTCTTTTACAGAGTTTACAAAGTTATGGGAGCAAATGGATTAATATCCTTGAATATATAACACTCTTTCTAAAGTATACGGTGAAAATAACAACAGGAGCATCATTAGGTTTTTCAAAAATGTTTGGATGCCTTCACAGTCTGATTAACATCATTCCATCAAAGTTCAGAGCGATTAATGGAGCCATTATGGCATTTAGATGGCGGCTAGGGTCCACAATCTTTACAATCAAACACTTTTGAACATGTCATATTTTTCACAAGAGGAACTTAGACAATAAAGAGTTAATGTGGACCATATAAACAGGAGTCGTGTTTGCTAACCCGTCAATATCAGTGTTGATCAACAATATTAATTTGAATCTCATTTGATCCATATTCAAAACAGCAATATCAAAGCGCCTCAGAAAACACTGTTGCAGTACCACAACCCCCCACCCCCCATTTTATTTACGGAAATTAAATAAAATGGTCTGGCCTTATGATCAAAGGTCAAATATTAGTACATTTAGGCCCAATATATTTTGTAATTGAAAATATCAATCAGAGATAGTAAAAAAACAGACATGTAAGTGCTTATTTACCAAAACGATCATATTAAATACTACAAACTAAAAGCTCCGTATACCAAAGTGTTGAAAATCAGTCAATTAAAAAAAAGCAGCAAGACATGAACATGATAGTCGGTGGAATAAAAGACGCGTTGCCTTGCATATGATAACAAAGTTAATGTTATGGTGCACATCACATATTAAACAAATTGCATATGAAGAACCAGTTTCACTGAATTTGTTCCGTATGTTGTGTGGAAATATTGTATCTACGGTGTGACAGAGTAAAAGTGTTTCACACGAACATACAGAAGGTGTCGCACACAGGAGCAAAAACAATAAGTCAATAATTTTCTTTAAATGACAAACTACCAAATAGGATGAATTAAAATATAAAGGATGACCAATTTCATGCAAGTTTTAACTACAATGGCTGCTTGAATTAACATGGATTACTAAATATAATGAATAGATTTCACATTAACAAAACAAAGACAAACAATTTGGATTGGAAGGGTTCTTGGTAATAGCTATTCAGTGCATTACACACAATGGAAACCTCTTTGTGAACAGTATTGTGGATTATTTTGGCTTTACTATAAAGCTGCCCATGATTGCTGCATGTACATGTTGACCTTCAACTTTTTCAAGGTTGACATATCCTTTCATCAATGCACATTGCAAAAAAGCACAATCAATTAAATTGTCTTACCGTGTAAAAGTTTAACCATTTGAATAAAATAACAAACAACAAAAAAATGCTATTTTTTTAAAACCATAAAGCTGCTCGCTAATACAGCAAAAAAAAAAGAAACAATCTTAACGCACACAAATTCGATATGAAAAACAATCTAAAATACACATTTAATATAAATGAGCCAAACGTAGAGGAATTCACCAAATGCATCGAGTACCTCAGTAAACATTTTTTATTACAACACCATCTAGTTTTTAATCAAAAGCAGAGACATTTACAAACATTCTAACAAAAGGAAGAAAAGAGAATGAGGGGCGGGGAGAACACATCAAACATGTACCCTATAAAAACTGATCTCTAAACTGAATGTACACAGTACAGCGAGCCAAGGAAAAATAAAAAACAAATAGGATGTAATGTTTGCGTCTTCTAAATAGGGAGTGTGTGGGCCATTTTATTGTTTCTTTGCAAAAAAAAAAAGAAAAAGCATCACACGTAGTCATCGTCATGTCAAATAAAACATCATAAAAATAAAAGAACTGTTTGGAAAGTTTCTTTTCTTTCATCTTTAGTTACCATGAGTATAGATGTTGGGATAACATAGCCTTACACTGGTCAGGGTCTTCCATCCACTGCTCTTATTCAGGCAGACAGGATGAACAGACAGAGAGAAGGATGGGTGGAGACCAAGAAAGGAGAGGAGAGATGGAGGAAGAGGTGGTGGTGGTAATCCTGTCCGGTCATGCAGGGTGGGGAGGTGGTGGCGCACTGAAAGTCTTCCTCCTTTTTCTTCCATCCATCCTTGATCCTCGTTAGCTGAAAGGTGTCAAAACGAAGGGTGGAGTTTGGTTTCGAGGCAGCCCAACAGTGAACACTCTCTCCCCCCCTCATCACCATTAAACCTCTAGACTACACAGACAGTGCACACCAGGGCTGGGCTCAAGTCACCGTCACCTTGAGGCACAGGGATGGAGTTCTTCCAAATCCACTTACTGAACAAGGTACTGTGACATAAGGGGGCTGTGGTCAGGAACACTTAAAGTCTCAGAAAATGAGGCCTCTAAATGGCAGAATATCCGGTGAGGACTTTAGCTTCCGTTTCTCTGAATGCTCAGTTGACTGTGTATTGCACCCAACCCTGGCACAGACACAAACATTGTCATGCAAACTTGAACAGGAAATATCCAAGAAGCAAACCTGAAATTCATCAGTATGTACACACAACAGAAAAATACAATATGCAGTTGAATATTGGCCTAAATGCACTTATTTTGAAATAGTTTAAATGCGTGTGAAGAAATTCTTGTATAGATGCTTGCACCTTATACAAGCTTTTGACTGACAAGAATTGACATCCATGTAAAAATCTATAAAATATAGTTTATGAAAAGACTTGGGACAGTGAATTTGGACATTTTTGTTACACGGTTGTAACAAACAGTGTATGCTGAATTGAGGGATGGACACGAGGGGAAATATTGATTTAAATGGTATGGGTAACGATATTCTGGGTAATCTGGGAATCTTCTAAATGTGTAAAACTGAATTGAGCCTTCAGTCATAGAGTGCACTTGGCCTTGGATCAGTTCTGCACAATGTAGTACATTTTCTGTTTTGTGTGGTTTGCAAAAAATGTGAAATTCCTTGTTATGTAGGTAATTTTTTTCTCATCACCAGTGTTTTTTTCCCCCCTTTCTTAAAAGACTTGCCTCCTCCCCTTCAAAACAAATCTATAATACACTAGATGTTTATAGTTTATTGGTAGTTTTATTTTAATAACTTGACTAAAAGTAAATGTAATAGCCACTTCTCAAAACCATGGTAAAATGTGTTTTTTTCCCTTCCAACCAACTAGTAATGGTAAGCTTTAGGAACAGACCTAAAAACTAAACCACTGTGACATGTTACATAGAAACAGTGCATACTTGGTTGTGACTACCAGTTTTTTGGGAAATTCAGCAATATGGAGTTAAAGACACAAAGGACAAAAAGCCATAGATAGAAACATGAAACTACAAAAGGAAGGCACGCATCTGATTCAGATACAGCAAGCGATACTTTTCTACAACTGCCTATTTTTTTTTTTTTTTATAAATATATATGTATATATATATAGAAATATCTGTCAATGTAATTTAGTATATCCCTTGATGGCCTAGAAAATATTATGCCAGCAATTAAGCTGCACTATTTTGTATTTAGACTTGAGAAAGACAAAGTCCAGCATGCAAGGTACAGGACACTGGAGAGGCAGCCTGTTTATCTTAACTATAGATCACAGCAGCAATGAACAATTAGACTGTCAACAATGGTCCACTAACCGGATTTTATTTTTACCAATTTAAAGCACCTCTTAACATAAGTATTACAGTTATCAGATGAAATGACAACAGTTCTGATACAGAAAGTCATTTCAAATTTGTTAGGTATTCTAATTATTTAAAAATTGGGTTAAGTAAGTCTTGGTGATGCAAGGTTTTGATTTACAGGGTAAATTACATCTGGTATCTGCACCAAAAAGGCCTCACTTACAGGCATGTCAAATGAGTACAGATGATTTCACATGACTCAGAGATTCAAATGCATATTGAAACCTGATACGTTTTTGCTGTAGAAAAGATTTGACATGGTGCATGGCTACAGACAAAAACATTTAAACCGACAATAACAATAATTGTATACAACACAGTAGTCAAACTCAATGATACTCCTTGTCACACTATCATTTATAAGGGACTTTAACATCCAGTACAAGTGGGAAGGGGCATAGCTGAACTTTTGTCAACAGTCAAATTACAGATCAAATATATCAGACAAACAAATCGTTTGCCATGATAAAAAGTATGCCTTGAACGCACGTTCATTATAGAATATTCTAGTTTATAGAAAATATTAAAATATGTAGCAGTGTCTCCGCTATTACAGCATGGAAATGAAACAGGACAGAGTCAAACCAGGGTCAACCAGTCCATGAACTCTCAGATCTTCAACTTGTTTATCTGTTACAAAACACTCCACGAAACAGCCTGAAATGTGATACTTACCATTTAAATATCCCTATTTTACAGATTACATTCTGACCAGCAAGCTGGTTGCTGTGGGCATCACCTGTGCTCATTAATAATTTCTTTAGAAAAACTTATAGATGGCTTCTGGTATTAAAGAAAGCTGATTTGCTGAATAATAACCTAGGAACTAAACACAATTAAAGCATTACAATAGCCAAATTACAAAGAGTAATTTTCAGATTTTATACAAACATAGCCATGTGTATTCAGGTATAAATTATACATCCTCCCTGTCATTTAAATGGGCATGAATGCTTATTGACGACATGTACATAAAACTGTTTGACCCTGGTTCAACATGAGCAAATAGAATGCCTGTTGTAAAAGGACATCAGGCCTGTGACCCTGAGCATGCGTGCACCTACAGACAGACTGAAGAGATAGCATAAAAAGTCATTTCAGCCTGTTGAAAACAATGTACATTCCCCCATGGCAATATGAACAGATAAAAGAGCTTTAAAGCATGTCTGTGGACACAACAAGTAGCCATACTACCATCAGGATTAACAGCAATATGCTTAATTCTCTTGTTTCCCCTGATGGCCATGCTCTAAGATATCAGACTGAATGCAAAGGCAGATTTACACCTCGAAACATTAAGTAGAAAATATACTCAACAATTGCATTTTTGGCATCTACAAATTACCAAAAGTTATAAGGCCCTGTGCCCACTGGGGATCTCTTATCAAACAGATAACAAAATTAAATGGGTTCTAAGTGATAATTGCAGTGATTGATGTTGCAATGCTAATATTGAAATGCAGTGCTTGTTTAAGATTTAACAAAAAAAAAAAAAAAAAGGTGTTTACATTTAGCTGTTGCTACTGAAAATGTACATAATGCTATGATTTAAGTGGACGAAATTTGGGGGAAAAAAATACTCTCCCTTTACAAGAGTAATGTTTTGTTAAGAGTTTCCCAGTGGACATAAAGTCTTACTTTAGTAAAAACTGGTTGGCGTATGGACAATTGGCTGTAACATAAGATCAATTCAGCTTGGGCTGACAGATGGAGGAGACAGTTACGTTGTATTCTTTTGGTCTGGGTTTTGCCTGCTTTTCAAAATTCAGCAACCCCACAAGCAAAACCACCCCAGTTAATATTTCTCAGTGCGAGAGAAATGTAAGTAATAGTGCATGTATAAAATATGTGTAGATAGTCTTTATATTTAGACAACATGGTCTCAAGAGTGAATGCAGTTCATGTCTGAAAGCCAATGTAAAATGATGGGAAATATTATTTGGGGTGATGCCCAACTGTACAAGGATGCTTAAGGTAGGTAACCTACTAGACTGCTCTAGAAGGACCGGTATATATACACAACACCACAAACATCTTAAGTACTTTGGCAGTGAAGGACATGAGAACGACACAAAAATCGATCAAACCAGATATTTCAACTGCAGTTCCAAGACTTTACACAAGTTATCATGTTTAACACGCAAGTAACGCATGGAAACCTAACACCAAGCCAGACAATTAGCCTCAATATTTACCTCAAAGAATTTAAGAGCAACAAACCATTTGCAATATGGTATTGATATTTGTTGTACACAAGCTGGTGTTGTATAGTTTCAACTACAACGCATCCATAACATGACTCAACATCCAAAAAGCCAGCAAAAAACATAACGCTATGAACCTAAATACTTTCATGATCTCCTGCCAACCTATGACGATTTATCATTCAAAATCAACACTGCAGCCTAAGTGGGAATCATTTGTACATACAAGTCACATAAAAAAACAAATATAAATGTATACTATGTATCAGTCAATGTCAAATAACAATTAGCATAGAGTCATGAATTTGCTGCATTGACATAAAAAAATTAGTTGTGTCTTCAATATTATTGATTATTGTTATTAAGTTCTTACAAATACATTTCAGATTTTCTTCAGTTTAACTGAATCAGGTAACTCAACTAGAGAAAATGTAATAATGGAGCCAGCCAAAAAACTTGGGATCTGAAAACGTCTCTGGTCTGAGCTTTAAATTTATTATTCAATGTGTACATGTAAATTACTCTTCCCAATCATATCTGTAAGATACTGCAATTAATCATGCACTGATCTGGAATTAAACCAATTCTGACAATCAGCAAATTACAAATAAATTCAATGCGAAGCCATTGATCAACTCAAGCAGATCATCAAATTAGTCTTTTGCTTCAAAAGATAATGTAACACATTATGTGTATTAAGGGCATTATGATCTTTGTCAGAACAAAAAAGGTATGAATGTTTTTTGTACTTCACCTCAACCTCTAAAATTGAGGTACAATGGTTCAAAGCGAGTAATAGTCTACTATTGCTATATACATTCAATTTGACAAAAGTAAAGTGTCAGGCAATATTACTGACATGCAAATATGGCACAATAACATTGTCAAAATATTCTGTGTCCAAAAATCAGCAGTTATAAACACTGTTTGATAAATCAATGTTCATCTTCTCATGACAATTATATATATATATATATTCAACTGAAATGGTAATACGTATACAACATGACTGAATTGAACATTTACAAAGTGTAGATTGATCTACTATCGACAAGTTGAACACTGTCATTTTTTGTTCTTCTAAAAATACAATCCAATTTGAACAGACCACACAAAATGCTATCTTTGTATTAAGTACTGTAAAAAATATGATTGGGGAATACTTTGACTATTATTACAAGCACACTGACAAACCAAGCCACAATACACTTTGATTAAACTCACATATAATGAAATGGCAATTAAGTATTGAATCTTCATATTCAAGACAGTAAAAAATATATATTTTTGGTCCACTGGCCATAGCTGCTGGTAAAAAACAAAATTTTGATAAATTTCTTTTTATGAGCCAAACCCATGTTTAGATTAGCAACAGCTTGTCTAAGGAGAGTCTCAACAGCAAAAAGGCAGAACTAGTACAGTGTACCCACCCCAGCAAAACATGTACAAGCAATAGGGTTTTCTAGCCATGCCATCTGTAACATAATTCATTATGAATTGTATTTGGCAGAAGACAAAAAGTGGATGACAAATTTTGCACATTGCCAGCCTCAGAGGCATGTAGACCAAAAAGTAACAATACATCCACATAGTCAATTGCCAGTAATTATCAGTGTATTTTCTGATTTGGGGCGAACCACAGCATTGATACAACTCTTACAAACCCCTTTGTGCAATGTAGCATGGTGAATACAGCAAGTGTGTGTTACACGTATTGTCTGAAAGACTAGATACACGACACAACTGTGATGACTAATTATGACATTTTAAGAAAAGCAGACTTACCTTACACCTACCTGAGAATAAAGGACTGAATTTCTTCCATTGCTTACCTCGTCTACTTCCTCATATATTCATAGAGGGATTATTTAAGTGTAATTCTCTACTGTAAATTATTATTTCAAGTTTTTTTTAAATGTTCAAAAGCCTTTTGACTGAATCAGGTACACTGAATAGGCTCTCAGTGTTTGTCTAGGACTGACTATTTATGAGGATAATGGCAACATTTCCTTAATAATTTGGTATTCTGGGTGTTAACACACGACACCTTCTGTAGATTACATTTTGGCCAAATAGGTTATTGGCACAGAACATCCTAAACTGAAGCCTTTAATCCAATGAAGAGAGGAGGTGAGCACTCAAAGCAAACGCATCTTCTGCCTCGATCCAGGTCTAAAAAGTGTAGTGATGAAGAAGACAGAAGAGAGCTTATGACAGAAGTAAATAACACCGGAAATGTGGTACCCACCTCCCTTCTCTTCTAGCGGTGTCGGTACTCCCTCTCCCTCTCTCTCTCCCGGTCACGGTCACGGTCCCTCTCACGATGGCGGTCCCGCTCCCGGCTGCGTTCTCGGTAATAGTCCTCATGCCTGTCACGACTGCGGGACTTGTGACGTCGGCTCTTTTCTCTGGAGCGACTGTGGTCCCGTTCCCTGGAACGTTCTCGCCTGGCATGGACAAGCATCATTGGACTGTGTACAAGGGGTTCAAAGATTCAAATACCAAATGTTCCAGGGCCAATTCCCAATTGGAAAAAATATTTTAGATACAGTCAGAATTACAGTACATATAGGCAACAAATAGTACACACATCAAATCTGGCTAACTCCACTTTTTTCAAATTGTGCTACATCCAAAATGTTCACGAGATAAGCAATCTGACAAGTGGTTCTACGCGTCTTTTTAGCTTTTAAAAACATTGCGTCACAATTAATGAATACTGCACAACATTTTAATCTTACCTTGAGGCGGAACCGTAGCTTTTTGACTCAATGCCGTGGAGACAGTCCTGCAGGGAACTGATGAGGACCTTACAGCGGTCGTCTGCTGACACTTTGGACTGCTTAATCAGACTGATAGCTGTCACCAAGGTCTCTATAGCGCTGCCATAGTCAGCTAAAGAGAAGACACGGTTGCATTAAGTTTTAATAGGCTCTCAGTGTTTGTCTTGTTGGCATTAAATGTGTGCACACCCACATTCTGTGTTACCTGCACTGGCATCAGACACTGCTCTAGATATGGCGCTGGAGGAGATGGCTCTGTTCCTGTTCATGATCTCCTCAAACTCTGCCTCGCTCAGAGGGGTCCGTGACGCCTCCATCTCACTATAAATACACACAAACACACAAAAGGTCGACGCATGTGCTGAGTTACAAAAGACACTTATCTTTGCAAAAAATGTAAATGAGCTTCAACAACAACAAAAATGTAAGCGTAAACCAGCAAATTTACTATGCAAGTCCAGAATTTTTGCACTTAATAAAATGAGTAACACTTTGTGCAAATTCCATTATATGAATTACTATGTTCAATATTTGTTCCATCTCCATCACTCATTCTTACCGGCCTCCAGGACCGTAGTCCCCTCTTTCATATGGTGGTGGGCGTCCATATGGGTCGTTTGGTCCAGGGGGTCCTCGGTTGTCATTAGGGGGCATGTTGTTGTTGCCAGGTGGGGGGAAGAATGCAGGGTTGACATGGGGTGCTGGTGGTGGTCCACCCGGCGGGGGACCTGGCATGTGTGGAGGTGGAGCCAAAGCCATGGGGGGCCCAATGGGGCCTGGGGGACGTGGAGGGAAGGGCCCTGGGGGTGGCGGGCCCTGCTGAGGGGGTGGGGGACCAGGAGGAGGGCCATAACCTGGAGGTGGGGGACCTGGGGGAAGGGGACCCATTGGAGGCTGGCCAAACTGACCAGGGAATAGAACAGGGGGAGGAGGCCTATCGCCTCGATTTGGAGGACCAGAAAGGGGAGGGGGGAGGCCCTGGCCAGGAAGTGGAGGTCCTGGTGGACCAGGGGGTCCAGGTGGACCAGGAGGGGGACGTGGAGGACCCTGCATTCCACCTAAAAGAGAACACAAGGGACAAAACAGAAGAGCATGAGACAAAGTAAGATCTAGTGAACACTTTATCTTTTGTTTATTTTATAGCAGGTAGAGTTCTCCCCAAATTAGCATCAAGGGGAAATAAGTGTGGTAAAAAAAAACAAACAGCCTTTTCTACTTGGAGAGAGAGAGAGAGAGATAGAGAGATAGATAGATAGATACATATACACATACACACACACACACAAAGCAAACACAATAACACTGACAAATAAAGAGCAAGCCATAGCTACAGGGAACAACAAATGTCAAAAGGGCACATAATTAAAAAGATAATGCTGCAAATTAAACCAGAACGCAACAAAACAGATGATGAGATACACTCGTAGCAAATTGTTTCAAGCAGGCTTATTTAAACCAGAGGCTCTGCATTCAATGCTCTATTTCCTAAACATTGAGAGGGAGCATTCCTATAACTTCCTCGATAGACAAAATGCAGGATGACCTTATACAATTCGTTTTTGGAGTTTATGGGGCTGCTTTTTAGAACCAACAAAGCCCATCTCTACGAAAGGTGTACATCTCTAAAATTGTTTTACTTTGAACATTGTTATCCCAGCCTTATGTACAGCTATTAGTATTTTGTTGAAACTGTATATGAAGGGATTAAGAGTGAGAAATTCAGTTGTTTTAATGGAATAAATCCCACCAATAAACAGCTGAGGGTTAGGATAATAAGGTGATCGATAAATTCGATCAGATCAATCGAGGTGTTTCACCTCTGCCACGCCAGTTCCCGTTCCTGCCCCCCGGCGGGAAGGGATTGAAATTCATATCCATCAGAGGGCCATCTTGGTGCCTAATCAGATCTGGTCTCATGCCCGAGCCTAATGGGGAAGAAAGCAAACCAATCACAACTCTTCCCTTCATAAACTTTCCCCTACTAACTGAAGGCCTGTCACAGCTCAACAGCACGGGGCACCAGCTACTAAGCGAGAAAAAAAAAGGTGGGATGGAGAGGAAAAGACGCAAAAATTAGAAAAAAAAAGGAGAAAAGCTGGCAGCTCCGCACTCTTACTATATGTGTGCGAGGCAGCCAATCCAAGAGTTGCAAGGAATTTAAGGTTGGTAGCCTGCCAAGTAAAGCTTTGAGCAAACTGCTTCTCAAGCAATGGTGTTTGAAATTGTCAGTGAGCAGAAAATTGCAGCCAGGAAAGGATTATTTGTTCAACTGCAGGTGAAGAGGGACAACGAAAGAACAAACCAGATGGGGACAGAAACATGCAAAGACAAAGCTCTGCCAAGGGAGATTTAATGGTTGAAAGATTGCTCACAAGAAACACACACACACACACACACACTACAATAGACTAGTCTTGGTTCCATGCGGGTGGGAGTAGTAGCAAAGCCTGGACTGTGCTTACAGAGCAGCACTGCCAGACAGAAAGCAGATTTTTACTTCATCTCGTGTTAAGTTTTCATTTGTCACACTATGGTGATTATTTCAATCTGTTGCAATGCTATAATTGTAAAACACATTTAAAAATCACCATATGAATGATAAAAGCCTGAAGACTAAAACTACTAAAATATGAATTATCTTTTAACAGCACCAGGTCTAAATAAGGAATCAATGCACTGACCCATACATCTCAACAGGTGATAGAGCATAACCACCGCATGATGTGTATAGATTCCCAATACATCTATCCATGAATTTGCTTCAACTGGAAATTAATTGTATCCGTTTCAACGAGAGAATTCAGAATTCAGCTGCTTCTCCCGTAGAGACGTGCTCATGACACAATCATCTTTTCTACCACGAACTCACCGTGTTTGGTATAGCAAGACCTATGTAACATTTAACATGGCCCAATAACTTTATGTTTTTCCCCCCATTCCTATGTTAGGCCAAAAATAATTGTTGAAATACCTAATTTTGGTTAAGAGACAGCTAGCGATTTGTTCTAATATATACCTCCAACACTCTAACTACTATAAATCATTAAAGTAAAGTCAAAAGTTATTTGGTATTCATTATGTATAGTTTAAAATTAGACCTGCTATAGCATAAACTGTTTTTAATTACTTACAATCACTAATCCTTTGATCTGATTTCTGCAGTATTTAAATATTATCTTTCAACTGAGTGAACTGAGAGCGGCTTTATCCCAACCATACTGGCACAAACACTTGTTACCAAACTAACCAGGGAAGTGTGGTGGCGGTCCTCCAGGCCCAACGGGACCAGGGAAGCGGTCTCCACCGGGGCCGGGTGGTCCAGGGAATCTGCCTCTGCCTCCTCGACCCATAGGGAATCCTCCGCGAGGGCCAGCACCAGGAGGACCAGCTTTGCCCTCCCCAGACATCTGGCCTGACTGGGTACCTGAGTAATATAAAGAGACTGGACTATGTATAACTCAGTTTTCCCATTTAATATGCAATAGAAAATCAGTTTGTTGTGTGCTCATTTAAACTTGAAGGGATCAATAACTGAATGTGTGATAAGTGTGCTGTGCATATGACTGCACATGAAGTTCATGTATTTTTGCATTTGCAAATGTCTTTTACGTGACCTCTTGAAACCAGAAAGGTAACAAGCAAGCGAGTTAAATTAACTAAATTAATTGAATGCTTTTTAAATGTATAGATCTCAAATTTGCATTTATCCTACTTACTTTTACGGGACTGCATCTCAAACTGGCTGAGAGACTGTTTATTGCACGCTGTGACGATGGGATTCTGACCATGGAGCTCCCTCTTTGAAAGCAGCTCCATTAATTTTCTAGATGATGCCTCTGAGCCCACACATACCAGTGCAAACCTGTAAGATGAATGCAGAGAATATACACAATCAGATTCATGTAAAACATTTTTTTCAATGTAAAGAATTCTATTATTTCTTGTGACTTCACCCTTGACGTCTGTGGCTCAAGCATTAAACATTTTTTCGTGCCGAAATGGAATTTCACAATCTACAAATCCGTACTGCACTGCATCAGATCCAAAAGGACTTGTATCAACAGTGATACTGTCTAAAACAACATTTTAAATAGAAATGCATATTATTAGTAGCCATAACAGTAACTTAAAAGCATCATGTCCAGATAAGCATAACATTGCCCCTATCCAACGTTGGCATTCAACTCACAATTTTTTTTATACATACACCAAGGAGTAATAGTCTTTATCTATAAACAGGCTACAATTTAGTTTAAGCATGTCAAAAAGATAACAAAAACCTCACCCTTTTGACTGGCCATTGGCTCTGTTTTCAAAGAACTTGATCTCCAGCACATCTGTGATGCCTACCGAACGGATCGCTTCCGTCAGGTCCTCGTCT
Source organism: Ophiodon elongatus (assembly GCA_016806645.1). Classification (NCBI taxonomy): domain Eukaryota; kingdom Metazoa; phylum Chordata; class Actinopteri; order Perciformes; family Hexagrammidae; genus Ophiodon; species Ophiodon elongatus. Next base: position 1,524,436 of record JACSYO010001738.1, read on the forward strand.
GTCGTCCACTGCATAACAGAAGAAGGCATCATCAGTATATTCGTACGGACTTTCTTAATTTGATATTCATTATGTAATGTTTCACAACTTGCAGAAAATTTGTGGGTCAACATTTAGCATGGCACCAGAATACCTCGTTTACACGACTGTGTTAAATGTCTTTACTTTGAATAAAATGGTGCTACTATTTATTCATGCTCTTTAACGGTTTCCTCGATGCACCTAAATAGCCTGAGCAGAATTCTCAGCTACCCACCCATGTGAGGTTTCCTATGTACAGGGCAATCCTTTTGCCTGTGTAGGTGTAGACCACGTTGGGTGGGGCACTCTTCCCTCCCTCTGAGCCACCTGGTGTAGGAAGCGTGTCCAAGTAGTCGCGGTCTTCTGGAGCATCACCATTGTTGGCTGATGGGGATATTACATCATCATACAGGTCGATCTGTTCGTGGACTGGGTAGTCAGATTCCTGTTGAGCATGACAGTAACAGTTCAGTCAAACATGAGTGATATGTTCAGAATACTGAATATCTAATCGGCACTTATAAAATTAAATCCTTTGCCCGTGGAACTGCTAAATACACTCACGAAGCCATACATGTTTGCCTGCTTCCTTAGAAATTCCAATGAATTTCAAAAGTCTGCTGCCTTTGCCAATGTGTTCTGAGCTGGTGAGCCGTGGCAGCTCTGTGCGCTGCAGAATGGAGGGAAGACGGTTGCCATTCATCTGCATGTACTACCCGGTGCCCATGCTGCAGTGACACGGAGCTGACGTGTGTTGTTGCTATGTATGCTAACGTGTCAAAACAAATGTTAGAGTCTATCGATTTTACTAACTGTACTGTAAAATCATTGGAGAACATATTTTGCTGATTTTTCAGTACATCCATAACACAACGTAGTGGTATATTTTTTACTTTGTTTTATTATTTGATTTGATTGCAGAAGTAACTGGTGACAGGAAATCCTGATGATGATGATTTGTCTTAAGTGCAATAAATGCCCCAGATTCAAGAAAGTGTTTTTTATCAGTTCAACAGGGCATGTGAAGTGTTCTTAATGGTATCGGTGTACACCTCATAGATATAAAAAGGAAATCATTGTTTCTTACTAATATAAGTATTGGTGTATGTTGAACGACATGTAAAAAAATATATTGCAGCAGTACATTGATAAATATGTGCACATTTCACAATAACTTGTGATGTTTACTGCTCATACAAACAGATCTTAAATGATTAACTTGGTCAAAAGTACTTGTTTACATTGTGTTGTTACATTAAAGTAGATCCTGATGAGCTGGTAGGAACCATGTATACTGCCAAACAGTTAAGTAAACCTGTTTTTAAAGACTTTATTCTGATTAACTTAAACCACTGTAAGCTGAATCTTAGTCAGATTAACTCTTTGAAGACACCTAGAGGATCTAAAGTGCTTCAACAAGTGAATACCTGCGTCATATTGTCTGTGCATGTTACCTGATAAACAGACAATGCGAAGAAAATGTATAGTTAACGTCAACTGAATGCACGTCAAACAGGTTATTGGAGAAACGACAGATGGTGTGAAAGTATTGCTGAAGCAGATGACCGATAAGGTCACGTCAGGGCATAAGCTGTTTATATGGAGGAGCATGTTTTATAGACCTTTGCTGTCCATAAACAGACGTCCTACATAAACTGAGGAATATGTTGGTGCAGATCACGTCGCATCTAAATGATTATTAGTATTAGTATCAAATGATCTGCGTCACAGATCTGTACATTAAGAAAAGGGTCGTGTGTGAAGAAAGAAAACATCGACTCACAACGTTAGATGCTAACGTCACATCAAGCTAACAGTCAGAAGCTAACAATCCAATAACGTTATTTATTAAACACGTTTATAATTCATACAATAAACGTTTCACACACAACCGCAATTAGGTTAATTCCCTTTAAAGTATGCTTGAATTAACTGAAAACACAAACTCCTTCAAAATAAACTCACTAAACATATTTTTCTTGGCAAGCAGCTAACGCTAGCTAGCTAGCTAGCGTAAATACGTTTGTTGTGCTCGACGACCCACCGCAGGCCGCAAACTGAGCGCGAGGAACGACACGAGCTGGTGCTTTTTTTACTTCCCCTACACACACACGTCTCAATGTGCACCGTGCAGGGTTGTAACCATGTGCAGCGTGTGCCATATTACATTTCGACAAAAGCCGCAAATGTAACATTTGGAGCCGAATAATGTCTCCGAGGATGCGGGTTTGCATAATGGTGCACGGGGGCCTGCGCGCGAGGGAAACTCGTCGGTCCAGTGAAACGCACCGTTCCCCCAAAAAATACCATCAACAATGGGAACCTCGAATATACAGGGAAATACCACCGTTCGTGGAAGTGTGGTGGTTTAACAGCGGGTTTAATACCTGGTTGAACTCCTCCTCTACGTCGGCGTAGATATCGATGTGATCCACACCGTCCGCCATTTTCCTCTGACCCGTCGCTGTCTCCGCCCGGCGGTGCAGAGCAACAATGAGCCGGAGAGCGACGACGAGCGCCTCTGCTGGTCGGCTTCTCTCATCACCTCCTGCAGGCTATAAACACGATGCAAGCGCAACAGGTGTAACTCTGTTGTGTTGTTCATTCTCTACACAGAGGGATCCTCCTCTGTTGCCCCGTTAAAGGTTTTTTTGGGGGGAGTTTTTCCTGTTCTGATGTGAGGGTCAAAGGTCAGAGGAGGTTGTATGTGTACAGATTGTAAAGCCCTCTGAGGCAAATTTGTGATTTCGGGCTATACAAAATAAATTTAATTGAATTGAATTGGTATGATTTAGGGCAGGGGTCTTCGACGTTTTTCAGACCAAGGACCCCCAAACTGATAGAGAGATGGAGCAGGGACCCCCTACTATATATATTGTATACAATTGTGTTTTATATTAAACTGGGCCTAGTGCCATGTATAAACATACCTGTTTATTGTGCATTTAATACTAAGCTATTCAAATAATACACTGGTTCATATATTCATGTTTTTATTTTAAACATGTGCAAGGTACAATGAGTAGGCTGGCCGTGCCACTGCCATTTATAAACATACCTTGTCAACTGATACCAATGCCAATATTAACATTGTCTGTCAATTGCATGATAATCGTGCATACAAGCTATTCAAATTGACGTTTTTATTTTTATATTTTTTTTTTTTCTGAAAGATAACATCTTCTGCCTCCATTTATCCATTCACTACAATATGTTGGATTCATGTTAATGTGTATTTAAAGACATTTAAATTTGTGGAAAAGAAATTGGGGGAAAAAACGTAAAAGAATATTTAAAAAATATGAGAAATTGTCTAATCAACTAAACACTTCACGACCCCCTAGGAGTCGCGGAGTATACTTAGTATGACTGAATTAATAGGCCTATGTCAAAATGTTGATTCTGTTTCTCATAACGTAGACACAAAACATTATGTCTGACTTAGTATTTCTAAATTTTAACTTGATCATGGATTCTTTTTAAACTTTTCAGCATTTTTTTTTCTTTTCCTCACATACATTTTTTGTCATGTTTGTCTATTGTTTACATGCATGCTGCTGACATCCTGTCAAGGAGCCAAGATGAAGGAAGCATTCCTGAATACAGGAATCTGAAACTGTAGGCTACTCTACTGGATGATGCACCCGATGAGTCATTTCTATTTTATAGTCTACAGTAGCATCTCCAAATGAAATACAATAATCTGATGTATGAGTGCAATCTGAGTGCATTGTCGTTCATAATTTCAGTGGAAGGAAATAAAATAAAGGCATGAAGTAATACTGGATTCACATTGTATTAAGATGAATAACCGCCACACTACATACAGCTTTTCTGTAAAGCATCACACAGCAACAGTGTCTCATGATGATATTTTGCAGTTGCAGATATGATTTAAAACATTTGCAGTATCCCTGTTATTGGTCCAATACAAAGAAATTCATGCCCTTCATGTAACACTTTTTCTTTACAGGGAGCACAAAAGTTAAATTATCAATAGAATTCTAATTAGATTAAATTATTGAAAAATGTAGGGTGTTTATTGTTAATTGACAGATGCTATTGGGATTTAATCCATTTATTTAGTAAATTCAAGATCAAAGATTCAAAGAAGTCAGAAATTAGATCACCTTGATTTATGATACATTTATGATATACATCTCTTTGTAGAATTCCTTGACTGATTCTCTGTTTTAGCCTATATTTTTGTTAGTATCTTTATGTGTGCAATGAAATGAATCACTGACAACAAATACAGTACAAAAACCATACGGATCATTTAATTTAGATGCTCAAATCATGGCTTCAGTCAGTCAACATACAACCCGGTCACATGTCAACCATACAATATACAGAATATTGTACAGTGGAAATTACGAACAAAAATGAGACAAATGAATAAAATTACTCAGATAATCTCAGCAAGACACAACATACTGTAATGATGCACACTTACAAACAATAAGTATCTGAGTCTATGACATAAACAAGCAAATGCTCAGGCAATTTTGTCATCATAGTAAGCTCAACGTAAAGACATGCTTTGTAGGATGATTCAGAAATACTATTAAAAAAAGCTACAGGGAAACTCACAGCCCAAAATACAATGAAATGCTGAAGTTCAAAATATGAAACGCAAGCAAATACAAAAATACCCTATTCAATTAGATTTACACTGTTAATTTACATGGCAATTATGGGACATTTGTCAGTTTTTTTTCAAAATGACAATCTTGTTTGTCAGAGTGAGCGCTTCCTTTTTTTTTTCTTTCATCATGAATTTATAAAATATGTTATTTATGCCAAGTAATAAGTATCAGTTACATAAGCCTGGGGCCCAAATAACCACAGTCTAGGAAATTCATAGTCATCGTAATAAAAGTGAATTTCAGAAAAAAATATGTTTTGGGACTGCATCTTGTGTAGGGTATTATTTTGTACTAGATTTTCTTTTAAACCATGTAATTACATTTTTTCAAATCAACAAAAATAAATCTTATCAAAACTGTTCGAATCCATCATTGTGTTGTCCAATTGGATTGTAGATCTACATCCTGTGAGAGTCAAAGTTTCCACAGTGATGTCCAGCCAAGCATAATTACACACAGTATGTACAAACACACAGAAAGACACAGCTGATAAAGACAGAAAGGCAGACTTAAAAAAACAAAAAAAGATATGTCACGAAACAAATATTTTTGGGATGCAATCCAAGTAAAAACTCAAAAATAAGATTTCTTCTGATTTTCTGATTATCTTTATTACATTTTTATCAACTCCACTGCCGGTGCTTTCTTGCCACCGAGCCATCACCCTTTGAGATTTGCAGAAGATTCAGAGAAACAAATATTGCAAACAGCCTTGGAAAACACGACTTTCAGCAGCAAAACTGATGTTACACAATAATGTTTACCATATATTGCTGCAGCCCTTCTCTCATTCAATGTTGAAAAAAGAATGTACGACAGACAGTAGATGAAGCACTCAGGGTGACAAAGTATTGCATGCTTGCAGTTGCATATATAATATGCGTGTGTGTTTGCAATTTTAAGTTCCGTGGGATTTGGGAAATGATAAACACATTTCCCCCCCCTGGACTTTTTTATGTTGCATCTTGTGACTCATAATCCTCTTTTATCAATGCACGTCATAGCCACCACCCGCATCTCTTTAGTCCCTTTTCATTTTGAGATGCGAAGTGGTGTATGAGAAAGCAACTAATGGAAAAGTATCCATGGCAACAACAGCCCATTCACTTGCCTTCTTTGCAGTTTTTAGTTCAAATATAATAATTGCCAGGAGTTAACTAACAACTGCACAAAAACGACATCATAGGTCCATCCTTGGAGACTCAGTTTGTGGTTGCCATGAGCAAATTACCAAAATCTGCAACAAAAAAAAAAATCCACTTGAGGTGTCCAGTGTCCAAACACATCTCTTGATTCATTTCAATCTCCTCCTTTATATGCAAATAGATAAAATAGCAAAGTTGTCCATCATCAGGAGACAAGTGTCGAGAAGGAGAGGCAGGTGAGGAAGAGAGAGGCAGAGAGAGATATAACAGAAGCTCCTCCACAGTCATTGGCGTTCTCCTATACAGGGAAAAAAAAACAGAAAGTGCCATCAAGCTAAGTACGACAGCAGATATAGAAGCTAGGATTGTATTACCTGGATTGTACATTATTTGGTGCACAGAACCAGTGTAGTAAGACAATGAAAAAATGAACGGGGTGGACCATTAGAAGCTGACCTGGGCGTGGTAGGCGTGGCAGGACTCGGGGCGTCGGCGAATCTTCTGGGACCTCATCCTGTCACACTTCACTGAAGCATTATGTGCGGCGGCGTCAAGGAGCAACAACACGAACAGGCTTCACTTGAATTCTCATTCAATTATCAACACACTGAAAATGACATATTTCACAAATCAGAATCTGAGTGAGTGGGGCAAGCGTGGGTCAGGGGGAAAATCCAAACACAATTTTAGAGTTCACTGGTGGGAAGCCGGTAAAGATCCTGGACCCGCTGCAACATTACCAACTCCTGCTTGTTGGTGTGTGTCGCTCCTCTCCAGAGCAACTGGGACTGCAGTACAAAGGGAACTCATTTGGGAGAAAGCTGAAAAGGTCAGCAAACCGATTATGTAGCCCAAACTATAACAACATCCAATGTTGTATATGAGTGAAGGAGAGATAATTATAAATAATTCATAGTAATTAATAACTCAATGAACACCAAAATATCAAAGGATATATTTGACTTCCTCGGGCGCCATGGTGATGGGTGGATACTGTCTGGAGCAGTCACAGTCTGCCTGCACCACCAACATCAACAGGTTGCTCTCTGGTATCTGTTGCACCACAAACATCCTGACACACACACACAAACACACGTAACGTTAAACGTGTCAACATGTGCACACAGTTAAAAGCACAGAGAAAGAAAACCTTCCGTGTATTGTATGACATTTAACACTTTGTCAAATTAGAATTTTATGCAAAACTCCAAATATTAATAATAATAACAAATAATTTAGAGACTTATTTTCGTGGAAAAATACTTGCATTTTTATACTTAGTTGCACCCACTGCATGGGTTGGTCGAACCGGGTAATAAACATTTTGAAATCCAATAATATCTCCCAGTAGTGTTGCTGTTGGCAGTGTTTATGCTGCTATATACCTCTTTTGGCCTCATGAGGGCGTTCACGCTCAACGTATAATCACAAACTTGAAATATTATAGTAACCCGAGTGTTTCTCCCCCATTTCTGTGTTTTCTCTCTTACACACAGACACACACATATGTTAAGATGCTTCTCTCTCTTTCACCTCTTGTCTCCCACTGCTTTTCCATTTCACTTTCTGTCACCCTCCCTCCCCCATCACTGTTTTTTCATTTAAATCTCTTAATACTTTCCCTCAGTTTTCCAGTCTTCCTCTCTCTGTCTCTCTGTCTCTCTCTCTCTCTCTCTCTTTGCTCCATGTATGCTTCTCGGTTTTTCTATAACCACATGCACCCAGATCTAACTCCGTTTCTTTCTACTTATTTCCTCCTTCCTGATACTCTTGTATAAACACACACTGTTCTCTCAGTGTGCAGAGCAGAGCAAAGCCATAGAAAATGGATTTGGGGAGGACAATTTAATATGACTGGTCTAGGGGTAAGAGGGGACTGCACTGCAGATTTGTGTGTGCATACGTGTGTATGAGTGTGCTTACTTCTGGCAGCGTCCACACTTAATAATGCTGTTGGTCTCTTTGACTGACGGCTCGTAGACGAAGCTGGGGTACTCGGTGTCACATGGCTGCAGGTTGTCCCCTCTTTTCTTATGAGCCGAGGCTAATAGAGAAATAGATACGGGTCATGCTTCCAGGTCGGATATTAGAATATGTGGATGTGAAAGTGTGTGTGTGTGACGTTTTGTTGATGACTGACAGGCTCAGAGTCTGTGACAGGGAAATGCTGGGTGCTATTTAAATGCTTCACACTTGAGCCATTTATTGCTCTTTCTACCATGACCAGAGGTACTCTACTTTGCTGTGTACGGCAAACAAAATTGAATTTGGTGTCTTTGTACAGGTAAAATGATGGGTTTGGAAACCAGAAAGTGTCTTTTTCAGTGAAACAATATGCTTAGGTCTTGTTTTGTAGAACTTGCCAGTTGTGCTTGTTCCTACTGAAAGCTACTTACATAATCAGAGACACCACATTTCTATTTAGTTTGAAGTATACTACAAAAACACTTCACCACACACAAAATGCAAAAAATATATTTTTTTCACAGAAGACGTATCTTCCTGAAAAAACCCCATTTCAAGACAGATACTCACACACGCTGAAAGATGGCTTGGCTGAATGAAGGGATGATGATGATGACGTGGATTAGGAGGTAAAGTGGATGATTGACAGGTGGAGTAATGAAAAAGGGAATGTGTGATTGATGGAAAGACAGAGGTAGATCAGAGGTGAGGGGATCTGAGGATGTGATGTTCCATAATGACTTTGTTATTAATGTTGCACATCATTTACAGTAAACACACCTGGTATTGGAGTGACACAACAAACGTGTGTCATTAGTCTAATGATTAAAATATGTAATGATCCCATAAGAATTTACTTGCAATCGATGTCGATGTACATGATATATTATATCGAAAGAATTGACTCCACGGTACATATTGCATATCTGCTCTGAAGGATGTGATGATTCGCCGAATGTACATGATTTATACTAGTGGAGGGACATTTCTCAGCTCATATAAAGGGACATTTGTCACGAAGATTGATAGAGTTTGAGTTTCAGTGGCTACATTCTGTTCTTGTATAGCTCACCATCAGCGAAATGCTCCATGTGCCAGAAGCCACAGATATTAAACTCCAGGAGAAACCTTGTGAAGAAGAGAGTATAGGAGAGTGGACAGACAGAGAGAGTCAATTAGCCGGCCATCATTATAGACCAAAGCAGATTGCAAGCAGATTGCATTCAGTGTTCAAAAACTGGGCCAGGACCCAAAGTTGTGTCATGGGAATATGAAAATGGGTCCTCTAATATAATTCAGCAGTAATTGGTAGCAGTTTTTTGGATACCTTGGTAAGCCTTACCAAGTCACTGCAGTAAAAACTGAAATGTTTTCAGTCCAGCCCATGACTTCCCGTTAAACAGCCAATTCTTGTTTTTTACTATTAGTTTTCACAGATTAAGCTAACGAGATCTAATACATCAGTGAGCTTTAGAGATGCAGGTTGGCGGATTTTGCTAGCTTGGGACAGATCCAGGTAAACTGTTTCCCTCAGTTAGCAGTCTTTGTGCTAAGCTAGCTGACTGTTGGCGGTGGCTTCATATTCACCACGCAGACAAGAGAGTGGTATTGATCTTCTTATCTAACTCTTGGCAAGAAAGCAAATAAACAGTTCTCAAAATGTCAAACTATTCCAATAATAATTTTGTAATGTTAACCAAGAAAAAATAAGCTTTTACACAGAAATAAAAATAATCACAATTTACTGAATAGTGATACATAATAGCAAATTTAAACTTCATTTTGGACATACTGACGTTGCCCTATAGCCACACTTACAGTAGGAAGTTGGAGAGGAACCACTTGAGGGCTGAAGCCAAACCATAGAACGGCTGAAGAGATAAACAGACAGAGTATAGTTACTGCAGAATTGACTGGACCATTATGGTAATCATATTTTATCCAGAGTGAGTACACTGTGCATACACTGAGAAGTGGACGGGCGCTGCTGACAGAGTGCAGGTTCATCTTACACATGGCCTGGTAGTCGAACAAGGACACCCTGAGAAAACACACACACAGACACACACAGACACAAAAGCACGTGGTGTTGGTCTTCAGGCAGTATTTAATTTACTTACATTGATTCCTTGACCTCCTGCAGACTATTACGCATAGTGTTGTGTAGCTGAGCTTAACCTTTGCAGAAACCCTGATCCCTAACTTACCGTAGAAAAGAAAAAAAATCATCCTAGGGCTAGAATGACTTCCCTTTTTGAGAAGAGGATTGACCCAGTGTTTTGACCTTTTCGTGTTTTTCTACATTGTGTTATGTGGTCCTCACGCAGGTGGAAGCACAAGAACACATGAATACACGCACGTTTGCAGATGCAAGCAGATATAAGTGCAAGTATAAGTGCACAGCCACTGAAGTTCATGCATGCTTTAAACCAGTTATGTAATATCTTGTGTCAAATGAAACATGACAAAATATTGAAGCTGTATAAAAATAGCACATCGCTTATGAGAGATTTCAAACATAAAAGACGGGAAAAAAGTAAGAGGGGGAAAAATATCCAGAGTAGAGTCACAGAAGCTCAAATGGGAGCAAAAGGGAAAAGCATATACAAAGATGGGTGAATTAGCTACCCTCAGCACGTAGAGAGTACAACACAGGGCAGCGACTATACCATTATGTAGCAATAAAAACAAAGCTTTTGAGTCACTATAATGACAGTAAAGCATGCCCTCCAGGCTTTGGGTTGCGTATGCATACTAATGCAGGGCTTAGATGTATAAGAACAAAAAGGCAAACGGAAAATATTTACAAGCCACTCTCCTGGTTAAGATAAGCCTCCATAGCAACCACTTCTGTTTGTGATACAGCTTGAGGGTGACATGTAATGAAATCTATGAGCCGCATTCAAATGCATGGAGTTATGAGCATGAGACAGCGGGGCGCATAATATGGCACTTTGCTGTGCAGTGCGGTGGCACTGTCACTTCTTGCCTTATTGATTTGGAGAAGTTTACATTAAGTTTAACATGCTGCAGCTCTTGCAGGCCACGTCAGGACTCTAGGTAACCACCTGACCTTTGCTAACAGACAGACCGACCAGACAGAGAAGCAGACAGACACACAGCTATCTTATCAAACAGCCAGGCAGTGACAACCAGCCTCTTACCTTTTGAACATGCCCATTCTGATAAGTGTTGTCATCACTGATCCGTCAATCTCACCAAAGAATCTTCCCGCCTATTAGAAAAGAAAAAGGGCAAAAAGAAAAAGCACTGTGTGAAACCCTCTGTGGGGCTGAACACATTAAACTCATACCATGATAAACTGACGGAGGGAATATCAACTCCCTTTGTTGGTGTTCATCCTCTGCATTTTCACCTCAATGTGAACTGTATGATCAATTATTCATGCTATATTGTGTGTTGGTTAAAAAGCAATGCATCTCATCACACGTGATTTAATTGTCGTGTCCCCATCACATGCGCTCAGTAGAGGTGGGTCCCTGCAGGAATCTTTTTAAAGGAATAGTTTGATATTTTTGTGAAATACGCGTATTGACTTTTTTTTTTTTTGCAGAAACTTAGATAAAATGATTTCATGTTCGTAAGGTTAAGGCAAACAGACTATATTGTCAAATTTGGCCACAAACAGACTATCTGCACTGCTGGTTAAAGGGCAACTTTGGTATTTTTCAAAACTCTTCCTGTGTTTTAGGTACTAAAATCTAATGGGGACAACAATTTTTGAAACTGGTCCAGTTTTGAGAGGGAGCACTCCAGACGGCAGCCGCTAAATGGGATGCGATGTAATCCCTCCAGGCAATTAGGCACCGTCCATGTGGTCCATGTGGTCCATGTGGTCCATGTGGTCCACCACTTAGTGTCTGGACAAATTAACAAAACGACCCTACAAAGAAATAAAACAGTTTTATTGACCTTCCGCTCGATCTGGTCTTTTTGTTACTGTCTAACCAAGTCTCGCTCGGAGAAGTCTCGTGAAATCTCGCATCGCGTTCACATTGTTGAAATCAGCTAAATATTCAGCCATGATGTTGAAAATCTTTTGGATAACACTGAGTGATGCTTTCTTTACCCCAACACAACAAACTCTGACAACACAGGCTCTCCTCTCGCCAACTCTTACTCACGTTTCCACTGTTGTCTTCCGGCATCAAGTCACATGACACAATACCAAACAGACCGGATCAAGCGAAAGGTAATAATCAGATCTAACCAGAATCTGAGCCTGTCAGTGGCAAAAACAAGCACTTTTATTGGACGTACATTGACGGTGGGCAATTGCCTCGAGTGATTACATCACAGCCCTTTTAATGACTGCTGGCTGCAGCGCTCTCGCTCAATACTGGACCAATTTGAAAAATGGTTGTCCCCATTAGTCGCTTAGACACAACAAAAATGGTAAAAATAGGGTCCTGGATGAAAAAAACCTAAGTTACCCTTTAACAAAAGGTTCACTAAATGAGAAGTGGGACTTAACTGAATCACAAGGAACATTTAAGTGATTGTATTTCTAAGCAACAGGAACAGAATGTTTTGGATATTTTGAATGTTTCTTTTCTTGTTAGGTGATGAAAATTGACAGGCGTAAGAGCACTCAAATAATCAAGTCAAACACTAGAAAGTCTATGAAGAACATTTTCTGTGTGTGTGTGTGTGTGTGTGTGTGTGTGTGTGTACTCACATCTTGACGCTGTTTGGAAATTAGGACGAAGCCATTATTATCAATGACGTAGCATGCAATATCCTGAGATGAGGGACAGAGACAGAGAAAGCACTTATTAATTATATAGGGAGAGATCTGTGACAAACACCAATAAGATAAGATAACAAAGTGAAAAATAATTAATATAATTAAAGTTATGTGACTCAAAATGAAAGCTATACGAGTCAATTTCTTACTTTTGTGGCTCCATACAATAGTGCAAGATAAAAATATTTGAACTTTTTTAACTCACTTGAGAATTCATATTAACTACATATCAGACAGATAGCAATATATACTCACAAAGCTGTCACACCGAAGAGGACACATCCCATCCGTATTAGAGCACTGGAGGACAGACAGGCAGACAGAGAGAAAGATAAAATATAAAGTGTTTCACCATTAACCAATAAAGGAAAGATTAAAAAATAAAGGTGAAAGTGACGGGAAGTGTAATATGTGTTATTATCGAATGAGTATGTCGATAAAGGAGGGCATGTTTGTGTATGTGAGTAAATGATTTGAACACATTGTCTGTCTGTCTTCTCTGCGGAGGTGTTATGCTTGAACATGTGTCAGTGTCGACGCGTGCCTGTGTGTGAAACAACGTGTCAGTGCTGGTGAGAAAGTGTTAATTTGTGTGCGATGTCTACCTGTGATCGGCTTCTGAGTGTCTTGTTTGCGAGACGTCTGTGACTGTGTGTGTAATTTGGTTTAACTGGAGTGTGAAGCTGCCTCCACAGAGCTCAGCAGGCGCTGAAGATGTTAAATCTGGTTCAGTGCAAAAAGTAGAAAAAAAATAGGGAGAGTGGTGTTTTGAAAAATGAGGAGAGGGGGGCTTATGCATACTTACATCTGTGTCATTTGGCTGAGAAGACACGAAAAGAGGAACAAAGAGAGAGAACATGAAGAAGAGAGAAACATTACTTCAGTTAATGATGTGTAGGCCAATGCACTGACTAGACTGTCTCACTCTGTTGCTGTTAGAATGCTGTTGACAAAGCCATACATCATCTCAGACTGCAAATATTCTTTTTTTTTTTTTTTAAATGCCTATTTTTGTAGATTTAATTACGGTTTTAACAGATTTTCAAGCAGCAATTTAACAAATCAATGAACATTTGAATCAAAGTTGCAATGCAGTGTTTAGTGCATCTTCCATAATAATAAAGATAGGATGTGTGTATCAGCTTTTGCAAGTGGACAGTGGAAGTTCTCTATCAGCAATGTCTGCCACACTTTCCCCCATCAGTGGAAAGGTCATGAGTCAGAATGTCAACGGTTCTCCTTGTGACTTCATGGTCACATCTTGTGTCCAGTGTTTGTGTGGATTAGCGTCTGTGGACAATATGTCTTTAGAATCATGGCCAGGCTATATAGAGCGTGTCGAAGTGTGAATGAGACAATCTATCATCCTTTTCAATCCTATTACAGCAAAGTGTCAGTCTTTCAATCTCTGCTTCCCAACACCGCCTCCTGAAATAAACTACAATTCACTGAGTGGACTGACAGAAATGATGATCCTTCCACACGTGCTGTTGGTACATAGTACATGAGAGACAACATTTATAGAACACTATTGACTCTAGATATAGAAAGTCTGCCCTTTAGATAACTTTATTTTGAGTGCACGTTTGCTATTTTGGTCTCATGAAGTGGAAAAGGTTCACCCTCAGGGGAGCATGAATGTGCAGAGTAGAATTTATTGGAAAAGTGCCTGTTACATTATGATATTTCCTGCGTACAAATAGAATTTACCCTCATCAGGTCAGGTCATCACAAAAAACTTAATTCTGTTCTCAGTTGCATCGCCAGATGGACTGATGAACTGTCCTCGCCGTCCGCAATCACGCCGAAAATGAATTAAAATCAAAACTGCCGATTTGTTCATCATAGCTAACTGCCTTGGACCCCATGTTTGTGTAAATGTATCTCCTCTATTAGCAACACTTCTATGTCTCCCACCAGCCTCTTTACCTCTGACATCAGAGCCATCTTTCTGAAGAAAGGGCAGCATGTAAGAGGCCGGTCCCGTGTTTGTAGATGTGTCTCATGTGGGCGCTCCAGGAGGAGTCAAGGTGATGTTGAGAGCACCAATTATCACTCTCATTCCCTAAACCTCAATCGAGCAGTTTCTCGCCGCGACTGATGATCCTGCTGTCAACTCACGTACACACTTGAACTATTCCTGAGCTTTGCTGTGCCATAAAGCCTGATTTTAAAAAGCCTGATTTTTACAAATTGTATAAATATACTTTGAACAAAGCTGCTCCATTTCTGACAATTCTTTTAAAATAAAACCATCAAATATTAATGATTACCAAAGTAAATTTGCTTCTGTGATTGCATTAATTACAGTACTTACTGATATACTATCATTTCATAATTCAAAAAGTTGTAGTGCGGTGATATAACACACACAGAATGAAAGTAACAAATATGGGATTATAGCGAAGAGAAGACCAGCTGAGTCTCGTCCACGAGATAAAGAGCATGCCAAGATGTGAATGGCAAAAAAATCTATCATCTTTTGATTCTCATTACCATCACTGCACAGTCTCTCACTGCATCTCCACTCAATCCTGACACTGTGGGATTCACACGGTATATTTTAATGTGATGCAGCTTTCGAAAAAATGTGGCTTTGCAGATTTAACCAAGGTGGGAACATGTTCTTTTTTTGTTCTGTCGTATTTCTACTTGTTTCTTTCTCTTTTACTGTCTGTCGCCCTTTCAAAACATATGCAACTCTTAAACACCATGGATTTAGACACACGCACACACACACGCACACACACTGAGACAGTATACAAGTCAGAATGTGCTGTGCAGAAATGTCAAGACATTTTCCTACTAATATTCTGACTCATTCCTGTTAGATGGAAGCTCATGCTTTATTCCTACCCCCACTAATTCATCAATTAATACCATCTTATTTTAAGGTACTCAAGCTTATACTGAAGCTATAAGATCAGACGGGGTTTCCGTCACTTATGTAACTTTTCGATGAGATCTGAGAACTACGCAGAGTTCCTTGCAATGATCATTTCAAGTATTAGTTCATTGTGATTGAAATATTGCTTACTAACACCTAATGATGGAATAGTGTGAAAATCAGAGTTAATCAATATGTATTAATAGATGCATTTATCATTCCCAATACATAAACACGATAAATAAAATAAAATAAAATAAAATAAAACAAAAGGCTTGTAACACCTTTACTGCTAGGCAATGCATAGGCAAAATAGAGGAATATTCAAAGATTAAATGTAATCTAAGATATTTTCTCACCCCAGATGAATATAGTAAAAAAAATGTGGCGATTTCTATAGATGAAAATAGACAACGTTTTGTAAAATAAACACCTATATGGGTATTTTAGATGATTTATTTCAGTAGTTTTTGCCTGGGGTGTGTCCCATTAACCCTTACAGTACTGCCTGTGTCTTAACCCAGTGGGCCAATATGACACCCTCTTTGGCAGAAGTCTTTTTATGTGGATGGTTGGTTGCCATGTGACACGTTATTGTACTTACTCCTAAAAATATGTCATACAGGATGTGCTGTATGCACAGTATCTTCACCCCCGAGGGAGCTTAACACTTAAAATAGACCACCGACAGAATTTCCCGCACACAAATACACACATACTGCACACCCATGCATGGATGGACTACATGAACATACACAGTCAGGAAAAGCACACTGTGAGTGCATGCACACACAAACCCCTATTAAATAAAGATGCTTGACAGGGAATACATGACAGGAAGATGATTATGTAACCTATCTGAGAAGAGGGAGGGTTGAGGAGAGGAGATGAGGGAATACGGAGGGGGTATAGGAGATGAAAAGGGAAGAACTGAGAAGAAGGAGGGGACATGAGAGGAGAGATAATTGAGAATTCAGGCAGTAGAAGAGAAAGTCAAAGGTGCACACGAGAATGGGAGTTACTTTCAGCATAAAGCATAACTCGAGTGGATAACAAGGCTACTGCAAATGCTGCTAATGAGCTCCTAGTTGATGATTATGGACATAACAACACACTTGAGCACAGATGGTCCCGCATATGGTCCCTGTCAACGTGACACGCATTAACATCAACAGACGTATACACATACTGTATATGGTACTCTCTTCTTCACACCTCCACAAACACACACAGGAACACACACACACTTGGGAGTTGCCGAGTCTAGCCGTGGTAGCTATCCATCATTTAATGGCTAGCCAGCAGCCCTAATGCTCTTTTAACTGCTGTCATTTCCAGCCATGGGAGCAGAGGAGGGGAACGGCCAAGCTATCAAACACCCGCTACAGCAAAGATGTTACGCCAAATTAAGCAGGTTGTCCCGTATAAAATGTTTTCTTGAAGGTGTGAAAGAATTCAAAGGATACCAAGCTCCTCCACTGAAAGTGGTACTGACGGAATTGTCCGAGCAGCACAGTTAATCAGCTGAAAGCAATTCTAATAATGACTTTTAAGCTTTCAAAATAATATTTACGCAGTGATATGGAAAACAATACATTAAGTTTTGAATCAAACCAAGTTGAAATGCTTTAATTACCAACTAATGGAGCAGAAAAAGAACCTGTAATCATCATTGACTCCTTGTCATACAGTAATAAATGGTGTTTGAACAGCGCGGTGGTCCAAAGGGATATTCCTGAACAAAGGATGGAGGCCACGGGTTAAACCTACATACAGCAGGAGTCATTATTTCGGGAGGGTGGTGTTATCTCCCAGTGACTAAAAAACAGCATGATTGTTTTGTTTCTATTCCACAAGCACTGTTCAATATAACAGCTATAACCATAAATAAAAAAATGCTTTTCTCATTAGAGCCAGTGTAGTGCTACAATTAACTTGTTTTATGGTGGGCATTAAAAAATAATAACAACTATGAATCTCACATGTAAAAAACTAAAGCAATAGTACTCTATTCACGGGGTTTAATTCCCAAACAATGCACAGTGGTACCTGACATTAATGATTCCTGATTTTGTTTTGCAGATGGTGGCATCTATTAAATGCCACTGTTTTGATAGCAAGAAGTTGTAAAAAGCTGACAACTAAGCTAGAAGTCATCTTATTGTCTATAGAGGGTTTGATCTAAATAATATGAAGGACTCATTCAGTGAAATGTCCACAGGATGATGAGCTGCCTCTGTACTACCATAGATTCACACAAACAAATACCGTAATAGAAGAGAATAGTTGCATCACATTGAGCCTGTGTATACTTACCTGTGATGCAATAGCCCAGAATTTAGACTCAATCAAATCCAGAGTCATCTGGACACCGATGGCTGCAGAGAGAGAGAGAGAGAGAGAGAGAGAGAGAGAGAGAGAGAGAGAGAGAGAGAGAGAGAGAGAGAGAGAGATATGGAAAGAGTGAAAGGTGAATTAAGTACAATAAAATAAGCCTGTACATAAAATTAAGTTAATTGGATGAGTTGGAAGAGAGAAGGAGAAGGGGGAAGAGAAATGAAAGTGGAATGGCGAAGAGGCAGATTTGGGATGATAGGAAGAAGCAGAAGGTAGAGATGAAGATGTAGATCAGGGTTTGAATCCCAAAGTCCCCCTCTCTGGGAAAGGCACATTTCCACTGCAGACAATGTAAGCCCATGCTGATAGTGTCATGGTAACGACATGGAAGCATGAGGAAGACAATGCACACCACCTGTGGCTACACAGCATGAGCTTTCAAGTATTATCATCTCAAAGTTTTATTGCACTCTCTACTTTTGTACCCATTCTCTGTTCTTGGGATTGCAGGTTTGTATGGCTTCAAGATGAACAGCTGATACATTTACATCACCTCTCTTGACGAGAAGTAAAGGTTGGCACATTAAGATTTCCAGATTGTTTATTAGTGTACATTTTGTTTTTTTTCTTCTCTTTTTTGGCAAAAGTTTTAATTTGACAAAATCCCTCTCATTAGCTTTTTTTCTGCTTTTTGCGGCATTCAACAAAATCAAACAGTCTTCTCCACCAGATGGACTATGTCCATGTGATAAAGCTAATAAGTGGACCTTTAGTATTTCATGTTTTTTTTTTTTGTGGTCAAACTTTGTGATACTGTTGAAAACGGTAAATGTTGAAAAAGTAATATTCCTAATGCTACAATCCCTTCTCTCTGATGTGAGGACAGTACAGCAGTGAGTACTGTGTGGTACATTGTGTGATAACAGTTTTGATATTGCAGTATTGTAACTAGTAGGACTAGTAGAAATATATATTAGCACCAGCATTGGTGGTCACAGAGCCCACTGCTGTGATAACATTTTCAGTTTAAGTAGTGATTTCTTTAGAAGTAATACAGCCATTACTTATAATAGTAGGCTGTAAATGGAGGAGGGAACTTTAATTCCTGCAGTTTTGAAGAAAGAACACTTAATGAGCCAGTTAATGTCCCAGGGTGAGAGACTATCTCTCTCTCGGCTGGAGGAGTAGAAGAGGACCTGCTGTACAGATCAGCTCTGCCTTCAGAACTCAACTTATGAGAATCCTTTTACAGTAACTGGCCTTCTGAGCCCCAGTGCCGCTGTGTGAACTGACTATTCTTAGACAGTGTATGTGTGTGTGTGTGTGCACGCGTAACACAGCACTCTCAGTCACAAAACATTAAGCCAAGAGTTAGTGTGTGTTTGTACATGTATCCCACACGCACACAAACACACACGGCGGAGGAGTGAGTGATTGTGTCAGCTTTGGGCTGTATGTCCATCAGCATTTTGGTCGGCGTGGTAATGCCAAAAAAAACTGTAATTGCATGAGTTATCAGTGCACACATACTGTATACACACACACACACACACACACACACACACACACACACAAGCACACACAACAAATACGCACACACTGCGAGGGAAGATATGACACTTCATATTAGCATCAAAGACTCAGTGTTTTGTTTTTTTCTCCCAGCATGCCTTTTACAGCTACACAGGGAAAGCCTCCGCGGTGCTCACAATACACACAACACATACAAGCACAAATGCAACGCACACACACCCACCTACCCACACACCTCCCACATACAGGTAAACATTCCGTATATAGCAAGCCCTAATACACAACCACACACATGCACATCGTGTACTGTCATCATTCTGTAAACAGAATAATTATTGTAATGGAGTTAGTGGCAAAAAAGGCTTTTTTAAGAGGGGTATTAGTCTATTATGGTCTGATCATTTTTAGGATTGGTTGCAGGGCGGAAGAGAAGGGCTAAGGGACAGACTAAGTGGGAGGAAAAAAGAGAATAGAGAGAGAGAGAAAGAGAGCCAAGCCCTTGTTTTGTTATTTGAAGATACATTTTAATGAATGAATTTACTGTTGTTTTGTCAGACCTTAGCCTTACATTAAAGGACCATACCAGCAGGTTTCTTTGTGTCTTACTTATCCCATTGTCATTACCCTACTCCCAAGTTTTTGCCTGAAATAGTCTAGTCTAGTCTAAAAACATCGATCATTGTAATCCATCACAGTGAACATCAAGACTGCAATAGTTTTTGTTGAAATAGCATTAACTTGTTAGGTAATGGAAATGAAAGAAAACCAATGGCTGCCGTAGAAAAAGTACATAAAACATATAATAAAAACATTACATTTTATTTGTATAGCGCTTTAAAAGGTACTCAAACGTAAAAACAGAAACATATGAATACTGTATCGCATAACTTTGAAAACGGCCAGCGAAAATGGAAGATATATATTGTTTGTTGTCGATGTAAAGAGCTAAAATCATATTATATTACATTCACTGGCCTTTCATCTCAGCCTATAGGCTGAAAAGTCCAACACAGCTCACTCAATTATGCTTGTAAAATGCTATTAGGCAATGAATTATGGATCGCTGAGGATAAGAATAAACCATGAGCTGTATGTACTCATGTGAATCAGTCTGGATATTATAAGGAAAAGGCTCTGACGTTTTCTGCCTCAGGGTGTGTGTTTCAGTTTGTGACTGTCCGTATGCTTGTTTGGATTGTGGGTGTGCGACATGGATTCCATCCATTCTCTTGAAAATCAGTCGTGATGCTGAAATCCGGCTGTAATCAGCCTGTAATCAGTCATTCACAGAGAAAAGTTTGTTTAGCTGATTGGGGAGTTGATTATCTGTTCATACAGCTCAATGTAACTCCAGGACGGCTAATCAGTAATTTACTAAGTGTTAAAGCCTACTCACTTTAACGGGTGTGGACAACCCAGAGAGCCGTGTTGGTTTTCAGTAATGATGATTTTTCTGTGAATATGTGGAAATTCCAGCAACACATTTTCTTATGTGACCGGCCATTTTGACGAAGAAAAAATATTTCAGGATGCTGAAATGCTCTTTCAATTTGTACCAAAATCACATCTGACTCTCCAGGTGGTATTCTACATGGGATTTGTCAATGTCTTGAACACACATTTTTTCTCCTTAATGGTGCGATTGACCTTGAAGTTGTGCCCCTCCACCATAATCTCAGATAAAGTGTTGGAGGGCCAAGAGCAGCAGTAATCTGGCTTCTCTCCCTCTCTGAGTTGGAGGCTGATAGGCCAAATCTAATTAAAATCATCACACTGATCCCTTCGTGTTTGCGTGTGTGTGTGCTGTAATAGATGTTTTTTTTCCCATTATGTGTGAGCAAGCATTTCCCAATGTGTGTTAAGTTTGCATACAAATGTGTACACAAGAATACACATGACCTTGAATTCATGCAATTGAGTGTTTGTGCTCATGAGCTTGAATGTGTGTACGTGTGTGTGTGTGTGTGTGTGTGTACGTGTGTGTGTGTGTGTGTGTGTGTGTGTGTGTGTGTGAAAGCCTCACAGTCTGAGTTGCAATTAGTGTGAGCTGTCAATCACAGTGGAGTGCGCTTTCAACAGGAAATAATTGAATGAAGAAATAAATAAAAAATTGAAGCCACCAAGAGCCGGCGTTAATTGTTTATTACACTAACGACATAGCAGGATGAGAGACATACGGAGGGGAACTGTGAACGAAATTTCTGACAAAGAATAGGGGGAACAATGGTAAACAGCCTACAGACTCAACATCCTACTGCGTTGTTGTCTCATAAAATAAATCATTATACATGTTGCATTTGATACGTTTCTTTTTTTTTATGTGCACGGTGTGATTTATGTCATCAAAATGAAGGTCAATTATTACAAATATACTATTAATTTACAAATGTAAAATACATCTTGCAGCTATTAAACATAATGTTTAGGAACCAGGGCTGCGTAATCCTGCCACTAAAGCTTAATGCAATTGAACAGAGAAACAGAAAGAGACAGGGAAAGGTGACCAGCTTACTGGCCTCTTGCTAAATGAGGCTGGGAGAGTGTCAAGTGTCTGACAGACTGTGGAGAGAGAGAGAGAGAGAGAGAGAGAGTGATAAGGGTGGTGGAAAAAGAAGGAGAGAGGGAAGGCAATAATCTGTCTGTCTATCTACCTACACTTATTTTTATTTGGTTAAAAACAGAGTCTCGTGACTTTGCAGTTCTCTAAACTGGCGCATGTGTTCACACATTTTTTACATTGTTTAGTGTGTTCGGCGTGTGTGTGTGTGTGTGTGTGTGTGTGTGTGTGTTTGGTGTGCCGAGGTGGCACAGGAGGTCAGCTTGTGTTAAATGACGAGAGAGCAGAGCCGGTGTTGATGGCTCCCTTAGCAAGACCCTGGAGTAGAGGCTAAATATATTGTAAGATACACACACACACACTCACACACGCGCACACACACACACACACACACACACACACACACACACACACACACATAGAAATGGAGTCAATAAATTAAACTGGCACAATGGCTCAGTCTCTGGACACAGAGGGGACATTGAAAATAAGGCCACGATTGACAAGGTCATTTCACTCTTTTCTGTTTCTCTTTCACAATCATATACACACACATGCACACACGCACATACACATACACCACTGGGTAGCAGTATGCTTTAGTAATGGATGTATGAAGCAGATATAACAACCACTAAAGAGAAAATAGGAGCAAGAAAGTAAAGAGAGAGAGGAGTCCAAGACCAAAGGAGTGAAGGACAAACTCATAAACAGACACACAAACACACACACACTATAGAGCGAAAACAAAAAAGAGTGTGGGCTCCAGGAAAGACACACGAACACACAGAGAGAGAAAGGTCATCAATAGCGCACGGACGTTGTAATCAACGTAACAGATTAATTAATGTCATGGAGTCAGGTGTACCATGTGGAGAGACGGAATGATGGAGGGATGAAGTGGGACACGAGGGAGGACAGGAAAAGGATAAGACAAGAGGCAGAGCTGATGAAAGAGGATGAATTGATTTTTAATAATGTTATGAGGTGGAAACCCTTTTCATTTCAGCCAAACGTGGCTATCAATAATAGAACGAGCAAGCTCACATGGTTGTGTGTGAGCGTGCATGAGAGCATGTGTGTGTGTGTGTGTGTGTGTGTGTATGTGTGTGTGTTTCTCATTCTTTCACGTACATGTGCGTCATTGTATGTATGTGTATGTGTGTGTTAGAGACAACGAGAGGTGGGAGGTGTGGAGAGGAA